>JBAMMX010000010.1:22841361-23199594 GCA_037126225.1 Dillenia turbinata | reverse complement strand
TGATGGAGGTGATCGAGCCTCCTGATTCCACTCTTCAGCTGCTTAAAGAAGATAAAGAAGGGGTCGAGAGGTCTGGGGTACATGCTACCTCCATGAGATGGCACGCTGGGATTTTTGTGTTCTTGTTGTTGGAGTCGTGTCTGTTTTTCGTTGTTTTTTGCTCTAGTTTTTCACCAAAAAATGGACCTCACATTCCTCATATCGTGAAGCCCAAGTAAAGCACATTTTCAGATAAGCTAATACCTGTGCAGATCATCTAGCAGCGTTAGGGCAGCTGGGAAATGAGAGATTGAAAGAACTCGATGATCCTCCATGTTGGTAAATAGGCCCATAAGAGGCTTTTACCACAAGTAAAAATTAAATTAAAAACAGGTGGTTGACCATGATTAAACACTCCCCTAATTATCTCTCCATTATCTCACTTATTTTGGTCGCAGTTAACTTCTCCAACGTGAGACAAAGAGAAGTTAATGAGAATTGAACATTTTGATGGGCCTTGAGAGCTGGAATAATATATTCTCATGTGATAACCAAGAGAAAATTTCAATTCATTTGATCTAAGATTAAAGTGTTGTGATATCTTAATAATAACTCGGTTTTGTGATCACCATCTGAGTAATCTATTTGATAGATTATATTGTTTATAAATTATGAAAGCCTATACATATCAAGATATTTATCTGAAATTCACCACTTTATTTTTCTCAGAAAAAAATATTTTTATACTTCCGGTGTTTGAGTCAATTAAATCTAACACTCCAGATTCCATCCTAAAGCTAATCAAGGAAGATAAAGAAGGTCTTGAGAGGCCGGGAATGAAGTCTGCCTCTGGGGAACAGTGTAGCCTCGCTGAAGGTTCTATAGGCATAGCTAGGTAGGTGGCTTCGTTCCTTTTGTGTCTTCCTTGCCCGTTGTTCACCAAAATATATGTATGTTTTGTGAGACCCAACACTTCAAATGGACAACAGCATAAAACTATGCCAGGATACAGCCCATTGTCCTTGTCACCGGGCTCCCGACACACCAAGTCATGATGAGGTCCAAGCTATCGCCGCAAGCCTACAACACACCTAACACCCAATCCCCATCAAATTTCTTATTCGAATGAAATGTTAGTAAATGTAGTACTTGCATGTTGTTTACATTTGAGGTAGCTAAAACAAGAGCTTTGGAGCTAGAGAATTAGGGTAGTGGTACTTGTTCTCGTCCTAGAATCAAGAGATTTTGAGTTGGATTCTCGCCTTTGGTACTTCCTGTACTCCTTTATTTCTTCTTTCTCCAATTCCCCACTCAACATATATTCTTCTTTTATAACCCCAAAAAAAGGGGGAGAAAAAAAGAATTTAGTCTACTAATAACAAATCTAGTGCTTAAGTAGAATCATTAACATTGTCGAAATAGTTGAACAAGTGATGTCGTGATTAATGAAAAGTGTTTACAGATTTATTTTAAAATATAATATTTAATTTGATATTTTATAAGAATACAATAATATTTTAATAAAGTTAACTAATGTTTTCTTGATTCAATGAGTCTTAAGAATAAAAAAGAAGATGTCAGAATAACATAACTTTTAATTGGCTGATAATAATTCAAATCGAAATAGTCAAGACCAATAAAAATTAATTACCATTGTCCAAATACCAATGGATGAAATAAAATTACAATTACAATGCTTACCAATGGCACCGTTGGTATATTCTCTCTCTTTAAACCAATGACAAATCATTCGTCTTCAATGTAATTTTCAATTGTCTCAATCCTCTTATCTCTTTCCATACAACATGATGTTTAAATCATAATACATAGATTCTTTGCCTCATTATGGTAAACATGTGATGGCCCAAAAAAGATCATGGTATCATCGAGAGAAATGAAAATCGAAATGTTGCTTCTAATGATGATCAAATCCACCTCATCCGTCCGATCAAATCCAAATACTTTCCATCATCAATCAAGGCAAATCATCACGATCTCTAGTATAAATCTAGAATCTCGAGAATCGAACGGTTGCAAAGGGGACAACATCCTCGGTTCAACCACAACTCCCTCGAACACGCTCTACAAAAGGTGTGCCCACATGGTATGAATGCGGCACCCTTTTTCCTACTCATGCACACGCAGCATACCCTATCATTTCCCACCCTATCTCTCTCTTCGGCCTCCATCTCGCCATCTCCACCGTCCGATTCTTCCAAGAGTTTCATCAGTGACACTCTCGACGGCGTTCCTGGAACTGTGTCGGGCCCTGTATTGGGCTCAAATGGATCTGGGCTCCGCCCAATTGGCCCATCCGATGGGCCTTGGCCCGTGGGCCCATCTTGGACCGTCCCGAAATATCTTTCCGCCGCCAACGCCGTCGCCAAATTCATACCAGACAGTCCCGGAGTTTGACCCAGCACGCATACTTGATCCAAACTACTCTCCGTCTCCGAAGAGGGTAAAAAGACGTCGTTTTGAAGATGCTGTACTAGGTGATTGTCAACATCAGCATCATCGCCTTGAACGCCCATGGTTGAAGGATTAACCATCCCCGTGGCACCACCATAGCAACCGATCATCATCCCCTTTAATCCTAGCCGTTCCCTTAAACTTCTCCATCCATTCCTCCTTGCATCCTGACCATCCATTCTCTCCTCCAACAAGAAGCTCAGGACTGTCCTCACTTCTCTCTCTCTCCCCACCGTTTCCTGCGTACACAGAGCCATAATCAATCGATTCATGTTTTCCCAAAACAACAAAAACACAAAGCTTTTTCGCAACAAAATATAACATGTAAATATATACACACGTACATACCCAACTATTGAAGGAAATTGAAGAGATTAAATTGTGGCACGAAAGATTCTTGATTGTTCTTCACCACTGAAATTAATGTGACATAATTACCAAAAATGGGTATGTGATTAAATTCAAATAAATCAAAAAACTATATAAAGGAAACGAAAATGAAATGGCTTTGTCACGCAAGGAAAGTTAATTAAAAACTTTGGGTTATGAACTGGTTGAGAAATCCGCCATGGGGTGAAAGACAAAACAGAAGGGGAGAGAGAGAGAGAGAGAAGCAATGGGGGCCTATATACGAATTAGGAATATACAGCTTCTATACAAGAAGTTAAAGTTTGATTTTTTTTTAATTTATATTTTATAATTAAATTCTTATGATAATTCAAGTCAATATCAATTAATAAATTTTTAATTAAATTAGTAATGTATTTCAATTAATTCAAAATACAAACTATAAATTGATTAAAAAAAGAACAACGTAAAATAATTATATAATATTTAATCTGCAAGATTTATTATTTTTTTATTTATATAATATTACTCCATATAATTAAGTTCATGATATATCTGTAATTATCGATTTATGATTGGGATTTAATTATTATTTGGATTAAATCTGGATAATTAATAAATAATTAATTTGCTTGCTATTTTATTTTTTTAATAAATTATTGGTTAAATTCGTTTTGAGTAGAATTAAAGTCTCAAGGCAGAGAGTTCTTTGGACATTAGTTTTTGTCATTGATTGCTATTTTAGTTTCCACTAGGTTGCAATGGGAGTCGCCGGTTATTACGGTACGAGGTCAAAAACAAAGGCTAATGATGGTGGCCGATGGAAAACAAGGATCATGCCATCAGGCATTTGCATAAGTTCAATTTTCTCCACCTCTTCTTGATATTTCTAAACAAGGGTTTAGAATAATATAATATCATACACATAAAAGATATCAAATAAGATGGTGGGGGCATCATTCTTTTAATAATCTAGGGCATTTGGCATAAGCTCCTTTTTTTTAATAAAATAAGAAAACCAAATAAAATATTTGTATAAGTTAAATCATTAGTTCAAAGTAATTATCAAATAATTTAATTATGCAATCTAATTTTCAGGCTTGCTTTTTTTTTTTTTATATATATATAGGAGACGTTCTAATTCGAGACCTTTAAAGAGAAAATGATGGTATCAGTTGATCTAAAACTCATTGATTGAAAGCTTGTTTTCATGTTATATTTTATTTTTATAGTAACCACTCTCAACTAAGACTAATCCTCCAAGCCATATTAATGTTTTTCTAAATCTCTTTCAACTAATTTAAAATTCAAATAGTTCTTGAAGAGCTATTGAACATGAGCTTGGGCCTATAGTGGCACTAAGTTCAAATTGACCTCAAGGTGAATAGTAGTATAATTTTACAGAGTGCAACTCAATGATCAAGGTTAACATTATTACTAGATCATAGCTAAATTGGTAGACAATGATTCGAACAAGAGAAGGGTGCCACAAGCCATATTAATGTGGCTAAAGTGGTGTTTGGCAATCTCGGCTCAACTTCGATATCTATTTTATCATATTTTATATGTGATTTTTATTCAACTAAAATAATTTTTTAAAAATATATATATAAAGTTTTGTAAGTATTAATGTTTTTTAATAAAATATATTTAAATTATATTAATTTTTACATTAAAAAATTATATATATCAGTTGAGCTAATTTTAACTTTTCTAAATATGATAATTTTTTTTAATATAAATTATCAGTATTTAGTAATTATATTAGATCGACACGGATCAAACCCTTAAAGAATAAATTTTTTTAATATCTAATTTGATCATACATAAAATTTAAATTTAAAATATTATTTAAAAGATATTAATATTCAATCACTAAATATTGGAGGATCATCATGACCTTACATTCAACCATAGCATAGGCACAACAACGCAATTATTCAGAGTACGACCTTTTTTTTAATTGGTTTTCTTTTATATCTAAATTTATATTTTCTCTTTCTAGATGCAATATGCCCAATATTTTTCAAATCTCCTTAGGTTGCCTGCGAGAAGAGCCCATTCTAGATCTCTCCCATTTCATGGTCAAGTGAGTATAGTAATTTTTCAAATCTCTTGTTGAAATGCTATCAAGCTAGTGATCAAATTAGTCAAATAAGGATTTTTTTTAATAATCAACCAGTCTGAAATCTTAATATGACTAATCCGCTCAACGTTATCGAACTAATTTAGATAAAGCTATTTGAAAATAACTTTTTTTTATTTTTAAATTCTGTTGACTTAGTCAAATAAGTATGTCCTTTAATGATTGGAACCTATTGCCTCATCAACTTGGGTCCATTATGAGACCACCAATGTGGGGTAGAGGGCATCTTTTTTTGTTCATATGTTACTACTATTTTTTGGATTTCTGGATTGGGGTTGTGCTATTGATAATAGGGTTGTATGGACATCAAGGATTAACAATAGGGTTGTATGTCTAAATATCCATGCCACCTATTTGACCAGAACCAATCTGTCTACCTAATCTGATTGGTTTCCATGTAGAAAAAATTGAAAAGGTTGATTAAACCATTCCTAATGATAAGATTATATTGTGAATTAACCAAAATACAGATATTATACTAATCTCATCATTTCCATGTAAGGGCAAGAGAAAACAAGCAAACGGAAAATATGTAGGGAGTTCGCTTGAATATGTATATCATAAATGGGTACCAATGAATAGTCAATTTAATGAGATGTAGTACTAAATTCTTTTATTAATGTCTCAATTATAAGTTTTAAAAATAGAAAAGACTACGTTGTCAATGAGTTTTGGTTCAAGTGACACATTTCTCATATCCAATCGTGAGTTCTCGAGTTCAAACCTCATTATGTACCAAAAAAAGAAAAGACTACCACCCGAGAGAGTAGCTTCTGAAATGGGTCACTATAAATTTCAAACCAAATTAATCGAAACATGAGTTCAAAGTTCAGATACTGATAGCATACACCTATATATATATATATATCTCTCTCTCTCTCTCATAAATGGGCCTTCTGGCCTAAAAAGTGTAAAGATTTCTCTTAGTGGGTTAAGGCAATAGGCCCCAGAGAAACCATATAGAAGGCGCCACACAGAAGTGCTTGTATGATCAGTTGGGCTAGGCCCCTGATCCCTTAGAGATCAAAGTCCATAGCGAGTCTATTATTTAAACATTCAATTTGAACCGTAATTACTATTTAGTAAATAAATCTATTATTATTGAACTGAGCACTTTGATTTATAATCACCCATGAGTAAATAAGTCTATTATTATAGTTTATCAGAATTTTAATAATGGTTAGTACCCCGTAAACAAAAATAAACGTTTGAAGAGTTTTGTCCCTTAAATATTCAATCCAAATTGAATTGAATTTAATCTAATCCAACATTTCAACATGATTATTAGATATTTGTGATTTATAAAAAAAAAAAGATATTAACAATTTAATATCTATCTATAAAACATATGATATATAAATTATTATTATAGATGAATTTTAAAATTCTTGCCGGTTATTATATCACTTAAGGTTAGTTTGATTAGAATATAAAGTGAAAGGAAAATAGAAGATGAACTAAAAACGAATGAAATTGTACTTTTCATTTGTTTGGTAAAGAAGAAAATGTGGAGGGGAAATAAAAGTGGAATATAATCTCTCACCTTTCCTCTTAAAAGATTATTTTCGTCCCAAAGTGGACGAATCGGGAAAGAAATAAAATTTTTGAACAAATTTATCCTTATCCTTTTTTAATATTTACGAAATTATCCTCTAATTTTTTTCTATTTCAATTTTTATTTAATTCAAAGTAATAAAATTTAATTTTCTTAATCAATTTTATTGAAGAAATTATTTTTTCATTAATGATGGAAATTTTACTTTTTTTTAATTACTATTCTAATTTTATTTAATATAAAATAATAATGAAAATAATTTGTAAAAAATAAGAAAAAAATATTAAATATCTATTTTTTAAAAAAATATATATTTTTAGCAAAATATTTAAATTATAAAAATAAAAAATATGATGAGAATTATTAAAAATATTATTTTATAAGAGTATAATAGTCAAATTAAAAAAAATATATGGTGGTATTTCTTTCCACTTTGCATTCCAACCGAATAAAAAATGTATTATTCAATTTTTTCTCTTCTATCTCTATCAAACAAAAATAAAAAGAAAAATGTATTTACTTCCCCTTCTGCCAACCAAATTTATTTTTAGTGTTTAAATACTAATGTTTAGTTAGTTCAGTGAACAATCACTAGACCAATGAAATTCAGCTTAAATAATACCTCCTCCTCTCTCCTTATAATAAATTTGATTTTGAGTTTCAGTATATGTACAAAAAAAAGTGAGCAGTCACTACTACCGTTTAGTAAGATTTCAGATTTAATTTTCATGTATAACAAAAATAAGTATCGCAAGAATTTACCTCTTAATAGGCGAATCTAACTCGAATTAGCTCTAATAAAAAACAATATGATTAACTAATATCGATAATTTATATAAAAAAACGTTTAATCTAATGCAACTTACCAACCATGCTTATATCAGGCAAATAATTTGGTCATGCTTGTGCTACTCGTGGACGAGGTTTTAGGATAACAAAATTTGATTGACCAAAATTTCATATCTCCTTTTTCTTTGGTTTCATGCTCTTTTCGCCTCTGTCTTAGTCAATTGTTATTTAATTAAAATCTAATCCAAATATTAACTCATAACCACAAATCACTTTATGTAACAAACAAGAGAAGAATTTAAGGACTCAAGGCTGTTAAGCCGGTTTGTAGGCACAGAGTTCGTGACTCGTAACTGAGTTTTACAAATTTGAGTTTCAGTAGCATTCTATTTTTTCTTTTTTATTCTCTTGTGCAAAAATCTGAACTTTAACATATAATCTTTCAACATATATATATATATATATATATATATATATATTTGGTACAAAAAAATGTAATCAAACGAAATCGAATCGAGAAAAGAAAGATAAAAGTGAAAAGACTCTACCGCTTGAGCTGTCCTTAAAAGATATATATTTATTGCATTCGAGTTAGTTATCTGGGTGAAGAGAATGTTAAATCCTGTTAACTAATTTAATTTTCAATTTGTCCAATGTTATGTTAAGTCAGATGTTTGATTAAAATCATGTGCTTAATGTTTAATACTATTATTAAATCGCATATCGATTAATTTAATTTTACAAAGTTGGTGATAAAAAAATTTGACTAATTTTAAGTCATCAATGAGAGACATAAGATTATTTTAAAAATTAAATTTTATTGTACTATTATATTTTATTTAAGAATTTATAAAAATTAAAATTTAAGCATGAGGTTTCAAGAGGTTAATCAAGTGCTGCAAAATTAGTTTGGTGGTGTTAAATGTTATATCCTTTATCGGACTGTCGGACGTTCCCACTTGGGTTTGGATTGATCTGCCTCTCTCTCTCTCTCTCTCTCTCTCTCCCTCTCTCTACGGTAGTCAATCACGTGGAGTGTAAAAGAAAACAAGAATGGAAGATGAAGATCAATTTGGATGACCTCTAAGGTAGGGTCATGTGTCTAAATTCTCGAACCATTTTTGGGAAAGAAGCCGAAGAAGCTTCATCACATACCCTTTTGGGTGCAGGAGTTTGATTTTGGAAACCCTTCCTCACCCATCATGTGAATGAACCATTCCAGAATTTGTGGGCGCCCCATTGAATGTCCTCCCCCTACTTCCCACAAATGCCTAAGCATTGCCCACCTCACATCACATGAATTTTGTCTTTTCATTCCCTTCTCTCTCTCTCTCTCTCTCTCACCTTTCATCACATGAATTTTGTCTTTTAATTCTCATCTCTCTCTCTCTCTCTCTCTCTCTCTCTCTCACCTTACATCACATGAATTTTGTCTTTTCATTCCCTTCTCTCTCTCTCTCTCTCAAAAAATGCTCAAACTAATACACAATAGAGTTACAAGTCAAGTTAGCTGTTAATGAAAACGGATATAAAATCATACGAAAAAAAAAATTGTAAAAATAGAAAAAACAAAACATGAGCAAATGTAAAAATATTAAAAAATAAAAGAATTTTTATATAAATATTAATTATTTTATAAAAATAATAGAATAATTATTTTTTATGATAAAATTTTAAAATAATCAATTATATAATTATTAATCATAAAATAAATAATATAAAATACAAATATAATTAAATAAACAACTAATTTATTAAATATAAGAAAAATGTATAAATATAAAAAATATAAAAAATTTTATATAAATATTAATTAATTTAACATATTGAAACGTTTCGTAAACATTTTTAAAATAGAGAAATGTTAGTATAAAGAAGTTTTCGTGCATTTTTTGTTGTATGAACTTTAAAATCATTTATTGCCTATATCAAATTATACTTTATTTTGCAAAGGAGCATGGAAAAAATGTTTTAAATGTCTCCATTTGAGCTTGTTGAATATGTCAAGTAAACAATTTTGAAATTATAATATTCTACAAATAAATTTAAAAATTATATTTAAGTTCAACTGAATTAAATATAAATATACGAACTAAATTATGAATAATTTATAAATAACTTAATTTATTTATAATTACTATAATAAAATTCAAAAGAAAATTAGTATTTAAAGAAATTATTTTAAAAATTCCCACAAATGATCAGAGAGGGTTAAAATAATTTTTTTTGGTATTATGATAGTATTATACTACTGAATTATTATTAAAAATAATAATTATAATTTAAATTTAATATTTTACATTAAAAATATCTTTCTATAAATTTCACTCGGAAATTGAGAAAGTTAAAAAAAATAATAATAATAAAGAAACAAAGGGAGAGTGGGACCGTTGTTGTCTTCGCCCAATCACAAACTCACTATATATATAGCGCAACAACAATTTTTGGACCCCGCATACAACGTACGTGCACAGCTCCCTCCTTTGTTCCGGTCGAAACAGAGTCCTTTGGAGAAACAGAATTTCCTCTGTTTTCTGTTTCATAAAAAACAGAGAAATCAAAGAAGAATGGCTAGTTTATCAGCAATCAATCAATTCCCATACAAATCCGTCTTTTTTTCTCGACCTCTCCAATCAAACCCTCCAAAAATCTCTATCTTGCTCACAAAACCCACAATTCAATTTAGGGTTTGGAGAGCTGAGCCAATCAAAACCAAACATGTGGGTAAAGTCAGAGTGTCAGCCGACGACGAGTTGGGTCCGGAGAAGGAGGGGCCGATCGGAGCGGTGACTGTAACCGAGGAGGAGAAGCCGAAGGAGGTGATTGAGATTGATTGTTTGAAGAAGGCTTTGATTGAATCTTTTCATGGCACTGATCGTGGGTTGAGAGCTACTAGCGAGGCTAGAGCCGAGATTGTTGAGCTGATTACTCAGCTCGAAGCCAAGAATCCGACTCCGGCTCCTACTGAAGCCTTGACTCTGCTCAATGGCAAATGGGTTCTCGCGTAAGCTTAATCAGTCTTATTATTTTTCCAAATTTCAAGGTTTTATTTGGGTTTAATTTTGATCTAGTTTTGACATGAACATCCTCTGCAAAAAAAAAAAAAAAAAAAAAAAATTTGCATGGGAGGGTGCGTACACTTACGCCCACCCACCCCCATTTCGCAAGGCGGGGAGCACTTTGTTCTTGACATGTTTGATGAAGTTGTTCTTTTCTTTTTTTTTTCCCCCACAATCTATCATCTGTCATTTATTTTAGGTTAATGTTTACAAAACCCTGAAATTTGGACATGAATTTTTGTTTTTAACACATTCTGGCAATTGCCAGGTAATTTGAGTGGGTCTTTTCAAAATTTCAATTTGGGATTTGAATCCCTAATCAAGCTGCATTTCATCTTTCTTTTTTGACAACTCAGCAAACTTTGAAGTATTTCAGGTGGTTTATTTTATTTTACTTTTTTTAAATATATATATATATATATATATTTGTATGTATGTATGTATGTATGTATAACGTATGGATGCATACTTGAACCTGTTTTTGTAGTTGAATTCCCAGTAAAGTTGCAGGTTTTTTTTCCCCCTTTTTCTTTTCTTTTTTGGTTGGATGGTTTTGGCCTTGAACTTTGGTTACATTTTGTAATTTTGTAGAGTACTTACAATTAATATTGGTAAAAGATTATAATCTTTCAAATTTTTGGGTAATTTTGAATTTAACAAAATATTCAAGTTTATATCTATGCAATGCCCGGATGTGCTTGGTTGAAATTCTGTATGTTATGCCTATTGGGTTATCTAAGACTGCTTAGAATGAGCTTCCAACCCAAAAATAAATAAATAAATAAATAAAGGTCTTTTTTTTTCCTTAATGTGCAATTAGGAAACGAAGACATCTTAGGCTGAAACATAACAAATTTGTTAAAGAATATTTAATAGACTATGGAGAGAGTCATGGTTTCATTCATATAAGATGAAGCTGCTAAAGAGAATTTGGGATCTTATTTTCTTTTGTTTGTGGAAATTTGTGCCTTTCATTCTTCTTTGCCCTTACTTATCTATTTATTTTGGGTAATTATTGTATTTTTGTAAATATTTGTTTGCTGTAGTGTTTTTCTCTTACTGCTGACAAGTGAAAACATCAATATAAATTTAAGAAGAAATTTTCTTTGTTTTTTAATAATGTGGATACTTTGATGAGAGTCTAGAAAAGAAGTATAGATGGCAACATTACTACTGCTGACCTTTGCCCTTCTAAGGACTGATTGTCTGCTGCAGCAATGGTCAGATGTTGGATGTAATATTGTTTATGCCAAAATTTTGATTTTGGATTGAGGTTTAGAGTACTGGCTATAAGAAATTAAGCATAGTTTCCTCCAAGAAAGAAAATGGTAGATAAAGGACTTGATGGTTTTCGGTAGGATCACTGTCCTGTCACATTAGTGCCTTCATTGTCTCTATAGGCAACAGGATACTTGCTTTACTTAATCATCACATGCTTGTCCTACATTTTTCAGCCTGCATGGTTGAGATCTTAAAGTACAATAATTCGAAGAAGAAAGCTTTTTGAACGTGTACTTGGTGTCCAAGGAAGATGTAGATAGTAGAATTATTGTAGTCTTGGTGTATTGGTTAGATTCTAACAGTGGTGAACACTGTTTAAGATGGTTTGTTACTTCTGTTGGACCAATCTTTATGAGAGCGAGGTGGGGCTATTGGCACTTGCCTTTGTCCAGCCATCTTTTACTATGTAAATAGATCAAAAATGCCTAAGGTATGGAAAATGAAGGCCTAATGATTAAGATGGACGATGAAATTGGCTGCAATGTTTTGGCTATCAATTTTTGTGTGTGCGTGTTAGAGTTTAGGGTTAGAGAGAGTGAGATGATTATCTTTTTCTTCTTCCCCTTATGAATGCATTAGGGACTTTGAAACGCATGCTCTTACTCCAGGTACACATCATTTGCTGGCTTATTCCCCTTGTTGTCTAGGGGAACATTTCCATTAGTCAAGGTGGAGGAGATATCTCAAACAATAGACTCAGAGAATTTCACTGTTCAGAACTCTGTCCAATTCTCTGGACCGCTTGCTACAACTTCTATTAGTACCAACGCCAAATTTGAAGTCCGAAGCCCCAAGCGCGTGCAGGTCTGATGCGATTTTAAATTTTTGTGGAACAAGAAGAACCGTGTCATATCACAATATTCTACTTCTAACTCTCTCTTTTGCTTTGCTGCTTCAATTCAGATCAAATTTGAGGAGGGAATCATTGGGACTCCACAGCTAACGGACTCCCTTGTCATACCCGAAAATGCGGAATTTTTTGGGCAGAAGATTGACCTAAACCCCTTCAAAGGCATAATCACCTCTGTCCAAGACACTGCTTCATCGGTTGCAAGGACAATCTCCAGCCAACCACCATTGAAGTTCTCCATCTCAAACACTAATGCAGAGTCATGGTTACTTACGACGTACCTTGATGAAGAGCTTCGCATCTCAAGGGGAGATGGTGGTAGTGTCTTTGTGCTCATCAAAGAGGGTAGCTCGCTCTTGACACCCTAAACCAGCTTCACCTATTCTATCTGGTCCATATCTCTTTACAAAGAAACCCGTATGTTTTATATAATAACACATGGGGAATGAATCGAAAAAAACATGTTTGTAAGTCAATATTGTTATGTTTAATAAAGTAAATTTGAAGTTGATTTCCAGATCTTTGTATGGATGAACCGGTTTTGTGAAGTACTATCTTCTTGAGAGTTCACAAAAGGATTCCCTACCAGAGGGGGTTGGAATCTATCAGTTCTCTCTGGGCTCAACATTCACTGTCCTATGTGCACTTATATAATTCACCATTAACCTAAAAAGTTAACACAAACATCTTCATGAAATTGAACTTTAAAGTATTGAAGGGATGGTTTTTTGATTTGGACTTGCATTTGTAGGGGGCAACCAAAGCAACAAGAAAGGCGCTTTAATTTTTTTTCTGTTTTTGTTACATAAGGATTTGAACCCGATTCATGGAGTTGGGAGAGGGCGATAGGCTGTCCCCTATGGGACGGAAAGGTGCTTTAATGCATCTACCAAGAGCTTTCCCTTTCTTGAATGAAGTTAGGTTAACTTCCACATGTGTTTTCATCAAAGCCCTAGTTTTAGGCATGATCATTCCAAGTAGGTAACCCTCACCTGCCATCAGACTTGGATATTAACATGGGTGGCCCAAACATGGGACTATCTCAAGCTTCAGTTTTACTCGAAATTTTGGCTTCTGCAACCGATCAATGGCCAAGCAGCAGAAAATTAATTATCAAAGCTGAGCCTCATTTGGTGATTTATTATATATTTCAAGCACGACTAGGGTTTAAACTTAGTTGTAAAAGTGAATTAACCCCATTACTTAAGTTGTAATATTTTTCAAATATAACGAAAAATTTTAAATAAAAAAATATAAGGACTTACAAGTAAAAATTAAATTTCTTTATAAAAATTAAATTATTATTATATTAATAATTTTTATTTAAAAATTTATGTGTGCTGAACTTTTCCAAATAGACACAATGAGGAAAAAGAACACGTACACTCCGTTGGGATTGTCCCCATCTTTTTCAGCATGTTGTACGCAATCCCGATCATCATTCTTCTAAAATTTGGGTTTACATCTCCTTAAAAGTATAATGCTTTTGAGAGCATAACTAGTGTCCTTCATCATTTCATCCCAAAAGTATGGACAGTCCTAGTATCAAATTTCAGTTTTTTCTGCCTAAAACAAAATGTCATGAGCCTTTTTTTTTTTTTTCATATCTGATATCTGAAAATTCGTCCTGATTAATTCAAATCGATCTATTATCGAATCCTTTTCAAAAGAGATCTCTTAATGTGATTTTTCTATACTCATAGAAAGTTAAATTCACAACTACAATTAAGAAAACTCAACTCTCTTTCAGTTAAACCAACTAATATTGGTATGTCATGAGCATTTTTCTGTGTAAGTATTTTGCCTATGAACTACAACACGAATGCTTAGTTGAGTAACCACGTGGCACTTAGTCTCCATTTGATATAATTTTTTTTTTTTGCTTCTATTCTTCTTTTAAAGAAAATCCCTGTCGAACACTATTTTAAAGGATTTAAAAAAAAAAAACAGTTTTTTTTAATGAAGAAAGTAAAGATTTAGCAAAAGCTCCTTAGAGGAGCTTTTGCTTTTGCTTTTCTTTAAAATCCAACCTTTTATTTGTTATTTCATTTATATCTTCACTTGAAATATATGAAATTTTAAATATGTCCGTATCATAAATTCATTTACCTTTATGTCATCTCTTTTTTTAATTTTTAATTTTTAATTTTTAATTTATTTAAAAGTTATGAAATAAATTTGTTTTTAAAAATAAAATTATTAAACAATTTTTAACTTTATTTTTAAAATTCTTAATTTTTGTTTTTCTTTATAAAAAAAAAAAAAAAGAAAAGTAAAAAACAAGCTCCGCAAAACAGGCAGTTAATATCCCTTCTTTGTTGCGCGGGTGTCCTCCACATATACTTGTGAAGAGGCCTGCGAAAAGTCCAAACCTCTAAGCATCTGTGTTTGAGTTTTGACAAAATGGGAGACTTTTTAGATTTATATTTTTTATATCTTAAAGATAGATCTAGCAAATATGGAACCTAACAAGAAAAAAGACAAACAATTTTTTTTTTTTTAAGTAATGTGATATTGTTTTATCAATGACATTTACAAGATAAGAATAAATTTGTACAAACCTCATGAAAAACCTCAAGTATGAATCTTCTATACTCCTCCGAATTCATCGATATATAGCAATTCAATAGCCTGCGAAGATCTTTAGGCTCCTCAATTTGGTTTGTCATAATCATCTCCATTATAGACTCTCTGAAGTCCTCTCTAACATCAAAAGATGACTTCTCCGTGGCCACCATCACAATGAACTTACTATTACTAGACCTCTCTCTTCTGGCACTCCTCCTTTGTTCATGCAGTCTCTCTTCTTGCGCTTCTCTAATCATTTGATCTAACCTCTCTTGGACCATAGCATGTGCAAGGCTCGATATGGGCAAGTATCGGTCTGAGCTGCAACTCTCAGCTTCCTCTGATGATGAGACACTAAGTCTGCAACTACAACACAATTCCCTGCATCCTTTAACTTGAGCCTTTGGCCTCTTGTTGTAGTATTCTCTTGAGCCTTGCATTGTTAGACATCAACAAAGAACTTTGTAGAAGAGTGAGTGTAGCAATAATCATTTTATGCACAATTGGAAAGTGGGTTCTCTTAATCATGATCTGTTGAACCAGTTTGGTACATTTTATATGTAATGGAAGCCAAATGGGGAACATTCCTTTTGTTAATTAAGATAGTAATTATTTTGTCAAGTAGCCCTACACTCTCTACCTTTTAGGGGGTTGTGTTAGGTGGCGTGCCTTAAACAATTGAAAAGAGCATGCTCGGCTTCTTCTTACAGGAAGATTAAGAACATAGAATTTAAAGAAGCTAGTTGACATTATACTAATTAATCTTGTATATATCTTTTATTAGTTTAAAGACTGTCTTAAGCACTTTTTGGTGAATGCATATCACACATTGGATAACCTCTAATGATAAATGAATCTGACATAGATTAAGCACAGCTAATGACGTTCTCTTCTTTTCTAAAAGAAGATGCCTCATTGTGCTTATGTACAACGAGAGAAAATGTTAGTGCAAAGTAGTATAAAGGTGGGTTTATGGCATGTGATGTTCATAAGTATGCATCATGGATAGCTAATCTTTGGTTGATTTTGTAGCAAGCAGACAATGAGTCTTAATGCCAATGGCATGCGTCAAAATCCCATCATGATGTAAAGGTTTAGCCTTATTTCTATGTTCCTTTAATCAAGATTTTGCACCGAATCAAACATTATGTTAATCTCTCTCTCTCTCTCTCTCTCTCAATCTTTCAATTTTGTCTTTAGAGATGTATAAACAAAATGAAATAGGTATGGCTTTTACTAGGTACATGAACTTGTTTTAGTGCCTCATTTTGTCTATTGTTGTTGATGTCGGGTGTTAGGACCTGCGACCTACAGTAAAATTCGAGCCCAAATACTGGCAAGACTCAAGAAAACAAAAAGATACATAAATAGATAGAGAGATAGTGTGTGTAGAGAGAGAAAATGTCACTTGGCCTCTATGAATGGGCGACTTGTTCATATCATGTTGCATGGTGTTGCTGGGCCATTTTTTTTGAATGCACCCAGTCCATGCCCGTAGGCCTTGCCCCACCTATAAATCCAATGCAGCATTAGGGCGGAGGTTGGAGTGATTGGCCGGGCTGGCCACGACAATTTTGAAGCTGGAAAAAAACCCAAAAAATAATAAAAATGTTTCATTGACTTTCTCGACAATCAATATACATTAGATACAATGGCTGTGGTTAGTGTCTCATGAGATATCTATACCGAATTCCTTTCTGATTTTCTCTATCTCTGTTTTTTTTTCTCTTTTATTTTTTATCATCAATATTCAAAGTCAATCTTTTGACTAATTCAATTTAATTATTTACAAGGTTTTAGAGGTCGACTCTCCTAATATAATATTTTTTAATTTTAAATTTTAAATTTAAAATTTGATTAAATGACTTAGTATACCATCATAATAGAGGTCAACTAGCTGTTGAATTCTTTGTCTCTGTTTTTTGTCAGGGTTTTTTTGCCATCCGCTATTTTGGTAAATAGATCTGATGGCTGGGTTTATGCATAGTTTAACTCTGTGGGTGGCCTGTTTCGGCTTCGGTCAAATTTGGGCTACTGTGAAAACTTCTGTCTGATTGTTCCACTGTGGTTGGATAATTGTCCAAAACAGAGACTTTGAATTTATTGAATTTCAGTCGGGTTCTTGAAAAGTTACTTGGAATTGGGAGGTGGCTCAGTTATGGAAACTGGGCCTTCAAAGTTTTGAACTCTGCATTGCAGAATTGGTAGGTTACTGCAGATCTCTCCATAAACTAAGGTCTTTATTTTTCTAAACCATGTTCTATGGAATATTCTTTTTCATGAGCTCACCAACCCCTTCCACTACCAACTCAAGGCGCTCCGAGAAGGCCCTCATATCTGACATTCCAACTTAACCCCACCTCTCTCTCTCTCTCTCTCTCTCTCTCTCTCCCCCCCCCCCTCCTCCCAAAAAAAAAAAAACAAAAAAAATATTTTAGCTCAAAGCACATGCTAGATCTAAACATAAATGCGCAAAGCACACGGTGAGGATAGTCGAGTGTAGATTTGTAAATTTAGATTTTTTAATTAAAATTTTGAATTCTTGTATAGAGAATGAAAAATATTATATTAGAAGAATAGTTTTCTGAATGAATCATTATAAATGTCGAACTGAATTAATCAAAATATAATTTTAGATGCCGATGATATATTATAAAAAAAAAACATAATAACCCTTTTAGTTTTTTGGGTTAGTTGGTATTGAGTTTTGCTATGTATTAAGGTGATAAAATTAAAATAAAGTATATAATAATATTAAGATGCACAACGATCAAAATATAGTCATAATTTTATGGAATGTCAGAATTTTAAAAAGAAAATAAAAATAACTTAAAATATTATTTATATATTTAAAAGTTATAATTCAGTTCAATAAAAATATAACTCTAAATACATATTTATCTTTTATATAATTCAACAAAAATATAATCCTTGACCCCCTAACAGTAGTCTGAGGAGAAAAACGAAAGAAAGAAAGAAAAAGGAAACCTAATCAAATTCTAGGTATCCACTAATGACGACTATGATATTCAAGAAGTTGGAAAGGCCAACCGCCAACCAAAGGAAGGTGAGAGAAAGTTGGTAACCTGAGAAGAAACTTAACTAATTCTTTTGCTCCACCACCCGCTTGAACCCAAAAAAAAAAAAAAAAAAAAAAAGGATTTGGTACCATTTTCGGATGTTATTAATAAGATTTAAATTTAGTTTATAAAAATACATTTTTTATAAATAATTAAACTATAAATTTGATTAAATTAGTAAAACTAAAATCTCAGGAAAAAACTTATTTAGTTATCTAATGAATTAAGAGAATTGTATGAATTTAACCCCTTTTGGGGAAAAAATTGGTGAAACGACCTTGATAGGGAAAAAATTCAGTTTGTGACCCATGATTTTTGCGTTTTCGAATCGACCAACATTGGTCGGATTCCCATAAGTCAACCAACACACTGTTCGAAGGAGAGCGCAGGCGAGTCGAAGAGCACTGTTCGCGCAGGCGAAAGCAAAGAGGAGAAAAAGAGAATAAGAAGAAGAAGAAGACGACAACGACGCACTGTTTACGCAAGGAGAAGCAGAGAAGAGAAAGAGAGAAGAAGAAGCAGAAGAAGGAGAAGAGGGGTGGGTTTTGAGAACGTGAATTGGTTGCGTTCTCAGAACTTGACCAATGTTTGTCCAATTTCGCAAACGCGAAAATTATAGGTCACGGATCGAATTTCATCCCTTTCAAGGTTGTTTTACGGGGGTTAAATCCGTACAATTCTCAATGAATTAAATACAAAGGGTTTTAATATTTTAAATGAATTTATAACTCTAAACTAATGAAACCCACAAAAAAACCTTTCAATTTGAGTCATATAAAATTTTAAACGTTAAATATTTAAAAAATTATTTTGAATAATCGAGTTAAGAAAAATATTTTATAATTTTGTGATATTTTGGTAGAGCTGACGAAAGGTTCGCTTAAGGACAATAACTATAATTTTAAGTCATATATTTCATAAAAGGAGACCTTCCTATTCAAGAATTTAAATAAAATTTGGTGTTGTTTTTAATTTCCGTTAATTATCACTAATTCAAGCAAGAGATCAGAAAAAAAAAAAAAAAGATTTTTTATTTAATTACGAAAACACCCCTCTTAGACAGACTACGATCTTTTGGGTGGAAACCACGAAGCCATTACCGCACCGTATCGCCCGATTCGCACCTAACACTACCCTGAAAATCAGGACTCCTAGAGAGAGAAAATCTATATAGAGAGAAGCATAAAACAAAACCCTCTGTATTCGCTCTTCTAGTGCTCTCTCTTTTTATCTCTCTTCTTTTCTCTCTAGATTAAAGTTGAGTTCTAGTCTTCGACAAGAGTCATGGCGTCGTCCAACGGAGACATCAAACCGAAGACGACAACCACCGGCCGTTACGCTTCGGTCTACAGTGAAGTCCAAGCCAGTCGTCTCCGCCACTCTCTTCCCCTCCCTTCTGTTCTCAAAAGCAACTTCAAGATCCTAGATGGTCCTCAGAGTTCCGCCGCCGGCAATCCAGGTCAGATCCGATCATCTATTATCCTCTTTTGTATCTATTAATGTTGTTAAAAACTTCGTATTCTACGATCCCAGATGTTTTACTTTTGCGACCCGGATCACCAGACAGGGCGATATATGTCTATTAAAGAAATTTACATACATTAGTATGTCACGACCCCGAATGAATGCATGTAACTAAGTCTACTTGTGAACCGCGATTTGAGTAACATTTGATTTGTATTGTTGACCTGTGATTTTTCTTGGATAGCATTTCGTTTGGATCTTGATTTTTCCCTATTTTTAATGTTGTTTTTGGATTGGTTCCTGCTGAAATTTGAAGAAAAAAATTATAACCCATATATTGTTTGATCCCACCGACATTAAATTAGAAGCCCAAATGCCTGTTGTGCTTTCTCCCGATAAGAGACTAAATGACTCCCGAGTCAAAGACCAAAGAGGGCGACTATGCTGGAGTTCACTTAAGCATGTTTTACTTTCTTTCTTTTGCTTGATTTGGAAAGTATTTTGACTAATTCGATTACTCAAGTTTAAAAAGTTCTTATATTTCTTTGATACGAACTTTTATGTAGGATTTTGTTTATTCTATCCGTAACTCATTTGGTTAGTCAGCATTAGTCAAATTTTTCGCTTTTCCCCTATAAATAATGTTTACTTTTACCCCCCGTTGCATAATGAACTACGATTCAAGTAACATTAGCATGTGGTGTTTGATTGTGACAGGCCTTGCTTGAATGAATGCAATCCAAGCAATTAATTGAGTGTACATGTACCTGTAGTATCACTTGCCATGGATCAAGGAACACTGGTTTGAATTATTGATTTGTGATTTTTCAAGGGTTTTGGATTGACTTTGTTCATTTTTATGTGTTTTGTAGATGAAATTGCAAAGCTTTTTCCCAACTTGTTTGGACAACCGTCAGCAAGGCTGGTCCCTAGTGATTCAGGGGCAGTTTTGTTAGAACGGAAGTTGAAGATTGGTGTTGTTTTGTCTGGAGGACAAGCTCCTGGTGGACACAATGTTATTTCTGGTGTTTTTGGTAATAATTAAACTAAACTTGATGCTTTGCTATTGTTTTTTTACTTTTTGTGAAAAAAATGTGTTGGTGAAATAGTTTTGAGAATTTGTGTGTTTGGTGGTAGATTACTTGCAAGAGCATGCAAAAGGAAGTATACTTTATGGATTCAGAGGAGGTCCTGCTGGAATTATGAGGGGAAAATATGTTGAACTCAACTCTGAATTCATTTATCCATATAGAAATCAGGTTTGAGTTTTTTGAACGATAATTTGACGTTTATTATTTTTCTTTCAAATGTCATTGTTGAATGAATCTGTATTGGTAAATCATGTGATTTCCAATCATGCAAATAGTTTGAGGTGTTTTGAATTCGTGTGTTCATATGTGGATTTATTTGTGAGTGACAATGAGTAACATGTGTTCTGTTGCATATGCAACTTGATTCGTGCCACTTGGGTCTCTCATTTCATGGAAATATCTTCCTGGACCTTTTGCTGCCAATTTTTTTGGTTGGTAGAAAGTATTTTCAAGTTAATAGAGAACCAAGACAAAAATTTAGAAACTGACTTGTAGACACGAAAAATAAATAAAAAATGTTAGAAGTCATTTTCCTGGCTAGTCACAGTTGGCAATTATACTGTTCTAGATAGTTACACAATGTGATCATATTGGCTTTTTACCCAAACAGCTAAATTTTCCAGGAAAATGCTTGTAAAGAAAAGGTCTGCCTGATAGTTATTTTTCTTGAAACAAACAGTGCCTTCAGCTCTAGTGTAACAATTTAATTTAGTATTTTTATTGCTCTATACCCATGGATGGTAACTAGCAAAGTTTTAGGATAGTATCTGATTTTTTTCTAATATCTCTTTCAGGGGAGGATTTGATATGATCTGCAGTGGTAGAGACAAGATTGAAACTCCTGAGCAGGTAAATATATCTCTTTCTTCACTTTCTAGAACAAGAAATGAAAATATGCCTGCATGCACATTTCTTATCTGGCATCTGCTGCTACCGCATTAGCTTCTTTACATAAGACTGACTATGCTCACATGGGCGTAATTTCAGTTTAAACAAGCTGAAGAGACAGCAAAGAAGCTTGATCTTGATGGGCTTCTTGTTATTGGGGGAGATGACTCCAACACAAATGCTTGCCTCCTTGCTGAAAACTTCTGGTAGGCTAGCCATGTTTTGAGACCATGTCCTTTGCATACATTCTATTCTATTCTGGGGTTTGGTCATGCCTCTTGAAATGTTAAGAGTAGAAGTGATGGTTATTTGATGTAACTCTTTTTTGTGATTGACTAAACAGGAGCAAAAATCTGAAAACTATGGTGATTGGATGTCCAAAAACCATTGATGGTGATTTGAAGTGCAAGGAAGTTCCAACAAGTTTTGGGTTTGACACTGCATGCAAGGTCATATATGACTTCTAGATAAAATTGCCTCATTGATCCTGACATCATCTTTATAAATCATGAATATGTGGTTTTCTTCGCTCCTGGTTCCTCATGCTTGCCTTACATTATTCCAATCTGACAAAATAAACCAAAATTCAAGCCACTAAAAGCCAGAAATCTTCTAATAATCTTTAAAGCATTTGAAGGATATAAATATACTCGGCTGTGATAACTAGTGGAATTGCATCGACTGTTCTAGTAAGGATGGAATATTCTTCTCAAATGTTTTCATTGACATGTTTTCTGGAAGCTTTCTGCTTGAGTAATAACAATCTACCATGGTTTTTCCATTGTGAATATTGAGTCCTTAAACTCTATTTAACTCTTTTTTTTTTTGTGGAAAAAAATCATTTGTGTCATCAGGACAAACTAAATTGCTTGTGGTTTTGTGGACCAGTTACAAATCTTTTACCTTTCAAAATGAGCATTAACATGTTTTGTTACTCTATGGTGCAGATATATTCAGAAATGATTGGTAATGTCATGATAGATGCTCGCTCAACTGGAAAATATTATCACTGTAAGTGGACGATCTTTAGAAATAACCTTTATCTAGTTTTCAGTTTGACCTGAACTTCAACAAAATATGTTGGTCCTGAAAAAGTTCTACTGTAAATCTTAAATTGAATTTCCCGAAGCTAGGGAGCCATTTTTCAGATAATTGCCATAATTAATATTTGATTGTCTTGTTGATCTTTCTTCCATGATAGAATTAGATCTTTGACATTGTGCAACAATATCCACAAGTGCTATATCTATGATTTTTTTTTTTCCTGCTTATATGTCTCTGTAGTTACCGCAGAATTTTCATCCTTTGATGTAGTTTATAGTACTTGTTTGTTAGACCTTAGGTGCTAATTAATGTGTTTGTGTCGGCAGTTGTAAGGCTGATGGGGCGTGCTGCATCACACATTACCCTAGAGTGTGCATTGCAGACTCATCCAAACATTACCATTATCGGAGAAGAGGTATATTTACATCCTTGTGTTTTTCATTCTCATTCAATATGGTTTCACTAGTTCTCCAAACCAGACAAAATTATATGGTTCCACTAGTCATTTCCACAGAGTGGTATCATCTGGAGTTGCTTTTTTGACCCCTCAAAATAAGCTCCTTGGCTATGGAGGCTTAACATGGGCCTTTTTTGTTGTGTTAAATGCATGGTAGTGTTTGTGTTTCATGACATGTTTTTCTTGTTGCAGGTTGCTGCAAAGAAGCTGACTCTAAAGAATGTTACGGACTACATAGTGGATGTTATTGTTAAACGTGCCAAACTGGGTTACAATTATGGTGTCATACTTATACCAGAAGGCCTTATTGACTTTATTCCTGAGGTATAAAAAAATTAAGTTAATGTGTTCATATCTCCATATTATTTATGGTGTTACTTTACTTCTGTTGTGTTTGCAAATTTGCAGGTTCAAGTACTTATTGCAGAACTGAACGAAATTCTGGCCCATGACATTGTGGATGAAGCTGGAGCATGGAAAGCGAAACTAACTCCTCAATGTCTACAGCTCTTTGAAATTTTACCTAACGCTATTCAAGAACAATTGTTGCTTGAAAGGGATCCACATGGAAATGTTCAGGTATGTATTTTGTTCATAATTTATATTTCTTGTGCAAATAGGTATTTTGTTCATAACAGGTTGTTTGACATGTTCAAGAACTTTTTAGGTTGCCAAGATAGAAACTGAGAAAATGCTTATTCAAATGGTTGAAACTGAGCTAGAGAAGAGGAAGCAAACTGGTACATACAAGGGCGAGTTCAAAGGACAGTCACACTTTTTTGGGTACATTCATTTATTGCCAATTTCCGATCTCTCTTTTTTTGGGGCAATTTGAGTGTGTTCTAATAACTAGTGGTCAGTAACTAGTTTAGCAGAACTAAACAATTCACTGACAGTGACCAGTTATAGGTGTTATCACTTTTGATAGCAAATTGTGATAGACAGATTGTTTTGGTATATTTTGCTAAACTTCTGCAATTCCTTGTTGTGTGTGTGTTTACTCTGCAGATATGAAGGAAGATGTGGTTTGCCAACTAATTTTGATGCAAACTACTGCTACGCCTTAGGTTATGGTGCAGGAGCACTTCTGCATGCTGGTAAAACTGGATTGATATCATCGGTATGTAATTTATTTTTCCTTTTTTTTTTTATTTTTTTGATTTTCCTTGTCATTTTTTTTCCTTTAATAAGCCATTTGTGCTTCTGGGATTCAAGCCTATCTTTGGATGTTGAGCATATAGTAATTGGACTATATTTTCTGATTGAATCCAATATGCAGGTGGGAAATTTGGCTGCTCCAGTTGAAGAATGGACTGTTGGTGGAACTGCATTGACTTCACTTATGGATGTAGAAAGGAGACATGGTAGATTTACTTTTCATGGAAAAGTCTCCTCCTTCCCGAATTCCCACCCCACCACCCACATTCACCAAAGCCTTATATTATGGTTAGACAGACATAAGGGGCATACATACACATGAAAGAAATGACATGATGAACATTTTAAAAAAATAAGGGGAATTGAATTTTTTTCGCCAGCTTTTCTAGAAAGCTTGAAAATTTATTCTTGGTACTTAGTTTTTAACAAAACTGCATTAAAACCAAGTGAGAATATATTCTTTTTTGATGAAGTAATCGAGACATTCCTATCTGGACTTATCCTTGTATTGGAAACTAAGGTGAAACACTGTCTTTCTCACATGTTTTAATGTCTCAAATCTGAGTAAGTTCCTAATGGCTTATTTTCCTTTTCAATTTTATGGTGTATGCCTTTGTTCATGGTTGACTAAAGAGAGCTATTTTCCCTACGATTGAGATATGGGGAAGAATTCTATTATTTTTACATCAACACTGGAAAATTTTAGATCCTAGGAAGGGTATTGTCATCATGGAGTAGGATGACTAATAGAAGGCAGATTCTTTTTATTCCTTTTCTTCACTCTGCAGCTTTTGACTGTTCATAATGAAATGATGAGATTTTTCTGGAGTAACCTTGAAAAATGGCTGACACCCAAATTAAATGCTTGTCGGTTCTTTTTGATGTTCGCGGTACTTACCATTGGCGTTCAACCTATGCCACAGGGAAGTTAAAGCCTGTGATCAAGAAGGCCATGGTGGAGCTTGAAGGTAAAAGCAAAGTTTTTGACTTTATTTTCACCACTGCATAAGAGTTATTAATTTAAAAAAAAAAAAAATCTCATCACCTATAGGAATCATTCACATGCACCCATTTCTTTCTATTTTGATGAATCTTGAAATTGCCAAGAGAAAGATATTCAAATAAAACATGATTACTGATTTTCAGGTGCACCATTCAAAGCATTTGCATCGGTGCGGGATGAGTGGTCTCTTAAGAATCGGTACATCAGCCCTGGTATGTATGATTAGCATTAAAAATTTTTAGCATAATTTTGAGAGTAATGCCAAGACCAAATAGATCGAACTTTACATAAGCAGTGCACATCAATGTGTTCTAATTTTTTTGTACTTTGCTTGATTTTAGAACTTTTTTTATCAGTTTAAAATTACTCAAATTTGGAAGATTCTGATTTTTCCCTAATTATAGACTCCCATCTAGGATTTGGTCCATTCGGCTCTTGACTCATTTAGTCAATGCAGCATTAATCTAATTTTGGCCCTCAAGGTTTTTGGAATTGCTGTAATGTCTTTGCTTTGTTGCTCTTTTAATTGCTCATTGAAGAATTACACCCAAAATATATAACTTGATTTATATCGTCACTTTTTTATTTTGTAGGTCCAATCCAATTTCTTGGGCCAGCATCCAATGCAGTGAATCACACTCTATTGTTGGAACTTGGAGCCCAAGCCTAGGGCATGCTGTTTGAGTTATCCCCAAAAGAGAGTTCTATTATGACTTCCATTTAAGATCTTAATTTAACTTAGTAGTGATTGTGATTAGACCCTTAGTTCAACCCATAATTTTGTGGGAAGCCATATTTAATAGACCAAGAAGTTCCTTGTCTTCCACTCAATTTATGTCTTTGCTTATCATTACATTACTATTACCTTTTTCCATTAAAATTTTTACTTAGTTTTAGTTTATTCTGGTATCAACATTCTTAAACGGGCTGTTATAGGCTTAGGAATCAACCTCAATAAAACCACTTAGGTCGAATGCCCCCATGGAGTTCAGAAGTCATAATGCATAACTCACAAGGGCATGAGGAACAACCGGTGTTACCATCCCTCTAAACCAGTGAAATGATGAGGGATCAGTCAGCTTCATCGTCCAGAGGGAAACAGCTTGGATCACTAAGGACCCCAAAAGATCGCTGTGGTGATAAAAGAGGTAGGGCTGCAAAGATGACCAGGAGGTTTGCCAAAAAGCAGCTACTCTTGAAAGAATGCACAATAGCTCATTGAATGAGCGCTTTTGCTCGAACGATGAACAGGGTTAAACGATCTGTCCAAACTGCATGAGCGTGACCGAACACAAAAGCAACTCTTGATTGAAAGAATTGTCGACTTCAGAAATGCTAGTTCATTGGGCAATGGTTGATATGAAAAGTCCATTTTTAGCACATCTCTCAGGATCTATCCTCGGCTACCTCGACAAACACTATGCAACAAAATATATCCTCCAAATAAATAAATAAATAAACTAAAAAGGAAAGGCAAGTACATGAAAGAGAACAAGTCCAATAAAGACACCATGTTGCCTAAAAGAATGTGTCCTAATCTTATTATCACCTTGCCATAAAAATTATATTCAACCCCTCCGTGACCCATTGTGACCTGACACTACAAGGAAAAGGAAAAGCTTGAGAAGTCAATTTCTAGAGGAATAACTTTTAGTACATTTAGTAGAGGAAATTATGATACATTTTCGTGAAAAGAGACCACTTTTTAACCCGGATTAGAGTAATACAAAGAACAACGGACAATCAATATCCAAAAGGGAGTCAAGTTTCTAAATCAAGATTTGAATTCAAATATTAAAAATGAAAAGAATTATATCAAGAGAACACCCCCAAAAAAGGACTGACAACAATTTATTCAATTAGTCAGAATATAATTTTGGATATCGATTGATCCGATACCTTAAAAAAAAAAAAAAAAAAGAGTAATACTAAAAGATTTGTCCCTCCTTGTAAGATTAAAAAAGGAGACCTCCTTTTGAAAATTTTGAAATTAAAACCACACCATTTATTAAAAGAATTTTTACTTTAATAAAAATTTTATAAATAAAATAATAGAATAAAGCTAAGTCGAAAGAAGTTCAGATTTACTAAGAACGCCGCTTTATTAATGTGTAAATATTTAATATTCCAACCATTTTTTTAAAAGATTTTTTCAAAATTGTAAAAAGAAAAAAAAATGGGGGCTCGATGCTAGAGCAAGTAAAAGCCTCATCCTAGTTGTGTTGTATTATTTTAGTAATTATTTTCCTTTATTAGTGTAAATATATTAATATTAGTCTTAACTAAATAGTTGCCCCTTATCCTAGGATAAGGTGGCTGTTTTGGCTGATTTTTTTAAAAGATTTTTTCAAAAGAAAAGAGATCTGTCTTACAATAAACTTTTTTCTCTCTCTGTACTACTTTGCCATAACAGGTTGGACAAGCTTTTGCAAAAAAGTTATGATTTTTCTATTGTAAGACAGAATGCCCTTAGATGATCTAGAAGAAAAAGTGCCCTGTCCTGTCTGCCAAGAGGTTGTTGGCCAGCTTGGGACTTGGGATAGAATGAGCTCTCTTTTGAGGTATGAGATGGAGGAATAGGTTGTGGGAGGTATGGTATAATAGAAAATGGTTGAATTTGAATTGGGTGTGAGAAGAAAGCATATGTTCCTGTCAAGAAATGGTTTTGGTGCGGTAGAGACTGTGTTTGTGTGCAGTATGGGTGATTAGAAATCACCTAATCTTGGTAACCAGTTTTGGCTTAACTTTGAAAAGTGATCATAATGCCAAGAAACATGTTTTATGGTTCGTGATGAGTCTTTCTCTTGACAATAATATGTCAAGAAATATATTAATATTGAACTTTTCTCTTGTATTGATCTAAATTTTATCGATAATAATAAATGTCGGAAAAACTCTTTTTTTATGGGAGGTGAATGAAGAAAATTATGATAAACCTTCCCTCTTCTATTTTATGTTATTTTTCACAGTAGTAGGAAAAGCCCCAAAAGGGTTCTTCCAACTATTCATCTTATATATGGTGGGATATACACACATTGCCTTTCTAAAGCTAAAAGGGCTCGCTTCATGCCCTTGAATTCTCATTCACATACCCATTGGGAAAGACCATGTTGCTTAGTGCCCCTAGTGATCACATGTTCATTAACTTCTATCAAAGCAAGTAATGCCCTTTCATGGGTCTGTAATGCCTTTATGTATGGGGTCGCCTCTCATCTGCTAGAGAAACTATGATCGCATGCATAGTCTCCCTAAGCTTTTTACTCCCCCACATCTTTCGGTTCACCTTCTGACAATGTTCTTAAAATTAAACCAATAAAAAACTTATCCAACTTATCTGTTCATTAGTTCATGAGTCAGATCGGTCAAACTGTTTTACAAATTAAATGATATCATGATATCATATATATAATTTGTATATTATATATTTTAAAATAAAATAAAATTTAAATTTTTCTTTAGATCGATTTGAATGATTCACTAATTTTATCAGTTTTGATCGATTTTAAATAATTTTAATTAAATTTAATTTTATCTGATTTAATAATAAAAATCGAATCAAACTATGAAATAATTTTCAATTGAATCGACTGGTCCGGCCAACCACCCGATTTTAAAAAACTTTGCCTTTTGCCCCATCCAAATTTATCCGACGTTCCTGTCCCATCAAAATGCATTTTGCCTCTTTACTCTAGTTTAAGTAAATTTTGCCACGTTAGAATAAAGGGCACCCAACAAGCTAGCCATTATTACCAATGAAAAAAAAAAATGAATTTAAAAAAAAAATAGTTAGCTACTGAAATTTTATGCTAACCAAACAGATAATCTTCATGGGAAAGACATTTAAAATTTCATCCTCTAATTTTAAAGCAATTATCATGTCATTAATCCCTAATTTTTTCCCTTCAAATATCATTTCTTGGGGCAAAAATAATAATAGAATTAAACCATTGAATAGCCCTTTATTTTATTTCTTTTTTTATTTCTCCGATCAGAACTAACACTATTTTTAGAGAATAACGGTTTATATAGTTAAAATTATATATAATAAAATATTTGTTTCCGTAGTGATTTTAAAATCATTTTTCTTGAGAAAAATTATAAAAAGAACAATAATCAGAATTTTAATCCCAACAATTGGGGTCGACTTTATAATAGAGGTATATATACGCAGTCTTTCCCTTGTATTTTTGCAAAGAGTCTGTTTCTGCACCTCGAACCCACAGTAACTCAATCATTGTATCAAAATTCATCCAAAAGAAATTTTTTTATTGAAATAATGAATACTGTAACCCACAGTATTTTTTAATTTCTGTAAGTTTTAAAAATCTTGATCTATTTTCTTAAAAATTTTAAAATATTATCTTTAATTTTTAATTTCTTCCTTAATTAGTATTTTTTTAAGTAATTCTTGTCAGATGTAAATGGATAAATAAAGGCAAAAGTGAGGAGGAAGAAGAAAAAGGCTCATGAACAACTGAATTGGTGGAGACAGATATAGGATTTCCTTCCGGCTGCAACATAATACTCCCTAGAATTTCAGTCAGTAGTTTCTTGACTTTTTCTACCTTGACCATCTTCCCCTCATCCACTTACAACATCTTAAATACTTCTGTCACAACCTTGTCCGTCCCATCAATTGCACCAACAGGTGGTAAACCAGCTGAGATCGTGACAACATCAAGGGCAACATGAAAATACTGCTTTGATATAAAAAGAACATCCTAAACAATATTTTTAAGTACTAAATATGAAAAAAGAAGAATTCGTCCAGCGTAGTAATTTAGTAGTAATTTAGTGTTAACTTCAAATGAAATTTGAATTAATGATTTTGCAGAAGTTGTATCCCAAATGGGGATCCCAAAGAAGTTGGTATACATTTATAAGCTCCAAATTATAATAGAAAACTGGGGGATGAGTTTCCTCATGATAGCTCAATCTGCATAGTTTTTCTAATTCTATTCTTTATTATTTTAATTTTATTTTATTTAATTATATTTGATCGTATCAAAAATGAAAACAGGGGGATGGGGATGAAAGCATATGCCACAGGCCACAGGCCACAGTCCTGCACGGACCAATATCCAAAAAGAAGAGAGTAAGAGTGGATAGAAATTGGACCAAGGTGGTAAAAGTTAACCATTTATTGGAAAGAGACCGTAGGAAAATGTCACATCTTAAAGCCCTCCCAAAATGGTCTTTGCGAGAAACAGGGGAAACACCTTCGTAACAGAACATCTCCCAATGAAGTGTGTGGAGAGAGAGAGAGAGAGAGAGACTGCAAAGACAGACCACAATCTGGTGGCGAAAGGGATTGAAGATATTCAGACAGAGAGAGAAAGATATGCTACTTGCTATCCAGTCTAGTACCTAGTACAATAATATTGTGCCATGCAGCTTCACAACTTTGAAACAACAAGAGAGAGAGAGAGATAGACTACAAAGACAAACCCCAAGCTGGTGGAAAAGGGATTGACGGTATTCAGACAGAGAGAGAAAAAAACGCTACTTGCTATCCAGTCCTAATACAATACTTTGAAACAACAAAACTAGAAATGATCTTTCAGCTAGTTTTCTACTACTAATCTTGCATTATAAGAAATTTGTTGTTGTATATTAATAATAAATTTAAAATTTTTAAATTTGAATATTTTTTTAATAGTTTGAAATATTTTTTAAATTAAATAAAAAAAATATTTAAAACATAATAAGGTCACGTAAATTTAATATTTTATCCATTTAGTGTCATGCCATTCCTCTTCGATTTTCCATTTTTAGGGAATTAATAAATAAATTGTGTGGAAAATGATTGTTTTTATCGAGTCGAGGTATCCTCCTAGATATGGAGTTAAGGTTGGAGCTCAGGGCTGAGGCTGCGGAGTGCCGACAGTTGACGTGAGTCAATTCATAATGACAGTACTTGCTTGTTTGCATGTTCGGGGACCACCGTGTGTTTCGGCCGTATGGCCTCTTTTACAATCCCTCTCTCTCACTTGTCATTCAAAATTTATATTTTAATTAATTCAATCAAAAATTATAATAACTTATTTAAAAAATTATCTTTCTAATAAAATTTTGTTATTCTTAAAACTCAAAAATAAGATTTTAATTAAAAAATTTAATATTATATCAAAAATAAATCTTATGACTGCGTACCCTCTCCTTTGATCATATAAAGACATTGTTAATGTTAATCAATTGATGTATAATAATTGTTGGTGCAATAGAATACACTACAAAAAAAAAAATAGTTTTTAATGATTAAAAATTTAGTAACGATCAAAATTTTTATCACTAATAGTAACCTTTAGAGACGAAAAAAAATTCATCACTATATTTTGGTCATCATGTAAATTTTTGTGACGAATATGAAAAAATGATCACTAAATGACATGGTGGGAAAAAATTCGTCAATTTGAAAATCATTAGTAACCAAATTTGATGACAACAATTTTTTTGGTCATTAAAATTTGATCACTAAATGACACAACACAAAAAGGTCTTTGGTGACTTTTAGTGATGACTTTTTTTTATCACTAAACTTGTGGTCAATTCTTACAATTTTTAGTGACGATAATGGTCGTTACTAAATATATATAATTGTCGTCACTAAAAGGGTTGTTGTAATCTCATATCGAATAACAAAACAAAATTCAAGATATATATAAGTATCCTTGAAGCAATAACAATTGGATGATCTAAAGACCGGCCCAACTGCACCGTTAGGCCTAGACCCGGTCCGATCCGAAGACCGGCCCAACCGCACCGTCGGTCCAAGCTACCGATGCCGATGGTGGTCGTCGACGGTTCAGGCAGGACTGCCAGCCTTCGGCCTCAGCCGGACCACCGGATTCCTACACCAGTGGGACCACCGGATTCAGGCACCGACTGCTGCGGTCGGTTGGATGCCGACACCGGTGGCTGCAGCCCGTTGGCCGCCGGTAGCGGTCCTTGCCGCTGGCGATTCTTGGCAATTTCAGGCTGGCCATCGGTTTCTTTTAGTGACTACTTTTTTTGTCACCAAATATCGTCACTAAATGCGTTGACCGATCTATTTTTAATGACCACTTGTACTTTTAGTAATCAACTCGATGACAACCTTTTTTGTCACTAATCTGGTGATAAAAAAAAATTTGGTCACTAAAATTGACTCTTTAGTGGCGATTTTTTGCATTCCGTCACCAATGATCTTTAGTGATGGAGTTTTGGTGATCACTAAGTGATGACATTTTTATGGTCACTAATACGATTTAGTGACAATATTTGGACTTTTAATGATTAAAATGCTTCTATCACTAAAGATCATTTTTTTGTAGTGATATATGAGGAGTTTTCTAATTTTTCTAATGAAAGTGTAATTTCCCCCCCCCCCTATTTTTCCATTTTTCTTCTTGGTTAATGTATTTTTAAAATATATTAATAAGTGTTAGCTAGTTAATTGAGTTTCAGAATAATAATAATAGGAGATTTTGAAATTAAATCTATTATGTCATGACATCTTTTGTCCCAATCAGATAAAAGCTGTACTGTACGATTAGAGAAGGGTTTTTTATAGCCTAAATAACTATATTTTTTATTGTATGATTCCATCATTTTTTTTCTAACAAAAATAGTAAAAGTAATGAGTGAACTTTTGAACTCATAATTTCCAAGAGCCTTTTTCTGTGGATAATCATTATATTTTTATAGAAAAAAACAAAGCCTCTTGAAATGCAAAGGAAATTCAAGTATTGAGGCAATCAACCCTTAAAAGATGATAATGAGCATTATTGTATGCATATTGGTACACTCCTGATCAGTTTGAGATGGGTCTCGTGCAGTCATATGAATCTTGCATTGTCATTTCATGGCCAATGCATTGACACTGCAACACATGTTTTCATGGATTCATTTGCTTTTCTTTTTAATTCGGTTAATTATTATGAGCTCTATTAAAAAATTAATTTTTTTAATATTTATTTTTTTATTTTTAAATTTTAAATTCAAGATTTTAATTAATACATGTGATTGTTATACCTACAGATAATTGGTAAGAATTCATTTGTTTTGTTAAACTATTTATTTAAAGTATATTACACTAATTACAATAACAATGATAATATGAAATTTAATATCAAAATTTAAGATCCATTGTCAAAGTAACAAATATAAAATAACTAAAAATTAAAATACAATATAAAAACACATACACTATCCAAATAAATTTATAATACGAAAAATAATGATTTAATTTGCTCTAATTCTCCTACGTCATTTATTTCTATTGAAATAATCTTTTCAGTTAATTTTTTAACTGTCATATTTTTGTAAATACATTGTATTCAGGTTTTTAATGATCTAATTCGTCATTTTACTAAATCTCCAATATTTAAATTCTTGATCCTCCTAATTGATGCGTTTTTAGATTTTCATTACACATGTTCAAATTATCTCTAATGATACTCTTGTATCTTATCTAAAATTGAATTCATTTCCAATTTAGTTCTTTTTTTTTTTTCATTTCTAATCATTTCTTAGTTTTACCATACATCTATCTTAACATTTTCATCTTAAGTACAACAATTTTTTATTCTTGTTGTTGTTTAATGACCCAATATTCAATACTATATAGTAATATCGGTCTTACTATCGTTTCATAAAATTTCTCTTTCAAATGTAATGGTATTATGCGATCGTAAAAACCTTCTGATGTCATTCTCTATTTTATCCAACCCACTTGAATCTTATAGTTTACATTCTCATCTATGTTGCCGTCATTTTGAGTAATGGTTCCGAGATATCTAAAACGTTCACTTTTTGATCGTTCTGTTTTTCTAATCTAATCATTTCTTTATCATTCGGTGATTATCACTAAACATATATTTAATGTACTCAATTTTTTTATCGACTCAATATAAATTATTTGAACTCTAATATACCCTTACATAACTTTAATTTAATATTAATACTCTCTCTAATTTTATCTATCAATATTATATTATCTATAAAAAAAAATATGATCCACCAATTAATACTTATAAACATGCATGTACCCATTTTCAAGGGCCGAGATTTGGGTTGCCACAGAAAATTCTTTTGTTCGAGTTGGCTTGATTATTAGGAAGAATTTCAATTACCCACAAAATAAAATATGTTTTTTTTTTTTCCTTTCTTCTTTTCCCAAAAATTTATTTCACAAGACAATCAAAACCCAAACCCTAAAAAAAATATGAGACAAGCCCATACGAAACTTTAAACATATGAATCTCTTCCCTCCCATGTGGTGTACAAGCATAAAGGGGGGACTTAAATTCAAGCCATTTTCTCTTGCCCCACATTGTGGGAAGAAGCAATTGTGCACCATTAACAAGTGATAGGCCCCCACAAGGGATCCATTTTCAATTCCCATCAAAGTTTCCAAGTCTCCATTCCCACACACCCCACACCCCATTTATAAACATCTCCAAATTTTTGTCACCATCATGTACATTTTAAATCTTTGCCTCACCTACAAGTCTCATGCGTCTCCAAAACCTTTTTGAAATTTGAGATTACTTGTACTAGAAACCCACCCACCACCCGACCCATGTTTTATATAATTTGTTTTCGTATATTAAATCTTTACTGAATCAAAATTAAGGATATGCAGTATAAAATTTTCTCTTTTAACAACTAGTTTTAAAGTATAAGTCAGATTCTCTTCTAATATTCTAAAAAAAATTATTAAGTTTTTCTCAAATTGAGGTTAGTATAATTCCAAAGAGTGCAAATGAGTCAAAAAATTAAAATTTTTTTACCCATCTCACGTAGCAGTTCTTCTTACTATGTTTTTATTTTTTTTTTATTTGATTTGAAGGTAATTTTACTAATTCAAAATTATTTAAATTTAAAATATTCTAATTCATTTTTTTATAATATAGAATGTCATAGAAATTTTGATTAATTTGATCACGACTCATCTGATCCATCTAACATTACTGTTCAGTTTATGATATCGAAAGGTGTTAGTTTATATGGTGAAAAAGTTTGTTTTTTTTTTTTTTTTTCCAAAATATCAAGATTTGATATTGTTAGAAAATTTTAGTAAATTTATCAATTTAGTCTAAATAAATTTACTCAACTTCTCTACATAATAAAAAATAACAATACAAGTAATTAGTAAGTCTAAAATTCACTGACATTTGATTGGCGTTGGGGGAAAGGCAATGCAACCCCTAAACCAAGTGCTCAAGTTCGAACCTCCCGACCCACTCCTGATTGGAATCTGACAGCGACTTGATTCAAATTAATCGGAGTGAAGTTTCGAATATCGAGAGATAGACCAAATTTAAGACACACAAAAAAATAATAAGTCATTCAAGCAAATTTCTCGCAGACAAGAAGAAGAAGAAGATCCATCACTTATTGCAGGAGCCAAGATATTAAAATTAGGAAAATGCCAGTTCATATTAAGGTTACAGCTGTTGTTCTTTCCTTCTTGGATATAGTGCTCAACCAATGCACTTTGGTTGGGGGGTTTTGTAGAATAATTCCTCGTGAAACCCTGCCAAGGTCAATAAATTGTAATTTAAGAATTCTCTTTAGGGTTAGAGGGTTCATACTTGATGGGGTCGAGATGGAGAAGAACCCCTTGGGAGGCATTCAGTTTATGGGGTACCCTTTAATCCAATTTATTGCATTCTTGATCTTATGCATTGGCTTATTATGTTCTCAAAACGTGTGCCTCATCAATTTGGGGTATTAAATTTTGATGGGATAGGCATTGTTACTTTGGATTTAAAAGTAATTAAATAATTTTGTTTTTTTCCTAAGGGTTATATATTTTATTTTCTATAACAAAAATTTTAAATTCTTTTTGGGTGAGTTTAATGGGTCGGAGCTAGCCCGCTCCCAGGTGGTGGAAGAATGGGTCCGATGGTGAGTCAACTAGTCTACACGTGAGTTCCCCTCTATATATTTTTTTTATTTGATCTTCAATATCTAAAAATTTAAATAATCTAATTTAAATAATTATGAAATATAATTTAAGAATTAACTCTATTAATATCTTTTTTATTTTAATTTTTAAGGGTCAAATTTAAATTTTTAATTAAAAAATTTTATATCTACCATTAAATTTACCGATTATTAGTAGTTCCTGACTTTATTGGGTGATCTCAATTTATGAATAATTTTATACGGTCACAATCTCGATCTCAATCCTAAATTTTGGATTGGTCATTTAAAAGACAAAATAGGAGAGATAAAAAAATAAAAGTTTATAGAAATTTATAATGGGGTGATTTAATTTGTTCGGATTCTCCGACACATTTATTTCTATTTAAAATCATCTTCTCAACCAAATTTTTAAATATCATACATTTATGGATAACTTGAATCCAAGTTTTTATAAAAAAGATTATGAATAATTTTATACATATTAAAAATTATTCTTTTATATTAAATATGAGTAAAGAATAATGCACTCAACTCAACTCATAATTTAATGTAAATTTCACTTTATCTTTAGCCATAATATTGCAAATTGCTTCTACCAGAGCCAAAATATGGTGCGCACCCCTTGAATGTCATTCCACAGCAAGCCCTAGAATTGGATCTGAATCAACCTCCAAAGCAACTCGGGGAAACCCAAGATCCAGCACATGTTTTGACCACACTAGGATTCACCACAATTCTGCCACAACTGCGGAAGTCGCCAAATACACTCAGCAAAGCAATGGTCTCTAAGCACACCTACCACCCGAATTTTTTTGTCACGTTACACTTTTCTATCCATAGTTATCTAAAGTCATATTCCGATTATTCCAATTAAATCATGATCAAACCTCTTTTCAGAATAAACTCTCTCAATATAATTTTTTTTTAATATTCAAATTTAAATCTTAATTTAAAATTTTAATATATTTTTATTAAATCAACTGTCTATTAATACACCTCCCACTCTTATTATACCCAAATGTCCGGTGTACCATCCGACTTAAGCCTAACCTAGCCATGCAGGGGTGGCATCCCTCTGGCCATCGAGATTACCTATCTAGTAGGTAATTCAGTCACACATCCTCATGGCCCAACAATTTCCTTTTTTTTTTTTTTAATAAAAAAAAAAGAAAATTAAGTCCCCTTTGGTGAGGACAATTTCACTTTTGCTCTTTGAATTTTACAAATCAAATGTTTATCTCTCAAATAATAAAAGTGTAATGTTTTAACATTTTATGTGTCGCAACGAGTCTCAATTTTATCACTTAGCACTTTCTAAGAGCTCGAAAAAAGGAAAAAAAAAAAAAAAAAGAAGAAGAAATTTTCAAGGGTCAATGTTAATTTTAATAGCCAACAAAATATTCAAACATTAGTGAAACTATTCTTATTATGCATATTTACCACTCAACATGCAAAGGTTTGAACCTTAAAATTCCGATCCATGGTGCAATTTTTTTTTTTTTTTTTATTTGCATATTAAGTATTAAAAAAAGAGACAGAAGCAATAGCATACGCTTCTATTAAAAAATAATCTTATGTGAATCAAATAAATCGAAAATCAAGTAATTCAAATTTTATATAATAATCTAAATTAACATGTTTCAATCAGTTTTTAACTAAATAATATTTATACAAATGGGATATAATTAAAAATTAATTAAAATATATTAATATAAACTCTTATTTGAAATTTAATTGATTTAACCTGTTGATATAAAAATATTTTTAATCAAATGTCATATAATGAAAAATAAATAGAAGCTGATATGTTCTTAAAACAAACAATTTCCTGAAAAGGGTCATCTCTGATCGGATGATGGAAGGAGAATATTTAAACATCATCCATGTTTGCAAATCTTTGATGCAATATAGGATAAAAGAGGTGGCAGATGAGACACAGGATCATAAGGAGCAGAGAGAATTGTGAAGAGAGAGAAGTTATTTTTTTTTTTATTGATGGATATTTAATTAATATTTAAAATTATATTATAATTAGTTTAATTTAAATTATTATCAGTTCTTTTATAAAAAAAGATTTTTAAATATAATTTTTCATATCATTTAAATTTTGATTAAAAATCTTAATACTTAGAGAGACCAGCTATCGACACATGGAAGTTGTTATCAAGAGAGGGAGGACTGTTAGGAGAGTGGGGTCCAAATAGCATTATTAGGGTTTTTAACACTGAATTTGGGCCGCACATGACCCACCCCATCATCTTCCCTGTGGCCTACGAACAGACCCTATTTTTGACAATTATCCTCACATTCGCCCACTTGTTTAGGTTCCCTTTAGGAGGGGAAGCCCCCTCTACGGCGGTTGTGGTTCTTCGTTGGTTGCCTACACCCATCACCTTCACATCAGCCTTCCTGGGATGGGACCCCATCAAACTGTTTCATCTTGTAAAAGACTTATTCATTTTTTATATGCTTCCAAGTATTTAATTTAAATCTTTAGTGTTATTAGATTGAAATTTTGATCCAGCTCTTTCATCCAACCACTGTCCCTCTAACCTGTGACAACCAAACTTATTTTTCATATTTATTGACTTCAAACAATTACATTTAATATTTACATTTACATTTAAAAAGTCAAGAAAAAAAAACCCTTTTCTATCTTAAAAATCAATCAAGATCAAGATGATGAAAAGTCATAAGATATTAGTTTTACGATCATATGGTAGATTGAATGTTATCTTAATAGAAGAGTTGCTTAGGAATCATAATTTTTGACGGAAGAACCATCAATTGACCTCTTTATTTGCATTTTCTTCTCTATATTATTACCCCTCAATGGTGTCTAGATTTGAGATATGTCACAATGATATTAGGCATATGGGTGATGTTAGACATGTTCATATTATTACCCCCTCCGTGTTTGAATCATTCTAAAGATTGAAGTCATTCTTTGGTACATTTGAGATTATAATTTTTGTAGGATTTTTCTTTTATTAGTATCTTTTTTTAACTTATCTATGTTTAAGGAGAAAATATGTTGGGAGAGTTATCTCTTAAATAATATATTTAAATTGAATTAATTAGAATATAATTTTAAATATCATATATTTAAGAGAGGGAGAGAGAGAGAACACATATAATAATGCAATGGAAGACAATGTCAACGCCCACAATGCCAAAGAGAGGCAACAAACATGAATGTGTGAACGATCATCACCCCAACATGACACCACCATGACTTGACATCACTCCCTCCCAAGTGCCTCACTCTTGTGTATTCATAATGTCAAAAAAAATCTTCAGAAACCCACATCACAATACAATTTAGATTTTATTTTTTTAAGCATTCTCAATAAAAAATGGTTAGAAGAAAATTTTCCATGATATTTTTTTTTTGGGGTGATATGAGAAAAAACAAAACCAAGACAGGCAAACAACCATAATTAGACAGAGGAAGGCCAAGCCCCCACTTTCCTACTCCTGGTGACACCAGACGCATCCTGATGAAGTAAGATCTCAACGGCATCAGAAGGGCAGCTTCTTTCCTGAATTCCTAGCTCTCTTTCTCTTCCTAATTCTGCAAGTTTATCCGCACAACGGTTCCCTTTCCTAAAAACATGCGCTACCTCCGAAACACCAATGTCAGACATGATTAATCTGCAATCTCTTATAATATTCAAACACGGGTGATTGTGACCAACTCCCTTGTTAACGGCATTGACCAGCGAGAGAGAGAATCACACTCCACAAGCAGAGGGAACAAACGTTTAGGCCTAGCAATCCTTGAGCCTTCACGCAATGCCCACAACTCTGCGGACTCACCGCTGGTTGACAAAAGAAATTCTTTTATCCATTAATTATTACCAAAATATTTATTTTTATTTTTTTATATTTCCATATCTTTGACAATGGATTTCTATATAAATTTAATATATTATAATAATCTATTTATTAAAATTCATATTATTTTATATTACTTTCATCTTTAACATATCATCATAGACATATTCTTATTCTTAACATGGCAGAAATATGTTCAAAATTCTTTTAAAGACAGACATATATTCAATTATTTTCGATATGAATTATGGTTAGAGTTTAACACCACCAAGCACTCATGTGTTTACATGTGTCTCCAGAAGGCCCTTCCTTCATTATGGAAAAACCTATCCTTCGGAGTTGCAAAAACACCCATGCGATTTTAAATCTTTTATCTGAATTATCTTTTAAATTTAAATAAATTTTATTAATGTAATTTAAATAAATTTTATTATATTACATTAAGTTTAAAAAAAATATTAAAATATATTATTTATCAAAATCAAATTACTTATTCACTTAATTTAATTTTTCATGTCTTCATATTTGTAATTAATATCTCAATATTTGTAATAATTCAATATTAGAAATTATATTTTTATTATTGTTCCTTATTCTCATCTTGATGCCTTGTTGGATATTTTAATGATTCACATACGCAGCGAAAGCATACACAATAATTTTTAAAAAATTAAAATAGAAATTTCGGGTATAAGATAAATACCTCAATATGTTGAACCCAAAAATCAATCGAATCGTATATTTCTCGATCGGATCTCGCGGTCGAGACGGTGATCACAATTTTAATCAAACCACCACCGTAATGTCTTGACGCCGCAACCCTCAGTCCAATGATTGTTACGACGGGAGAAATTTTTTTACGCAAAAATTTCTCGAACCCTCATTTTATTCTCATTCTAAAGAATATTATTTTCTTAAGTTTGTGTCATTCTCTCTTGGTTCTATGAATCTTATGTACAGGATCCCTGAAGAAAGAGGTTAGTCTCCTTCAATTATCCTTGATGCACTTATTGTGGAGAGATACAAGGGAAAATAGTGTTGTGGTGGTTATGGGTTAGTGGGACCCACTAACCCCTCACAATTATCAAAATGTCCATCTAAGGCATATCAAATCAATATCTCTCACTTGCATATGAGGGTATTTTGTGTCCATCAGAAAATCACAACTCATACGATTTTTCTCATCACCCTGTTGGACTTTCATACAGAATTGAGCGTCGTGCGACCGACAAGTACACCTGCAAGCAAAGACCTCTCGATACACCTGTTAAGATAATTGATAAGCCATTATTAGTATCAAAAGAACTCGTTGCATCCCCATCGAGTTATTTTCATCAGCGAAAGTAATCCCTAATAAACGCTCGACTGTGTATCCACTATTATGCTTACATCCCAACATTGATAAGCATAATAGGTATGCCGGTGAATACAACACAATGATGTAATGTCAATTGATCTTCCTTTTCCCAATCTTGAGTCTATTAACTTCAATTCAGCTGCTTTTCTAGACCTGTCTCTCAGACCTTAGTTTGTCTTCCGAGTTATCGGTAACCAAAGTAAAGTAGCAAACACTGAGCCGAGATCTTTAGAAACAGTCGAAAGTGATAAGGGTACAAGAGATCTCACCTAATGGATCTCGGGTCTCACACAGTGGGAATGAGGATCTAAATTATGTCAATATCTCAAATAATGATCCAACTATCCCTAGTCGACATACCACACGCGGTATGAAACGCGTGCCACAGTGTTATTCTCTCATCTCTCAAAAGGCATATATCAAATTTTTCTAATATTGTGCAGGTATGAAACTCAGTTTACATATAAGACTTTACCCAGAGATCTCAGAGAGTGCCTCAGAGACAATATCACTAGTTGCAGGTGATATCTGAAATTTCAAACCTAACTATTTATAAGCAACATGGATGTGGGTACGTCTATACCGATCATATCGCATATGACCTCATCTTGAACACATATCAGGACGACTTATGTTCTAGTAGGACCACTCTCAAAGTCTCTTACAACTAGAAATCGTTTCATCTCTACTCACTCAGAGCTGGAGGTGGTTACTCATGTGAGAGAGTCAACCACGCATGCCTGACATATTATTTATCACAACAAATCACAAAATATATGACAATTAAAATAGTACAATAAATAAACTCATAACTCAATCATGCACACATATCATATATATACAACATAATAAATATTAGTACAATGTAAGAAATGTCAACATACACGCAAACCCAATGATTCCTATATCTCATACAGGTTTGAAGGGATCAGCCAACACGTTGTATAGTAGTGTACTTAATTTGTCACTTCACCATTCTCGCTGATGTCTCTCATAACGTGGTATTAGGTATCAATGTGTTTGGTTTTACTGTGATACTTAGGGTCTCAGGTGTGGTCAATGGTGGAGTAATTTTCTCAATAAATCATCAATGGCCTCCCATTATTTGCCACAAACCCTAAGTGATCCGGAAATCTCCGGAGTCAAAACACTCTCCTGAACTGCTACGGAGCGTATCACAAACTCAGCCTCTATCGTAAATAGAGATATATAGGTTTGTTTCTTACTACTCTAAAACAGCAAAACCTGATATCGATTTACATACATTCAGATCACCAACCTAGTAGGTATCTGAATAACCAACAAGATGCAAATCACCTCCTCCGTAACACAAGGAGAGGTCGCAGTTCTCTTGAGATATTTCAGAATCCTTTTACTGTTATCTAGTGATCCCCTCTAGGATTTGATCGATACATAATTACCATATTTACTGCAAAACAAATGTCTAGACGTGTACGTAACACTACATACATCAGACTATTCAGTGCACTGATATAAGGGATTCTAGTCATTTCCCTTGTCATTTCATAAGTTTTAAGGCATATGTCAAGAATTAGGGTTTAACATTTTAGCGATAAGAGTATCTATAAGGTTGCAATTGTTCTTTTCGAAGTGCTCGAGAACTCCCTTGATGTTGGACTCCTGTGAAAAAGTCAACACCTATCTCAAACGATCCCTCTGAATCTTAACTTCAAAGAAGAACTAAGTCTTACCCATGTCCTTCATATCAAGATTCGATAATGTCCATGTCATCGTGGCCATCAGATACTCTTTGTTGTTCCCAATCAACAGAATGTCATTCAAACACAAACACATGATCATAAAAAGTCATGAGAACATATAAGGTATACGCGATGATCCTCCTCGATCATCACGAAACCGTGAGATATCATCTCCTCGTAAAATCTCAGGTTCCACTGCCTAGATTGATGATTAAGGTCACTTATCGACTTCCGAAGTCAACAGATCTTATCATACTGATCTACAGGAATAAAGCCAAATTGTTGTTCCTTGTAAATCTCCTTATCTAAACTCTCACTTAGGATGACAGTCTTAACGTCCATCTGGTCTCACTCTAGATCCATATCCGTGATAATCGTAAAAAAGTAAATGGATCGAGGTAATCTCGCCCTCAGTCTGAGTAACTCCTGGTTATCAGACGGGTCTTATACCTTTCCACCGATCCGGTGCCCTATCCCTTGATGTTGAGAACCTACTCGTTCCCAACAACCTTACTATCCTCAGACAAATCAACTAAATTCCAGATCGTGTTGATTCTTATCAATTCATTCTCTCATCCATGGTTTTGAATCAGTAGTCCTTCACAGAACCCTGAAGAGCCTCCAGAATCGTTTAAAGTTTCTCGTAATCCTCAAGAGTCACACTGAGAGTCTCTCCCTCAATCGGGAAGTGACAGTTAGGTACGCGTCATTGACTACTCTTATGAGAAGAGGAAACCTTTTTACCTCTAGATGAATTACTCCCACCAGGACTGAGATCCGTAATGGATTCTTGGGTCCCGCTACTGGAATTAGCCAAACCACTAGACTTATCCATCTCATAGAAGGTAAAGTCTCAATCGATTTCACCTCTCATATGGAAATCATTTTCAAGAAACTCGATATCATGAGACTCAATTTCAATAAGAGTGTCGTTCGTATGCTCGCCTAAAACACATTCCCCTCGAACTGTTCTGAGTATCTCATAGAGATGCATCTCTTTTCTCGCAGACCCAACTCGCTATGTGTCACGTCCCGAACCGGGAATCGTGAACAGCCGCCCGTTGACCTGGATGCCGGCTGTATTTCTACAGAAAATCGGGCAGAACCTCCCCATAAATCGGAGGTCTCCCATGTACAATTAAACCTGTATACCTGTATAAATTAAAAATCATCATGTAAATCAAACAAATGGCCATCCCGGCCTCTCCAAAACAATTCACCAAATCCCACCACCGACATCCAGGCAACGCAAGGCTAACAATTCACCAACAGTCCTAGCCACAGACCTCTACTGTCATGCCCAACCAGAGCATGAGCAGCCGCTACACCGAGCGGACCTAAATTTATACAATTATATTACAAATTCCCAAGTTAACACTTTAAACATTTACAAATGCCTCAATGCAAGTGAAATGAGAATTTCGTAAACAGAAGTCTAAAAATTATACAGTCATCCCATAATGTGTACACGGTCAACTATGGACCTCAATATCAAGACCACGCAGGGTCGACAATAAAATGCGAAATTCGTAATTTCAATTTAAAACTTAATCTCACCGTCTCGAATCACCCAAATCCATCATCAAGCTATCAAGCCTCGAGCCAAATACATCGTCCTAGCACCATAATCCTGTCTGGGGAGGGAAAAAGGAGGGGTGAGTATTCAGGGAAGAATACTCAGTGAGTGAGTGGGTCAATGTAATCGTGTAATATGGGGTGTGAAACTGGAGTGTCAAAGCATAAGTAAACAAATCATATTTCAAATCATCATGCTTTTCATTTCAACAATATATCATTTGCACGCATCAACAAATCAAATATGCATCCAAAATACTTTCATCAAAATCATAGAGCTGCCAGCCGTAAAACTCCCGGCAGAGGTCTACCACGACCTATGACAGGCGCACCGGGGGTGTTATATGCGATTTTATTTAAAGTGCTCTCTACCCCGGCGTTGGCGACGGACCTCGTCCAGGTGCTAGACTTGGAGAGTGTGTCCAAATCCTCCCCCTTTCGGGTTCAACCTGCCTAGTACCGTGTCGTAAATATAATCTCGACAACTCGTGGGATACCCCAGGCCTTAGGCATATCCGGACGCCACCAAAGCGCCTCTCACGGTGTCCTTCGTAGCTACGGAACAATACATATCCAGGCCCTCAAGGCCAATATCAATATCATATCAAACATGTGTCGAAAATCAGGTTCACAAACCAAATGCAACATATAGCATAAAATGACACATTTCACGTTTCAACCACATGGATGCATATTTTCATAATTCAACCACATTTTGGACACTCCATCGGTTCACAAAAATCATTTCCAAAGCCAGTCAAAACATTGTAAACATACGGTAAATCATGCTCATTTATCAAACTGTTTTAAATCAGAGTTTACATATTAAACGAAAACATTGAAATAAAACCCACTCACTGTATACGGGAGGGTCAATCACTCCCTACAATGCACAAGTGTCGAAATCGTGCTCCCCTCGATCAGTCTCCAATCAAGTCACTACAATTATAACACATCATATATTTCTCACACCTCAACCTCAATTGTATCTATGTACATTTACAACATCACACTGTTCAATCTATATACACTTGCATATACTTACAATTCAATCAATTAAAATTTTACTCGATCCTCGATTTACCTTCCTAATACAAAATCATAATTATGTCATCAATTTCCATTTTCTCTAATTTTTGTACAAGTCTCAATTCTTCAATTCATGAATACACTCTAATGTCATCAATTTCATTTCATTTATAATTAACACATTCAAAACCAAGTCTAATTCAACTCCAAAACCACTCAAAGTCGGAAACATGCGTAAATTAATAACTTGTCTACAAAATAGAAAAATCTTTGAAAAATCATATACTTTTTGATTCTCATCCGATTTCTTCAACCCATATGTCATTTCCACGGTATTAATGTCTATTTTCATACATTCGTCAAATTAAACTCTAAAAGCAACCATTCAAATTACTTTAACTCAATTCTATCATCCGAAACAGCCCAATTAGCATAAATTCCTATATTTAACCTAAATAATTATACAAAACGACCAAATAATGTCTTCCAATTGACTTTAACATACATCCTACACATTCAATATATTCCTACAAGAATTTACCCTACATTCATCTAAATAAATCGAATGAGTTAGTATTTTACCTCACCTAGGGTTTCACTGCGGTCCAAAACTCTAACGTCCATGCGACATTCGATTCAATCCGAAACCTACAATGCTTCCAATTCGAAGCAAAAGTCAGCAAATTTAGTATAATTCTCTAAGAATTCGAAACCCTAGAATTTGGGTTAGGGTTTGATCTTACCTTTGCAGTGGACAAGACAGTCGACCTAGGGCTTTCGGTTGGGGCTTCCGCAGGTGGCAGAAAGCGCGCTGGAGCAAGGCAGTCGCGCGAGCAGCAGCGTGCAGCCGCGCGCAATCGCGCGAGCAACACCACGCGCAGTCGCGCGCGCGAGCAGGAGAGGGAGCAGAGCGAGGGAGACTGAGAGACAGAGTGAGAGAGGCCGAGGGAGACTGCGAAAGAGAGCGAAAACTCACGGGGGGAGAGAGATATAGCGCGACCGAGAGATCGCGCGAAATAGAGAGAGTGATAGAGAGCGAGACCGAGGGGGAAAGATAGAGAGAAAGAGTGGTCAACCGGTGATGGTGGCGGTTGTGGGTGGCGGAGCACGGTGGAACGTCGCGGTGGCGGAGAACCGCGAGAGATAGAGAGGGAAAAAGAGCGATGGGGAGAAAGAGAGAGAGCTGCGGGAAAGAGAGAGAACCCGAGAGAGAGAAGGAGAGAGAGAGGCCGATGGTGGGGTGGCGGTTGCTGGCCGTCTGCGGCGGCCGCGGTGGAGGCGGCGCGAGGAAGCCGCGGGAAGGGGAGGTGAAGCGGCGGAGAAGGAGAGAAAGAGGGAAAGAGGAAAAATGAGGGAAATTAGGGCTAACCCTAATTTCAACTCTTTCCCCTTTTCTTTTTTCTTTTTTTTTTATTATTATTATTATTATTTATTAATATATATAAATATATATTTTTTATACTCACTTTACATTACGAATCGCAGGAACGGCATTGTAAATATACTAAGAATTTAAATTAAAACCCCAAAATCGAAAATCAAGAAAATTAAAAATTTCTAAATATATATATAAATTGAAAAATATTTTATTAAATTTCATGAATAGGAACACTAGTACGGCCATCGCAGTTTCGGTGTTACACTATGTAGATGCAAGAAACAGTGAACATATGCGGCACAACCCCATAACCTCAAATGGCTAAGGTCAGGCTGTCTCCCTGTCCAAAACTCATATGGAGTACTGACTGCGGACTTCAATAGAATATGATTGAAGACGTAGGTTGCAGCCAATAGCGCATCTCCCCAATGGGAAATGAGCAAATTGGCTTGCGCCATCATCGAGCTCATCGTCTCAAACAAAGTCATATCACTCTCTCGGCTACTCTACTCCACTAAGTAGTAGGAACAGTCAGTTATCTCATAATACACTTCTTAAAATAAATCTCTTTCAACAAATACTCGCACCCTTGTTCGGTTTTGAGAATCTCCACTCTCAAGTCTAACTGATTTTCAACCTCACTAATAAACTTCCTGAAACATCTCAATGCTTCAGACTTGCACGAGATCAGATAGACGTAACCAAAACGCGTGTAATTGTCTATGAACATAATAGAGCACTCAACTCCATTTTGGGTTCTCAAGTTCATAAGGCCACAGATGTTTGAGTGAACCGACTACAATGGAGTCCTAACTCTAATTACAATGCTGAATGGTTTTCTTGTAACTTTGCCGTTTAGGCAAAATTGGTTAGCAGGCCCTATTGACCACTCATTGCCAACCGGTTCATCCTCTCTCACGCTAGGAGGATAACAAGAAAACCATTGAATGAAATCACATCCGGTGCATATAGTCTCTCACGGACCAAAGGCAGAACCAATCAAAGAATTATCCTAATAAATGAAAACTATAAAATTTCTAAATTAACAGAGCATATCCTAGACTGAAATTAAGTTCCATCGAACATTCGGAACGTAAAGAGCATATAGAGTTTAGCAACTTTGCAACTCCAACTTACAAGTGTTACTCCCTCTGATGTTGACAATCACTCCGTTTCTCCATGTAAATCCTCTTACTCGAGGACTCACTGGCGGAACTACATATGCGCGCTCCTATCTCGAGCTACGTGGTCGGTTGCTCCTGTGTTTACAATCCACAAAGAAGAGAAAACAGTGAGCATGTAAAACCACGTAAAGGAAGAAAAAGATAATTTTCACTTGTCACACTTATGAGCGAAATGACCAAATCTACTACAGATGTAGCACTACACCTTAATCTTATCCAACTCTTTCGCGCATTAGTTGTCGGTTTTCTCGGATGATTTCTTCTTTCCTGAATCTCGAGTCCCACAGGAGTCCTTGCTCGACTCCACTGCATAAGCATGACCCGAGTATGGCCTACTCACCTCCAGATGCTCCTATTCGAGCTCACTGTGTCTATTTATATTAATGAAAGTACGAATACTTTCGTCGTATGTGAAATAGACTTTTATGATTTCTCATGAATCAGGTAAAGAACTGGATTGTATCCAACACTAGAAAACATATCCGAAATAGGATCGATCACTTTCCCTAACTCGGTGATCATACTCGACATTTTCATCAAATGTTGTATCATCATATGATCAATCATTTCTTTTTAAGTTATTAAACTTATAAGTCAGTATCTTCGTCTCAGAATCTGTAAGAGCACCACAATACTCTTTATAGGGTAAGCCAAACAGATAAAACCATAGGATATTGCTCATAGACTGAGATCACATCATCGTGCATGCTACTCAGGAGGATTGCCCTAACTCGACCATCATTCCTCTTCCATGCACGTAATGTCTCATAATCCCATCTCTCTAAGGTGTGGCACTCTCTCTGGAGTCCACAATCTCATATCTCAGAATTTCAGTTAAATCTTGCTTCTCAAGAACAAACTGAATCTACCAGTGAAAAATCTCGTAATTATCACCATTCAGTTTTATTCCCCTTTCAAAGATCTAAGACGACAATTTTTAAAGCAGTCATTGAGAATTTAGTGACTTATTGATACTTATTTTCACATTTTGTGCACCCTACGAATCAACAAAACACAAATGATTCGAATACAGATCCCAAAACGAGTGTATGAATCAACAAACACCACACACCACAATATGAGATTGCATCTCACCATTCGGATTAGGATTCAGTACACAAAAACCCATAAAAAGTCACTTTTACGGATATGAGACCCTCAAAAATTGAAAAAATTCTAATTCCGGACGACTTGACACGCAGCCAACTGTCACACGCGCCGCCACGCTTCGGCGGGGCGCCCCCACTCGATTGCACGCGCCGGGAGGGGATGGGGCGCACGCCAAACGAGCGTGACCCACGTGCATGTGTAGGTCTGGATCCGGGTGCGGGTCGGATCCCAAATCCTGTTCAAGGTTCGATGTCCCGGGTCAGGCGAGGGTCGGGGGACACGTGTTCGGGTCGAAAACCAACTCGGACAACCCAGACAGGTTCACGCGCCTCTCTCATGTGTGAACCTCACTCGCCCGATGTCTTTGCTTCACGCTCCACCCGCGCACATGCAGTGCACGCGCCTGTGGGTTGGAGCCTTTATTCTCTGCTCGACTCCTCTGCAACCGGGTTTTTCGACCTGGTTGCTGGAAAACCCCATTTTCGATCTCGATTTTGCTGCATTTTTTGTGGAATCTCTAATTCCATTTATTCCAAACATCTTTGACTCGATTTTTGGAATAATCGTATTCTAATCTCGGCGTATTTTTAGTCCAAAATTCTGGCCCTCCGAAACCAATTTTGAAACCCTCATATTTCGGCATCAACAATGCACAAAAACATATATCAAAATGTAGAGCGGCATATGTAGAACACATTTCAACCATTTATTTAGATCAATACATCTTTAAACTCGATAAATCTAATATCTAAAGGTCCGTTCAATTTTTGGGCCGAAAACTTTAACCTCGATTTTTATGACCCTATTGTGTTCAAAAAATTAAGAAAAAATTATTTTTATAATCTACGTGTTATAGGTATTTTCATGGTGTAATCAGATTCACGAAATTCATCCGTGATCCGAATCCTAAATTTAATACCCTACATTTTTTATACCTGAAAATAAATTCTAAAAATTATTTTTAATAATCCAACAAATGCTCTGATACCAAAGTTGGATATTTTAATGATTCACATGCATAGCGGAAGTATACACAATAATTTTTGAAAAAATAAAATAGGAATTTCGGGTATAGGATAAATACCTCAATATGTTGAACCCAAAAATCAATCGAACCGTATATCCCTCGATCGTATCTCGCCACTAACCCCGCACAATTACCAAAATGCTCATCTAGGACATATCAAACCAATATGCTTAATATGGTAGGAGAGTATTCTCGGTCTTTAATGGTATGTTTGGAAATTTTGAAAAGAAAAGAAAAGATTAGTTGAGAGAGAAAAGAAAATGAGAAAAAATTATATATTTTTTTTCATATTATTTGAAAGTTTTATAAAAAAAAAAAAAATGAGACTCGTTAAAAATAAAAAAATTTATTTTTAATTTTAAAATGATAAATTTGATATACTTATGAAATACTTTTTTTTTTCCCTTTTCTTCTTTTCATTCCTTCTCACTTTTAGAAAAAAATTTTCAATATTAAAAATTATTCTTTTTTTTTTTCTTTTATGTCCATATAAAACTCATAAAAAAAATAATTTTTATTTTTATTTTTTAAAACTTTTCATCGTAAAAATGTATGGCCCTCGGAGATGGACGATAAGAAACAAAAACCACCATTACCACAATCAACAACCTACTGATCCACACAAAACATTGATTTATCTCTTTTGTTTAGATTTTAGCGCTTCTCATATGTTTCCTCCCCACCCCCTTCCCCCGCTCTCTTCCGATTCCAATGGACCCAACCTATTAAAAATACCTCTCCTCTCTCTCCCCACTTTTCTTTATTGCTTGTAGGGTCCTTTCCACTGAACCCTCTCTGCTGACTCCTCCCTAAAGAAAACCAACAAAGACAGAAACTTCTCCTCACCCCTTCTCTCTCTCTCTCTCTCTCTCTCTCTCTCTCAGATGGAGTCTCCTACACTGAAACCAGAACCCCCACCACAACCACAACCACAACCACAACCACAACCACATACTCTCTCTCCTAGCAGCAGTGGCAGAAGAAGCAGCACTGACACTAACTCACCCGAGTTCGAATTCTGGATGCTCCGAAATCCATCTCTTCCACAACCCCATCTTCTCTCCGCCGACGAATTGTTCGTTGACGGCGTTCTCCTCCCTCTTCAGCTTCTCCACACACACCAGCCCGACCCGACTCCTCAACCCGATCTGACACCAGAACCCGAATCTATCCAACCAGAGCAACAAAAGCCCATTTCGGAACAGCTTGTACCCGACCCGGAATCCGAACCCGGGTCCGAGATTTCATCTGGTTCAGGTATAACGGTGTCGAAGAGATGGACGGACATATTCAAAAGAATCGAGAAGAAAAATGGGGAAGAGAGAGAAAGAGAGAAAGAGAAGAAAAAATCCGAGAGAAAAAGAAAAGGTAATAATAATAATAGTGGGTCCGGGTCAGGTTCTGCGGAACTAAATATAAACATATGGCCATTTTCTCGGAGCAAATCCGCCGGAAATAACAACGGTCGTCAACGAGTGGCGTCGACGTCGGCGGCGAGTGGGAAAGTGAGCAGCGCGCCTTGTTCACGGAGCAACTCGGGGGGTGAGGCAAAGTCAAGAAAGTGGCCTAGTAGTCCGGGCCGGGTCGGGGTCCATTTGGGGCGAAGCAGCCTGGCTTGGCAAGCCCGACGTGGCAGTGGTATGAGGGTGTCCGAGCCTGCGGTTCGGAGTGCGGAAAAGGGGGTGAAAAAAGAAGGTTTGGAGCCTCGCCGGAGCAAGGTCGGAGCCGCCACCGCGAGCAGTGGAGGCGACGACGGCGGCGGCGGCGGAGGAGGAGGAACCAGAGCTGGGGTGTTGAATTTGAATGTTCCTACGTGTATTGGGTATAGGCCTCATTTGAGTTGTAGGACCGATGAGATCAGTACAGTTGGTGGTGGGGGCGATGGTGGCGGTATCGATGGCGGCGGTGGTGGTGGAGGTGGGGGACAGGGGGGTGGTGGTGCTAACGTAAGCGTTTTTAACCTGCGCAGCCTCTTCACTAAGAAAGTGTATTAATTAAAGTGCAGCTTACAGTATTTTGTTTCTTGTTTTGTTCTCACCTCAGTATCATTGTTCTTCTTTTTGGCCTTTTTACTGCTACTTATCCATGTAGTATTTGGATAAACCCTGTCCTCGTCTTTCTTTAGGAGATTGGGAATTCTCATATTCTTGTAATAGAGAGATGCAATGTGTACATGTAAAACAATGGCATCGAAATTTGTATTTATTTGTGAAAATCTTTGTATTAATTTCGAAATCTCTTGACATCTCGTTGATAATATTTAAAAAAGGAACATCGGTCTAAGGGGAAAAAGATTCTGCTGGACTTAGAGAGAGAGCAAAAATAAGCTAGCACTCAAGGGAAGAGACGCGCTCACCTCTTTTTTTTTTTTTTTATATATATCAAGATTTAAATTCATAATCATCAAATTAAAAAAAAAAATTATGATCATTAGACTATTCCTTTAAAGACAGATGTATCCTCTTTCGTGACAACACTAGAGCCTCTACATCCACACCAGGAGCCACTCTAGCTATTTCAGATTAAGATGTGAAATGTGTTTCTTTCTGTAAGAACGATAACAATATCAGAAGAGAAATGGAAATTAACTGATAGGGCATAAATTAGTGTAATATTTACAATTAATTTTGTTTTATTTTTAAATAAATATTACACTAATTAGTATATTTTATTATATTTTATGTGCTAGGAATAATGAAGGAGTCATGAAGAAAAAAGGAAGGAAAAAAAGACAAATTTGGAAGCATTGAAGATTTGTAAATATTCCTAAATATTTGGGAATAAGAATTTTGGGAAATTCTAAACTCTTGTAATTTGTCATTTAGTAGTTACCTAAAATTTAGGAGAGTTTTCTCTCTAAAAATTAGGTTAACTACTCCTATATATAGAGAGTTATGAAAGCTAAAGGAGAGCCCAAGAAGGGGGCAGCCGCCCCTTCACCATCTTTCCACCATTTTTGTCACGTCCTATAGCTTCTAAAGGTCACATTCTTCATTGTCCAACAACTTTTCAACATTAATGAAATAGTTTTGTGAGTTTTATTTTTTCCTCCTCTTATGTTTTCTCTTTAATTTTATTTTCTAGTCGAAGGTTAGTTGAAACTTTGATTCATGATATTGTGAGATCTAAATGTGTTTATTCATTCATCAATCATAGATATTTATTTAATTTCCGTACTTCATGGATCATGATTTTCTAGAGTTTATTGAATAGATGACCAATGTTTAATAGACCTAGATTAATCTAAACTAATTAAAACGACAAATCCGTAATTGTTTGTTAGTTAGTTTTAATGAAGTGGTAATTGGCATTCATGTCATGGGAATGACATTCATGTCATGAGATTAAATAATCTAATTTAAATGAACCCGATGTGTGTTTGTTAATTAGAATTGAGTCTCTCTAAATTTTAATGCTGTTGAGACTTTCAATCCTAAGAGCTTCTCTAGGGTTGACTCTCGATTAGGGAAATAATTAACGAGCGTCTCTTAATTATCGACGAAGTAAGGAGAGATTGGTCGTTGGGCGATTGTCGGCGACTATAACCAATTTATTTATGCATTGTTGAATTATTCTTGAATCAATGATCAATCGATTGAATCGAAGTGGAAACGAATCCTTCAACTATATCAATTTATCTTGATTCTTATTTATTCAATTTCACCCAATTTTATTTTGTCGTTTTGCTGTTTCGATTTTAATTCTTTGTTTATTTAGATTTAGTAGTTAATTTAGTCGATTCAAAACTCCCCAAATTTTATTTTAATTTTTATTTTCTTTAAAAGAAATAAATCCACCGTTCCCTGTGGATTCGACCCTGCTTACCCTAGACTCATCTTTCGTAAAGTAGGTAATTTATTTTTGGTTGTTTGACACACACCATTAACTTAAGGCGAGATTGTGCAAATTAGGGCAACATTTCTAGTATAACTCAAATGCATGTGGCAATAGTTAAGGGGACTTGTATGGTATTGAAAAATTATAAAGTTGTGACTTCCTACCCTCTCGGGAAGGATAAAAACGAAAAGACAATAATGTTTTTTGAGGAAATATATGGAATAAAACTATGAGCAGCTGGTCAAGTATATAGACATTTTTGTTTTGGTGGTTTTAGAGCCCCTGAGCTTCCGCTACCATGACAACTGGAGTTGTTCAGAGCTCTCTTTAATTTTTTTTCTTCCTAGATCCAGCTATAGATGGATCTATATATACTAGTTGCTAGCACGTGCAAGCACGCGGGATGTTCAAAAGACCGTAGATTATATTTTTTTACTGTACAAATATTTATTAAATTTATAATTAACTTAATATCTGAACTAAATTATTGTCCAAATTAATAAAAAATATAACGTATATCAGCGACAGAAAAAAAAAATTCTAACCACTAGAATACTAAAAAAGACCAACGAATGGGTAAAAAAAAGATAATGAGTAGAGTAAAAAAGAAAATAAAAATAAAGGATGATTATCCGTGGGGCTAAAAAAAGCGAAAAACCTATGTTTAAAAAAAAAAGCGAAGAACTCAAGAGAAAAAAGGGGTCAAAATAAAAAAAAAAAAGCAAGGTCCTGAACAAAAAAAAAATGATTTAAAAATAAAGAGATAACCAGCCATAGAGAAAAAAGAGAAAAAAAAACGGAAGGAATAAGGTGAAAAAGGAGAGAAAAAATAAGGACCTAAATGGACTAGTGAGACAAAAAGAGGGGGAAAAACCTATGATTAAAAAAGATGAATGGTCTAAGGAAAAAAATTTGGGTAAAAAAATAATAAGGACCTGAATGAAAAAAAAAATAAAAGAATTATGATTTAAAAATAAAGAGATAACCATCCATGAGATCAAAAAGAAATAACCTATCTTCAAAAAATAAAGGATTTAAGAGGGGAAAAAAGCTAGGTAAAAAAAAAAAAGAGCAAGAACTTGAAGGAAAAAAAAATGCCGTTTAAAAGTAAATGAACAACCATCTTTGGATCCAAAGAAAGGAAAAAAATCCCTGTCTCAAAACGATGAAGTATTTAAGTGAAAAAAATCATGACAAAAAGTGGAAGGACCCAAATAAAAAAAAAAGTTTGGTTCCATAAAGACAAAGGACTAAAGCAAAAAAGCTTCCAAAAAAAAGTGCAAAGACTTGAATGAAACAAAAAAGTGTGATCCCAAAAGGATGAAGGATCTAAGCCAAAAATGGGGTCAAAACAAAAAAGTGCAAGGATTTTAATGAAAAAAATGAACGACTATATAGGGACATCCCAAAAAAAAAAAAGAGGATGTGAACGAAAAAAAGAAAATGAAGCTGCATAAAAAAAGGATGTAAACGCACAAAAAAAAAAAGCTGTAGCCAAAAAATAATCAGACGAACATGTAGGACGTCCAAATTTTTGGCATACAATAAGCGCCTTCGACGCTTTATATCTCTATATATAGGGAATAGAGAGAGAGAGAGTGAGAGAGAGAGAGTGAGTGAGTTCTAGATTTCAACCATTCTGGTACAAATTTTAGGTGTTGAAATTTAGAGGATGGAGTTGCAAGTTACAACAGAAGAGTTTGATTGTAAATCATCACGCTTATGTTTTAAGCTGAATTTCAAATGAAAACAAAGTCTTAGAGTATAAACTACTTTTAATTATTGGGTCATATGTTTTCGATATTTGATAATTATATTGAAATTTATTAAATCTAATTCGAAATGAATTGAGTTTTTATTTTCATTATATATAAAATTTAAATTCAAGATTTTATTTAAAAAATATTAGTATCTACTCATAACATACACCACAGGAGTTTTGAATTTCTTTTTGTTTTTCTTTAAAAAAAACTAATATTATTTTATTAGTTGTGTTTTATATTTTCTCTTCTAGTCTGTATTGGGCCATAGTTGGGCTTTGGATGGTGGGAAGTGGGCTAATAGTGGGCCTCCCAGTCGGCGTTTTACGAGTGACATTTACTTTTTTAAGGGGAATTTGAGAAGAGTTCATACAAAACAGGACCCTGACCCGTACATAAGTACTGAGTTGGTTTCGACTCGGAGAAGAGAAGGCAAACACTTCTCGATGTTTCCCGCAATGAAGCGAATCGCGAGGACTCTTCATACATGGCGTTCAATTTCATCTCCCAAAGCCCTCACTTCTTCTTCTTCTTCTTCACCTCTCCATTCTCTTCAACTTCGTCACCGACTTCAACTCTATCAAAGTATGCTTCTCTCTCTCTCTCTCTCTCTCTCTGTGTTGTTATTAGGTTGAATTTTGAACATTCTTGTTCGAATGCTCTGATTGATGATCTTCATGTTGTGATCGATGTTCCTAATTTATCTGGTCCTAATTGGAAATTCAGACGTGCAGATGGAATTTGGGTCTTCGAAATTAGGGCAAAAATGAATGCTTTTTTGAATATACTGCAAGAAATAGGAAAACTGAAATGAATGAAATGTAATAAGGAATCTCTTTTTGGAATTTGGATATATTCACTATATGTACTTAAAAAGGAATGTGCGTGTTTAGGGTTTAATTGAGAATGAATTACAACATGCATTTTGGGTTTATATATATATATATATTTGGAGGCGCAATTAAATATATATATATATTTATTTATATATATTTTGGAAGGAGGCAGCTCTCCCCTCCCCAAGCTCACACTTGCGCCTGATTCTGGACTTTATAATCGGAAGAACTCCAATCTTTCTCATGCTAGTTATTGGCAATTTGATTGAGTTGAGTGTCAAGCAACGAACAATTTGAAAGCTCAAGAAAAGGAGAATGATGAACTTTGGTGCAGTTGCACTTCTAGAATTGAACCATGGTTTCCGAATTCTATCCATTAGTATATTTGTACAACACTATATTATTATATATTTGCATATTTTTGGCATTCGCGCTTCATTGCCTTGACAATTGTTACTATTCACAAATTCTCAATTTTTGTTGCCCTGGTCTCAAACTAATCACCATTTTTCTTCTTTTTTTACCCAACATGTTGTTGATGGAAGCTGGTGGGATGCATTAGCACAAGTAACCCATTAGAGGCATGCTTTATTTTGCAGAAATTTTGATTACTTGGTTGGTTGCAAGGCCCAGTTTAAACCTAATATTGTGTCTGGCTGGGCACTGGCATGGTGCCTCCTAAGGGTTGATTCCCCTTCAATCTATTGTGATCATTAGGTACATGTTTTGGAAGGAGAATTATCAAGGTTGCCTCTTAGCAGCTAGGTTTTCTGTTTATATCATATAGTAGAGAATTTAAGTTGCTAATCTTGCTGAAATTTTGATAAGTGGGTATAAGTAGGTTGATCAATGGGTTTCTTGGACCATAGACAAGGGAAGAGAGTGCCTTCACTTCCCTTGGATTGCACAATTGAACAGTTCCGCTTACAGTTTCACTGCTTATGATTGGTGCTTGTAGGGATTCTTGACCTCCAGGCAGAATCCAAATTATCTGGAGGTCAATTGCCACAAATAGAAGATTTTGGACTATCTTATGTCTTTCCAGCTGTCATTGTGGGTTTGCTCGGAGCAGGAACACTAGAGACATCTTATGCAGATGCTGAGGAGGTTTGTGGGGTTTTATTATTTTTTGTGGACTATCTCCTCACCATGCTTTGTATATATTGATATAGTTACAATCCTTTGTCTATGTGCTAGTTTGTTCGATGCTGAAAAAGGTTTGACCCAAAGTGGCTCAGTGTGATCTTGCATTTTAAGCATGTGTGCTTGTCAGGGATTTTGTCATTATGATGGGCTTCTAAATGTGCACATTCTTTGAATTAGTTTTACTTTGGACTCAATTTTCTGCAGGCACAGGCTAAAACTCCAGTACCTTCTGAATCTCCTTTGAGCCATACAGAGGTGGAGGAATCTGCTAAAAGAGCACGGAAGCAATTGGAGGAGCTGCTCAAAAGCAAAGGAATGCGTCATAATTCTTATCCACGCTTCACTGTTGCTGCAAAGGGTCAAAAGGTTATCAACTAGAAGCCTGAACCATGGCTATCAGTGTGTCTTTTGTCTACATTAGTTTATTTCGGAATCAAACAAAATTTTGTTGTAACTATACGCCTCTTTTTGTTTTTCCTGCTTTCGTGACCATGGGAAGGAAATTAATCTGAGGAAAATGACTCATTTAGCTTTGTTGGGTGTTCTCATTTAGGGGACAGTTAAGAATGGAGGGATGGGTTTTGGTTTTTAAAGAAGATGGTAGATACCCATGTGGCCCTAAACATCTATCTTTTTGTGAAGTGCAAGTGGAACCAAGCTTTCTGGAAAAATAAAAGATAGTTACCCCAAGGACATAGTAGAAGGGGATTGATCACATGCACTGTTAAATAAAATAAGAAATGTTTATTTATTATTTTTTAAATTCTTTTGAATGCACAACCTTGAAGTGCTGGTGACAAATGTTTGTTACTTGTTAAATTTGGAATAAGAAATTGTACACCCTGAGAGTGAATTAATGAATGCCATGAGTACATCCAATAGAAGAAATTGTTGTCCAGAGATTGAATGGAAGAAGAAAGTTTGAGCAAATGATCCTAAGAATCAAGCAGTATGTTTATTTGTTTCTTTTGTTACTTGCATATTTGTTTTGTTTCGAGATGGTTATGGACTTCAACTGTTTCCCAGCACAGCTTCCATGTTTTTCTCAGATTTCATTGTTTCTGCTCGTGAATCTTTTCGTCTTTTTTATATTGAATGGTATTTCTTATGAGGATGTGTTGTACTATAGGTCACAATAAAGTTCCAAGTTCCTCCTACATGTGACATGGCACACCTAATTGCTAATCTCACCTCTCATCTTGGAACGAAAGTTGAAGAGCGTGGAGGGGGTTCAGATATCAAATTGCGCGCTTGGGACAGGTGAAGTGACTATGACAGTGTATGCTTGTGAATATAAATGTTGATTGTGCATTGAATAATCGTTTCCTTTTGTCAGTTCAGTATCTCTCTCTCTCTCATATGTTTTGCCTGTATGGACTTAAGTTCCATTAGTTTTCATGCTGGGGCCATTTGTGGTGCTAATGATGACTTTAATATATTATTTTGTGTTTCGAATGTGCGTTTCAGTGCAGTTGCCTGGCAATTAACACTTAGGCGTCGTCCAGAGGTGCCACAAGATGGCCAGGGAAATCTAGGGCATTCACGTGATACAAATGCAGATGAGAGAGAATTGTGTATCCTGATATTTCGTTCACTCATAAGCTTTGACAAAGCAGTTAGTCTTCATCTCTTGCAAGTTTTGATACGATTTTCCTAACTCGGTCACTTTCTGATGTTTAATATCTTTACACTGGAGAGTGAAACATGGGTTGCAAATTATTCAGACCAATTTGGCTTAATCATGCAGGAAATTGAGTTCATAAAGCAGGGGAGCTTCAGCTCTGAAGAGCTTGATGCTTTGGTGGAAGTGTTACAAATAGCTGGGGGAAAGTTGGGGAATAGGATCCTGGAAAGAAAACCTGGGGAAGGTACTGTTCGAACACCTTCTTTAGATAAATCAATTGCTAGCTTACAGGCTATGGGAGTCATGGTGTTTGGACTCGATGATCCTCATATGAGTCCCTCAAATGGCGAGATATCATGGGACACTATCGCTGGATATGAACAGCAAAAGCGGTATAAACCCTTTGCATTGTTCCTTTTTTCTTTTTCTTTTGCAGTGCTCCATATATGTCTTCTCTAGAATATTTGCATGCCTTTTTATGTTTGTGGTACTTTATTGTACAAATTTGGCAATAGGGTTCTTTATTCTTCTCGTCATGCCAAAAGTTCTGTGGTACTATTTGGTAATTTTTTCTGGTTGTCAGTTGTTTTTACCTTTGCTACAGTAGAGTCTCAGTTGCTGCCAGTTCTTTCTTATGTTGACAACTTTGTCATTATGGTGTTGGAAATTTTTTGGGCAAAGGTTCCTGCTGACTTCTCTCATGGGAAGTATCATCCTGAAAAATAGTCATCATCGAGCAGAGAAGCCTAGGCTCTTGTCCAAATGGCACTGATACAAGCTGAGGCAGTATACCCATATCCTAAAGAACTCCAGACTCTCTAAAGAGGTAGAATGCAAGAATGAGCACCCTGGAGCCTGAGGGAGGATGTGACTATTATAGTGCCTTGAAAATTGCAATCCTTAGAATACTTAAATACGCTCTATCTACTTCGAAACATCTATTGTTTGAGGGGTTCCCTCTATGTCAATTAGAATATATATATATTTTTTTTTAATTTTTAATTTTTATAAATTATTATATCTTTGTTGGTTTCCAAAAGTGTGCATGTTGCCTATGCTTATGTATGTCTTTTCTTTACAACATGTTGGCCAGAGAAATAGAAGACACGATATTGCTTGCATTGCACAAACCTGAAGTTTATGATGATATTGCTCGTGGGACTCGACGCAAGTTTGAAACCAATAGACCTCGAGCTGTGCTTTTTGAGGGCCCACCAGGTTAACCACTGATCCAGATAGAAGTTTTGATTTTGTATTATTTACCTTTGTTCAGATTTATCAGTGCAATGTGGCTCTAATTGTGAATATAAATAGATAAATGGACCAAGTTAGTTCATATTCAAAGATCCATAAATGTATCCGATAAAGACAGGATGGAAAGGATACATATTGAAGGTTTCCTAAAAACTCCACAAAGACCAAATGAAGAAAGAAAAGGCACATCAGGCAAGGTGATGAGAAGAACTATGTTGGAGTGCCATCATATGATCAATATGACTGCAAATAGAGTGGAAGAAATGATATTCATTTATCTAATCCGAGCTAGTTTTAGATATTCATTTATCTAATCCGAGCTAGTTTTAGACATTGGTCTTAATTGAATCTACTTGTGATTCATCTAGTTAAATTTGTTTCTCTAAATCTCATACATTAGCTTAGCATGGACCAAAATAATTTGATTGCACATAATTCATCTAAATGTGCTGATGTTAAAATGTTTGCCCACTATTTATCTAGGAGTGATTGATTGGAGCTATCTCTTCTGTTTTGATGATGAATGGGTTGTATTGAAAACCGAAAAGAATGAAATCAGTGTGTTGCACCGAGCTTTATTTATTCAGATACTGTTTTTACTTGTTGAAGGCTTTAATGAAACCAAATATATATATATATATATATATATATATATTATTGGCATTGATTGGGAAATAGTGACCTTTCCTTCTTGTAATTGTTTATCTGTGCTTTTCAAACTGTTACGCTAATCTTTGGTTTAAATTATGATTGCTTTTTTAAGGTGAAATCAATTAAGTTTCTGTGCTATCATTTTGGTAAATGCAATGGCTGATGATTTATTATGCTTCATTTGTATCAGGTACAGGGAAGACATCCTGTGCTCGTGTCATTGCTAAAGAAGCAGTAAGTGATTGCTTTTGACAGTTGCGTTAACTTTTTAATTGTATCTTGAATTTTTCTGCTTCATTATCTTGAATGCCTATTAGGTTCATTTTTGTATTGCATTCACATGGTAGCCATGGTGTTTCAGTTTACTGCGAGTTGCTGTTTATAAGTGTGTGTGTGTGTTTGGGGGGTGGGGGGTGAGCTCCAGATTGTCCAAAATTTCCCGAGTGATTGTAGCTTTGATTTTAACTATTTTGTTTACCATGCGATTTGAATTATAAATTAATTGCAGAAAAGGTTGGCATTAGGATGCCATCAATGACTCCCCCCCCCCCCCTTCATTTGTAGCTTCTTTGGCCTTGTGGGGTTTTTGGTGGGGAGGGAGGCAAGGAAAAAATTGGGACGGTCCAAGCAAAGTTCAATGCTGTTTGTTCAAACATCTATTTAAAAAAATAATTATAATAAATGGTTGCAGGTTAATTCTTTCCATTACTTTATTAGTATTGATATGCTTTCGAGTCAATTCAATGTATTAGTAATTTTTATTAGTTGTATGGTTCTCACATCTATAGCATTTTCAATAATGTAATTTTTGACCATTAAACCTTCTTCCTTAGAATTATGGTGTCACTAAGACCTGTCCGTGTGTAATTAGTTGTAGTTTAGTGAAACAATGCACCTCAATTTCATGTTAACGGATGCATCATCCTCTTTGGTGAAATATCTTCTTCTCATCTTTTCAACAAAATTCTTCTTTTATTATCAGGAAACAAATAATAATGAGCCTCAATTTTTTATTTTGCCATTTCAGGGTGTCCCGCTGTTGTATGTGCCTTTGGAGGTTGTCATGTCAAAGTATTATGGTGAAAGTGAACGATTGTTGGGAAAAGTGTTTTCACTTGCCAATGATCTCCCTAATGGTGCAATTATATTTCTGGATGAGGTACCAATGTGGAAGTGCCTACATAGGTTTCTGTTAGTTGCTATTTTTTTCCTTATTTTTTTTTTATTATTTTTTTTAAAGAGTATAAGGCACTAGATAGTGGCATCAAGAAACTCCGAACTGTTGCTAATCAAAAACAAGAAAGAAAAATATGTGAAATTTTCCACATGAAGGCCATTTACCTTGGACTGGAAATGAATCCACAGAGAAAGCACTTGAAATCCTTTTCCTTTACACTCTCTGACCTCTCAGAGCTCTTCCTGTGGACTTGATAGTACATGTTATAAAAAAGAAAATATTGAGCTAGCAGAAAGGTTGCTTATAGATAATAACTGTTGCTTGCAGGTTGATTCTTTTGCCGTTGCCCGTGATAATGAAATGCATGAAGCTACACGAAGGATTTTATCAGTGTTACTGAGGCAGGTACTGGCAGTTTTCTTTTTGCTTTCACTTTATAGATTTTTGCATGTGTTTCTTAGTGTGTCTAGGTGATGTAAGCATTCGGTTCCTTGCTCTATGTTTTTGTGCCAATATTCACTGTTTAATCTGCTGCTTTTCTTCAAGTGGTTTTGTTAGTCTCATTGCTACTTGAACTAATTCATCAGTTCTTGCCAGAAAACTTTTCTTGGTATACCATGTAAGACTTGGCCCCATGCGGGTGCATCTACTTTCCCAAATTAACACCATACCACTGATGTGATAACTCAAGTGGATGCATTCACATACTCAACAACTAAAGGATCTTCGACTTGAGTCTGGTTAAACAAAATTTCTTGTAAAAGTAGGTCTTGGGCCAATTTGTTGGGTCAGTGATTGCAGCTGCCTGACGCCGCAGTGAAGCTGTGGTGACAGACTCACAAAAAAGGCAATAACAATGACTCAACATTCCATAACAGTTGCCCTTCGTGGTATAACTCCTAGAGGGCATAGTTACACCAGTCATCCCCCTCAACCCTTCAGCCTAGCCAAAAAATAAAAATATAAAATTCAAATTATGTCTTCATTGCACATGTTTGGTATAATTAGTCCCTCCTTTTGTTTGGCCATGCAGATTGATGGATTTGAGCAAGAGAAGAAAGTGGTTGTGATTGCAGCGACAAACAGAAAACAAGACCTTGATCCTGCTTTGATTAGGTATTTTCATTCTCTGCAATGCGGAGAGGTATTAGTTACCTTGAATTATCGCAGTTATGCAAATGTCTTTGTTCTCTCTCTCTCTGATTTTTTTATTTTTCTCCCACAGTCGGTTTGATTCGATGATTCCCTTTGGCCTCCCTGACCAAGATAACCGCCAGGAAATAGCTGCTCAGTATGCAAAACACCTAAACAAATCTGAGTTGATTGAATTTGCCAAAGCTACTGAAGAGTAAGCTTACATTATCATTATTTGGGTTAACTTATCATTTGTACTAACTCCATGTCAGGGTTACTTATCAGGATTTGTGTTTTTTTCTTTTTTGGGGTTATTGTTTGGAGTGAAAAATTTCAAGTTACACTTGCAAAATTATGAATCATAAGTTCTTTTGTTGTTGATTGTACTTCAGCATGTCAGGGAGGGACATCAGAGATGTGTGCCAACAAGCTGAGCGTCGTTGGGCATCAAAGGTGATACAGCTGAATACTGCCTGATCTTCATCTGGAATTTGCATAATGTTTTTACTCCTGGCTAAAGACCTCTTCTTGATGGAAAAATAGGTTATTCGGGGCCAAGTGCAGAAAGATGCTGAACAAAGTTCTCTTCCTTCTCTCCAGGAATACATTGCCTGTGCCACAGAACGGAGGAGAGCTCTACTTGGCGTTGCAGCTGAACTCCCTCGTGTTGGCTCGGGAAAGCGACAGCTAGATTTACTATAGTCGACGGCCATTAACAATTCACTGATTCCTGAATTATGGTTCATTAGATGATTGATTGAAGCTTTCCCAAATTACAAAGCTTCTACCTTACCAGGATTTCCCGACCAGCATGGTGTCTACGATGCTACGGTTATAGCTCTTCTCCTGGTCCCAATATCATAACATATATATCCTTCTAGTGTTTCTGAGCTTTTTAGTCTTTTTAGATTAGAATGTGGAATAAAAGATTTCATAAATATCTATAGGATTAGAATTATGTGAAGACAAAATTTGAGTTTTTTCCTAATGATTTATATATAGGTTGTTTATCTATGTTTTAGCTGCTTGGACTTGTCTGGTTCACTTATTATGGTTGGTCACTTATTAGACATTGGAGATAAACATTCATTTCATGTAAGAATAGTGCTTCATGGGAGACTTGAGGAGTATAGAGGAAGGCCGAGATAGAATATCTTCTACATGTACTATTTTCTTGATGATCCCATTTATGGAGATTCGATTCTTATGATTTTATTTGCTTGATGGATGTGGAATTCGATGACAAGTAGATCACCGACTGTGAAACTCCCATGTTTTTCAAATGATTACTTATGCTCATGCTACTCACCCCCCCCCCTTCCCGGTAGGAGTAACCCATTACCTTCTGGGTGGAATTATCACCTTGAAACTCCCTTGTTTTTTCAAATGATAACTCGTCGATAGATATCCATGAATGTTTGGGTAATAAAGATACATAGAAAGGGAAAAGAAAAAAGAAACTTGCTCTCAGAATATTTGGGTAATTATATCTTTTTCATTCAATATTACTGATTTTAATCATTCACACATTTTTGAAAGAAACTACAAATAAATAAATAAATAGGATATGACAAAAGGTACAATGTTAAAAACATGATCAGAATCTTCCTAATAAACGATAATTACTCTCAGATGATTGCTACTACTATTTACTCCTAGCATGATCCCGGAGAATAACCCCCCGGACGCCGACGACAACAGCTATTGTTCTTCTTGTTCCTGAACCTGGGCTGGCGTTTTCGAGAAACCAAAGTCGCGATCTGCAGCTGCGTGTTTAGCATCATCTGCAGCATCTGATTTGATTCGAGTCTTCGGTCTCTGTTTGGAGTCTCAAAATCTCTCTCTTCTTCAACATCTTCATCTCCGCCGATTCCATCCCCAGCAGCGACCCCGTGATCCCGCAATGTGTTTCTGTCGCATTCTGATCTAAACGCCGATTCGAGTCGTCGGAAGTTGCAGTCCACGACGGAGAAAAGGGAGACAAGGGAGTGCGCAGGATAAGAAGCCGGAGTCGAATGCGTGTTTTGGAGGGGAGTCGTGGTTGGGAAGTGAAATCGGGGTAGCAGGTTACATAAATATTATGAAAAAAATAAAAAAATTCACAAATATCGTCTTTTTTTTTTTATTCATAAACTAACGATCTAAGATGTCGATTTCAATCATGTCTAAAAAACTGTTCGTGAAACAATTTCTTTTTTTAAAAAAAAGAACTCGAAATCCAAGATATCGACTTCAAAGTTGATATTCTGAATGTCGACTTTAAAGGTTGTCAAATATAATCTATATAGTATTATTTATTTTTTAAAAAAAGGATGAGTTCGAAATTGATATCTTCAAAATCAACTTCCATTATTTACGATATAATTTATTTTAATTTTTTATTTATAAAAATATTTTAATTTTATTATTTATCTTACAATTTTTTTTTATAATTTATTTTATAATATTATTTTATTATTTAAAAAATATAATTTATTAAATTAACAAATTAAATAAAAATTTAGAAAATAAATAATAAAATTAAAATATTTTAGTAATGAGAATTTGTAAAAAAATATTTTACAATATAATTTATTTTAATTTTTGATTTTATAAAAATATTTTAATTTTATTATTTATTTTACAAATTTTTTTTGTAATTTATTTTATAATATTATTTTATTATTTAAATAATGTAATTTAATAAATTAACAAATTAATTAAAATTTTGTAAAATAAATAATACATTAAAATAAATTATATTGTAAACAATGAAATTGAAAATATTTAAAATGAGAATAAAAATATTAAAAATAATATAATATTAAAATAATATAATATCAAAAATAAATTATATTGTAAACAATGAGATTAAAAATATTTATAATGAGAATAAAAATTTTAAAAAGAATACAATATTAAAATAATTTTAATTTTTTTACAAATTCTCATTATTAAAATATTTTAATTTTATTATTTATTTTCTAAATTTTTATTTAATTTGTTAATTTAATAAATTAGATTTTTTAAATAATAAAATAATATTCTAAAATAAATTACAAAAAAATTGTAAGATAAATAATAAAATTAAAATATTTTTATAAATCAAAAATTAAAATAAATTATATTGTAAACAATGGAAGTTGATTTTGAAGATATCGATTTTGAATTCATCTTTTTTTTTAAAAGAAAAAATAATACTATATGGATTGTATTTGGAAATCATTGAAGTTGACATTTAGGATATCGACTTTGAAGTCGATATTAAAAATATTGATTTTGAAGTCGATATTTTATATGTCGATTTCTTTTTTTAAAAAAAAAAATTATTTCACGAGTAATTTTTTGGACATAATTAAAATTGATATTCAAAATATCGAATCGATATTTTTGATATTAACTTTATTAATTTGGGAAAAAGAAAAGATATTTATGGATTTTTTTTTTCACAATATTTATGTAAATAATGCATCGGACCCTTTTTTTTTTCTCTTTGGTTGTAAAGGAAACTGAAGCTGCGATGACAAGATAAGAGTTGCATCGTACGTGTGCGTGATTTGTGTGGAATGTTCAGTTCAACTTTCATTCTTAGGAGCGTGCCAACCACTCGTCAATTAATACTTGCTTTCATTCCCTTTTTTAAGTGATTGTATTACAATTAAAAAATTCCAATCAGTGAAGTGAAGTAAATTCACATCTTTCTTTCTCCCAAAAATTTTAAATTCGACTCTTTTTCATGTATAAAAAAATAATAAAAAATTATATTTAATAGTCATAATTATAAAATTATTTAACTAAACAATTCTTTTAAGAAGTATTGAGTGATGAATGAGATTTAAGAGATCAACTTTGTAAAAAACTCTAACAGTCATTTATTATTGAATAAGGATAAAATTAAAAAATAATTAATTTTTTATATTAATTTGAGAATGATATTTAAAATGAAACAAAAATTTTTTCCTGAAATGACACTTAAAAGTACTGGAGGGTAATAACAATTGATAAAAACCATTCAAGAGGGAGGTATGTACCATAGCCTCAAGAGCAAGGATAGAGAAGTTTGCTCTTGCAAAAAGTGGGACTGTTATGCTATGCATTGCAGGTGGAGAAGGAAAGGACGATTCACTTCTCCAAGATTGCGAGGAAGTCGAGAAAATGTTAGAATCTTTGATCCCTACTGAGTTTGACGATTGATCCTCTGTTGCTGAATTGGATCAATGGTTGTGGAAGAAGTGGAAGAGAGAAAGGTGAGGCTCCACGGTTGGGTTTTGCTCAGAAATGAAGAAGGAAAATTTATGAGAGGATCCGTTGGCAACTTACGGTACAAAAGGTGAAAAATGCAAAGCTCTCAAGTCTGTGACTTGTGCTGAACTAAGCATGAAAATGAAGATCTCGAAGTTCGATGCCAAAGTTGCCATTATTTTGGTGAACGAAGAACTTCCCACTTTCTCTCTCTCAATGCTTCTCTCCTCCTACATCAGTTCTCTCGATTCTAATCATTTTCTGCATCTCCATCATCTCCAATTGTGAACTCTAATTTCACCTCCCTATTATTTTCATGCTCTGTTTTTTCTTCTTCTCCAGAAAAACAATTCCAATGACAATTCATCACTTTTCTTGATGTTAGATTTTTTCGTGACTCAACACGCAACGGAAGCATTAAATTAATTTTCAGAATTGTAAAAGTTTAGGGTTCGCGATATTCCTCAACCGGTGATGCAAAAATCGTCGGAACCGCGAACTCCCGATATGAATATCTCGTAGTCGGGATGATAGTCACGTAAATCGAACTATCACCGTAATGCCACAACGATCCAACCCTTAACCCGGTGATTCGTAGACGGATCAGAAAACCCTCAATAAATTAATTGTTCTGCACAATAATTAATTTTCCCTCTCAAGAAAATATTTTTCCTCACCGAAAAATATCTCCTCTCTTAGTTTTCTCTCTAAGAAAAATAATTTTAGTCTGCACAAGTTTTCTCTCAATGTCTTCAACAATGGAGAATACTCTCTCTTCTCGTGAAGAGCAGAAGGAATGCTTGTCGTTTTTTTTTTTTTCGAAGAATAAAGAGTCTTCCTTTTCCACACAGTCAATTTTTCATTTTAGGAAAATGTAACTCCCATTCAATTATGGATAGTGAGAGAAACATGGAAAGTGGATAATGGGTAGTCAAAACAACCCATTTTGAATATTTACTAAAAATAATCTTATGCCCCACGTGGACATTTTCAACATCTCCCACTTGCACACGAGGGCATTTTTACTTTCGTCATAAGATCACAACTCATGCGATCTACCATATCACCCTACAGGGTTTTCATATAGGGTTGGTCGTCGTGCGACTAGCGAGTACACCTGCAAACAAAAACTTCTCGATACACCTGTTAGGATGATCGAGTAGTCACCGTTAGTATCAAAAGAAAAACTCGCAGTACCCCAGATCCAAGACTGATTGCATCCATCGAGCTACTTTCCTCATCGAAAGTAATCCCCAGATATCGCTCGACTATGTATTCACTAGTATGTTCAAATCCCTGTATGGATGAACATAAAAGACCGGTCGGTGAATACAAAACAGTGATACAACGTCAATTGGTCTTCCTTTTCCAAAACTAGAATCTATCGATCTCAACTCAGCTGCTTTCCTAGGCCTGTCCCTCAGACCTCAATTTATCTTTCGGGTCATCGGTAAACAGACTAAAGTAGCAAACACTGAATCAGAATCTCAAGATACAGCCGAAAGTAATAAGGGCACTAGAGATCCCACCCAATGGATCTCGGGTCTTACACAGTGGGGCTCGGGGATAAATATCAAGTATTTGTCTCAAATCATATAACTCCCACTATCCCAAGTCGTCTTTTCACACGTGGTATGAAACACGTGCCACAGTGTTATTCCCTCATCTCTCAAAAAGGGCATATGTCAGATTTCTCTAACACTGTGCAGGTATAGGGACTCGGTCTACACATAAAACTTTACCCAGAGATCTCAGAGAGAGTACCTCAGAGACAATATCACAAAACGCAGGTGATATCTGAGATCTCAAACCTGGCTACTCATAGACAACATGGATGTGGGTACGTCCATGTCGGTCATGTCGCATATGACCTCATCCTGAACACGTATCAGGGCGACTTATATTCTAGCAGGGCAACTCTCAAAGCCTCTTACAGCTAGAATCCGTCTCATTTCCGCTCACTCAGAGCTGGAGGTGGTCACTCGTGTGAGAGAGTCGACCTCGCCTGCCTAACATATCTATTATCACATCACATAATATATATGACAATAAAAGCAAGTGCATTAAATGTAAGTATAACATAAAAAATGACTGAATAATGCACTAGAATCATATATATATAAAATCAATAAGCATCAACGTCATCAAAAGTACAAGCTGAGAAATGTCAGAAAATACCCAAACCCAATGACTCTCTATGCCCTAGAAATGAGTCTCTAGTGATGGGTTTGGTGAATGGGTCAGCCACCATGCTGTGTGTCGAAATGTACTTGACGGTCACTTCACCCTTCTCGATGATGTCTCTAACATAATGGAATCTGGTGTCAATATGTTTGGTCCGACTATGAAACTTGGGATCTCGTGTGTAGGTGATAGCGGCCTGATTATCACAATAAATCATCACTGGCCTCCCATTATCCGCTACAATCCCTAAGTCATCTAGTAGTCTAAGGAGCCAAACACTCTCCTGAACTGCAACTGAGCATGCCACGAACTCAGCCTCCATCGTAGATAGAGCAACACAAGTTTGCTTCTTGCTGCTCCAAGAGATGGCCCCGCCATTGAGCAAGAAAGCAAAACCTGATGTCGATTTGCGCTTATCCAGATCGCCTCCCCAGTCGGCATCTGAATACCCCACAAGGCACAAATCACCTCCCCCGTAACACAAGGAGAAGTTTGCAGTTCCTTTTAGATATCAGAAAATTCTTTTCACTGCTCTCCAGTGACCCCTTCCAGGATTTGCCTGATATCTGCTCACAAGGCCAACTGCATAACAAATGTCCGGTCTTGTACACAACATTGCGTACATTAAACTTCCCACTGCACTGGAGTAAGGTACTTTATTCATTTCCCTTACTTCTTCCTGAGTTTTCGGACACATTTCCAGGCTCAGGCCTTCACCTTTGGCGATCGGAGTATCTATGGGATTACAATCACTCATCCCAAAACGTTCGAGAATTTTCTTAACGTAGATCTCTTGTGAAAGAGCTAACGTTTTTCTCGAACGATCCCTCTGGATCTGAACCCCGAGGATGAACTTAGCTTCACCCATGTTCTTCATGTCGAAACTGGATGACAACCATGCTTTGATGGTCATTAAATACTCAATGTTGTTCCCGGCCAACATTATGTCATCCACGTATAACGACAGGATCACAAAAGAGTTATCTGAACGAATCAGATAGACACAATGATCCTCCTCGACCATTGTAAAACCTTAAGATATCACCTCCTTGTGAAATCTTAGATACCACCGCCTGGATGATTGCTTTAAGCCGTATATCGACTTCCGAAGTCGACAGACCTTATCCTCGTGACCTACTAGAACGAACCCAGGGGGCTGTTCCATGTAGATCTCCTCATCCAAGCTCCCGTTAAGGAAGGCGGTCTTAACGTCCATCTGATGTAACTCTAGATCCAAACTAGCGACAATCGCCAAAAGTAAACGGATCGAAGTAAACTTGACCACTGAAGAGAAAGTCTCATCGTAGTCAATGCCCTTAGTCTGCATGTAACCCTTGGCTACCAGACGGGCCTTGTACTTCTCAATCGATCCGTTGGCATTTCTTTTAATTTTGAGAACCCACTTGTTCCCAATGGCCTTTCTATCCTCAGGTAGGTCAACTAGTTCTCAGACTTCGTTGACTCTCATTGATTCCAATTCTTCGTGCATGACCTGTAACCATTGGTCCTTTGCAGAACCCTCGAGAGCCTCCTGTACAGTCCTCGGCTCTCCATCGTCCCCGGGAGTCACAATGAGGATCTCATCCTCAATCGGGAAACGGCGACGAGGCACTCGTCCCCGACTACTCCTACGAGGAGAGAGAGAACCCACACCTTCGGATGGACCGCTCCCACTAGGACCAAGATCCGTAACAGGGTCTTGCGTCCCGCCGCTGGGCTCGATTGAGCCACTAGGCTCATCCATCTCATAGAAGGTAAAATCTCGATCGATTTCTCATCTCTTAGGGAAATCACTATCGAGAAAAGTGGCATCACGAGACTCTATCTCAGTGATAGTACCGTTCGTATGTTCTCCTAGGAACACGTATTCTTTGGAGTGTTCAGAGTATCTAATGAAGATACACTTCTTTCCTCGTGGGCCTAACTTGCCGTACTTATGCGAGGAATCGTGAACATACGCGGCGCAACCCCATGGCCTCAAATGGCTAAGGTCAGGCTGTCTCCCTGTCCAAAGCTCGTATGGGGTGCTGACTACGGATTTCGTCGGAACACGGTTAAGGACGTGTGTTGCAGTCAACAACGCATCCCCCCAATGGGAGATAGGTAAGTTGGCCTGCGTCATCATCGACCTCACCATTTCCAACAGAGTCCTATTCCTTCTCTCGGCTACTCCGTTCTGCTGAGGAGTAGCAGGAATAGTCAACTGTCTAGTAATGCCTCTATCGAAACAGAGCTCTTTGAACTGCTCAGACAGATACACGCGCCCTCGATCGGTTCTGAGAGTTCACCCTCATGTCTAGCTGATTTTCAACCTCCCTAATAAACCTCCTGAAGCACTCTAGCGCCTCAGACTTGTGAGAGATTAAGTAGACATAACCGAAACGCGTGTAGTCGTCTATGAACATAATAAAATACGTGGCTCCGTTTCGAGCTCTCACATTCATGGGTCCGCAAATGTCGGAATTGACCAACTGCAATGGAGTCCTAGCTCTCATTGCTTTCTCAAATGGTTTTCTTGTAGCTTTGCCCGCAAGGCAAAACTCACATACAGGCAACTGGACCTCGGTTAGCGGGCCCAACAACCCGTTCGTAGCTAACCGGGTCATCCTCTCTTGCCCTATGTGGCCAAGTCTACTATGTCATACATTCACATCATCCACTACACTATCAGATGCAAAAGCAATAGTAGAAGAAGAATAAATTTCATAAAATGAAATCATATCCAGTACATAAAGTCCCTCATGGACCAAACCGGAACAAATCAAAGAACTGTCATAAGTAATGGAAACTCTAGAGTTTCCAAAAAACACAGAATATCCTAACAAATCCAAACATCGAACAGATACAAGATTCCGCCTAATCTCAGGAGCATACAACACATCATGAAGATACAAGACTTGGTCACTTCGCAGCAATAGCTTGCAAGTGCCAATCCCTTTCACTTCAATAAATGCTCCATTCCCCACGTACAGCCTCCTCGCCAGGGGACTCAATCGGCGGAACTCCACGTATGCGCTCCTGTCCCGAGCTACATGGTCTGTGGCTCCTGAGTCTACAATCCATAAAGGAGAAGAGTTAGCGAGCATCACACTAGATGACACGTAACTCAAACCATGTAAAAAAGAAGGACATACCTTTCGCTCGCCACACTCGCGCGCGAAATGCCCAGGCTTGCCACACACGTAGCACTGGACTTTGCTCTTATCGAGCTCCTTCTTCTTGCGTTTTTGCCCTTTGTTGTCGGTCTTGGCAGATGGCTTCATCTTGCCCTTGGCCTTCTTCTCATGCTTGCGCCACTTGCGCTTCATTCCTCGGGAGCCCTTACTCGACTCCGCAATGTTAGCATGAGCAGAAGAAGACCTAGCCACCTCCTGACGCTCCTCCTCGAGCTCACAATGCCTACTCACGTCCATGAAAGTACGAATACTTTCAGTGTACGTGAGATAGGTCTTAACCACATCCCAGGAGTCAGGCAAGGACTGGATCACACCCAGTACTTGAAGCTCGTCAGACATCGGCTCCCCCATATTCCTCAGAGAGGCGATCATACTCGACATATGCATTAAATGCTGCTTCATAGTATGATCGTGCCTCTTCTTGTAAGTGATGAACTTGTAGGTCAGCATCCTCAACTTAGGAGCTGACGGGGCGCCGTATTGCTCTCTCAGAGCATGCCAAATCGACTGTGCAGTAGGATACTGCTCATAGATCGGAATCAGCTCATCGTGCATGCTGCTAAGAAGGATCACCCTCGCTAGGCTATCCTTCCTTTTCCAAGCACAATACACCTCCTGATCCCGTCGAGCCTGTGCCGTGGTACCCTCCCCGGGGTCCACCATCTCGTTCTTAAGAACTTCCCCGAGTTCTTGTTCCTCGAAGACGAACTGAACCTTCCGGTGCCAAATCTCATAATTGTCACCGTTCAGCTTGTCTCCCTTCACGAGATCTAGAACGACATTCTTCGTTGCAGCCATGTCTCTGTCACACAGAAAAAAGAGACAATTAGTGACAAATTGATTCTTAAATCACAAATTTTACGTACCCTACGAATCATCATAACCAAAATGACTCGAATACAGTCCCAAAACGAGCGTATGAGTCAACGGACACCATACACCATAATTCGGGATTGCATTTCACCACTCGGAATGCGATTCGGTACATAAAAACCCACAATAAGTCACTTTTATCACAAAAACCCTCAAAAAATCAGAAAATTCCAATTTTCAGACGACCTACGGGCCGCCGGGAAGGTTCACGCGCCGCCAGGTCCCCGGCGGCGCGTCTCACGTGCCCTCACGCGCCGGGGAGGCGACTGGGCGCGTGCAGGACGCGCTGCACGACCCCGCACGCGCCTGCACGCGCACGCCTGCGTCACATGGGCCGGACCCGGATGCGGGTCCGGGTCGGGACCCAGAACCCGGTCCGGATCCCCCGGTTCGGGTCTGACCCGGTCAGACCCGGTACCCTCACACGCCTACGCGCGCGTGAGGTGCACGCGCCCGGGCACTGTGCACTGACGGGCCTTCTCGCGTGTGTGGTGCACGCGCCAGCTCATCTCTGCGTACACGCGCCTCCGCGCGCGTGTTTCGCACGCGCCTGACTTTCCTGCTTCACCCGAACAGTCTGCAACGCGATTTTTCGGGTTTTTTCTCCGACCCGGTTCCGAAATCTCATATTCCGGTGTCAAATGCTTGCAATATATATATCATAATGCAGTTCTAATTGAGACAAATGCAGATCTACAATTTTTATTAATCGATTTGACCTAAAACTCGCCAAATCTGGTGTTGAAAGGTTCGGTCACTATTCACGGCCGAATGTTTCAACCGGAATTTTTATGGCCTAAACGTGCTCAGAAAATTACGAAAAAAATATTTTCGTGTTATACGTGATTTGGGTAACACAGTGGTATAATCGGATTCATGAAACTCATCCGTGATCCGGACTCCAATTTTTATACCGTATATTTTGATACCCAAATTTTTTTTTTATTCCGAAAATTATTTAAATAATTCTAACATGCTCTGATACCAATGTTAGATTTTTTCGTGACTCAACACGCAGCGGAAGCATCAAATTAATTTTCGGAATCGTAAAAGTTTAGGGTTCGCGATATACCTCAACCGGTGATGCAAAAATCGTCGGAACCGCGAACTCCCGATATAAATATCTCGTAGTCGGGATGATAGTCACGTAAATCGAACTATCACCGCAATGCCACAACGATCCAACCCTTAACCCGGTGATTCGTAGACGGATCGGAAAACCCTCAATAAATTAATTATTCTGCAAAACAATTAATTTTTCCTCTCAAGAAAATATTTTTCCTCACCGAAAAATATCTCCTCTCTTAGTTTTCTCTCTAAGAAAAATAATTTTAGTCTGTACAAGTTTTCTCTCAATGTCTTCAACAATGGAGAATACTCTCTCTTCTCGTGAAGAACAAAAGGAATGCTTGCCGTTTTTTTGTTTTCGAAGAATAAAGAGCTTTTCTTTTCCACACAGTCAATTTTTCATTTTAGGAAAATGTAACTCCCATTCAGTTATGGATAGTGAGATAATCATGAAAAGTGGATAATGGACAGTCAAAACAACCCATTTTAAATATTTACTAAAAATGATCTTATGCCCCACGTGGGCATTTTCAACACTTGAATTGGGTTGCTACAGCATTTTTTTTTTTTTTTCCTTTTGCTCTCTTTGTGTTAGCTTATAGCCCTTCTCAAACCAAGTAAATAAAACCCACAAGCAGGGTAAAGGATTCACTCGCAAATCTATGCATTTATGTTTACACCTTAAAAATAAATCTTGGCCTAAATACTTAATATAAAGAAATAATAAGCCAATGAGGTATAAATTAATTACTTACACAATTGGAGAGAAAAATTCTAAATTCTTGTTAGAAGAAATAAATAAAATTTTTATTTCTATACATAAAACACACTTGAATTTGAAATATCTAAAAAAAAATAAAATAAAATGATAACAGTTAAATTATAATTCATAAAAAAAAATAAATAGAAGAGATGGCTAACACTTAGATTTCTATTGTATTATCTTTATATGATATAATGCTTGAAATAATATTGAGCAAATCATAAAAAGTCTAATTGTGTTTTCTTTCCTTGATTTATGGATTATATTTTGATATTTTTAATCATATTTAATAATACGACCAAATTAGGTCCAAGAATTGTGTAGAGGACGCGCCGAATGAGCGCCTGTGAGTGTTTAGTTTTCATGTTTTTATTATATAAAGAAAAATAAAACAGAAATTTTTAATAATATTTAATAATACGACCAAATCCGGTCCAAGAATTGTGTAAAGGACGCGCCGAATGATCGCGTGAGTGTTTAGTTTCCATGTTCTTATTAAAAACATAAAAAAGAAAATCATAAATATGAGAGAGAGGGAGAGAGCGCATTATCGACCCTGTCAAATTCTTCTCATCATTCTTAATATCCATCGTCGCGGTCTCGCTGATAGGAAGGGGGAGAGAGAGATCAGAATGGAGTCGAAAGACAAGAAAGCAGCAAAACCATCGAGCAGTCGAAGCGGAGGAATTCGAACCCTTGCCGATTTGAATCGTCCTTCCGGTCCCGACCCCGATAGCGATTCCGATGGTCCTCAGGAGTACTACACTGGTGGTGAGAAAAGGTCTCTCCCTCCCTCTCTCTCTCTCTGTCTTGAAATTTCAATTTCGATCGAATTAAGTCTCTGATGTATCATGTTTCTGATTTCTTTAGAATTGTCTTTGTTTCCCTTAATAATCCGATTAAGATTGGTTTCATACCTAAAAATCGTTAGCATATTCGGATGAATTTATGTAGACTTTATTAGGGTTTTGACTTATGTGAATGGATAGTATGTTTAGTATTAACTGCGTTGAGATCATCGTACTCTCGTGCTTTGTGATGACGAGGTACTTGTTCTAGGTGGTTAAGGATATGTATTCGGGTCAGGCGAGAAACAGAGACTTTATGTGAAAAATTCAGAATATATAAAACCCAGTTGCAATATGGTGATTTTCTTTATCCCTGCTTTATCGAGAGTTAAACTTGGCATTATCTTGTTCAAATTTTATCTGGTAGCTATATTTCACGCACACTTTTAGAAATTAGTGCTTCTGCAGTAGTTACGTGCCGTGGACGTGAGACGATTTTACTCTCTGTAGGTTACAATTGCATAAAAGTTTTATTTCCTTGTCACGTCTCCAAGCCAGTTTCTGTCTTATGTTTGTGTTTGTGCTTCATAATCCAAGAGTAATCTAGTTTGGTTGGCATTAATTGTTCAAATTCAATCTGGTTGCTGTATTGCATGTGCACTTCTAGAAATTAGTATGTCTGCACCACATACTTTCTTCAGACTTGGCACTATTTTGCGCTTTGTAAGTTACAATAGCATAGAAAGTTTATAACCTTGTCACACCTATGAGTCTGTATCTTGTACTGTATTTGTGTTTTTGGTTCATAGTCTAGGAATAATCTAGTTTAGTTGGCAAATTCTTCACAGAATATCTGTAATGATTTAGCTGGGAAGAAGTTGTAGAAACCTTAAATTATTTTTAGATGTTAGTGCATTGATCTTCTGTGGATAGTCTAATGTACTTATTGGCATTATGTTGTTCAAATTTGCATGGACATTTTAAGAAATTACTGTGTTTACAATGTCCTTTGGATGTGACTGGATTTTACACTTTGAAAGTTGCAATACCATAAAAAGTTATAACCTGTCACGTCTATGGGTCCGTACCTTGTCCTATATTTGTATTTGTGCTTCATAGTTGAGGAGTATCTAATTTAGTTGGCAACTTCTTCTTAGAATATCTATAACTTAGTTACCTGGGTTGCGGTTTGCTATGGAATGTGGGATGGTAATGGATATGGGATATGCCACTTTCTGCGGTGCAGGGTACTCCCCGTGGGGGATTGGCTTATTCGAATTGCTATTCCTGGTCTTGGTATGGAGGAGTTATAGTACAGGCCTTTCATATATATGTAGTTTATTATATAACAATTATACTATTTTGGAAGTTTTAATTCTAGTGTTTATACTAATTAATGGACATGTTTTATAAAAAATACCTGTTAAAAACTCTGAAGGTTTAATTTTCAGCCCTTTTGGGAAAGGAAAGAGGATTAAATAGGAATTATAATTACATAAAAATTATTAAAGATATTTATCTCTGTTAATAAATATAGAGTGAGAGATCAAGTAGAGATTCTGGATATTGGATTCTTTTCAACCGCAAAAAGAAAGTCTTATTTCTTGTTGCTAATTAATATGAGAAAATCAAGCTATTTATGTTGTGTGATATTCTATAACATGTGCTATATCTCTGGGTGATTTATACTAATTAATGGAGTCAAACAATTGAAAATAGATATTTAAATTTCATGACACTGGTGACAGTGATTTGGATCGAGGACGCTCCCTGAATTGAGCTGGGCAACCCCGATTGCAATTTCATGGTGGTGGCCGATCCAGGCAACGATGATCTATGACCATTTTGCTGGGTAGAAGTTGTAGAGGCCCTAAATTATCTTAGTTGTTGGTGTATTGATCTTCCATGGACGGTCTAATGTTCTTATTGGCATTCATTTATTCGAGTTTGTGCAGAAACTTCTAGAAACCAGTGTGTCTGTGTCAGATTATGTCCTTTGGACATGATAAGATTTTCTTCACTGGATACATCCTTTGGACATGACTGGATTTTATGCTTTATAAGTTACAATGGCATAAAAAGTTTATAACCTTGTCACATTATGAGTCTGTATCTTGTCAACTGTTTGTGTTTGTGCTTCATAGTCCAGGAATAATCTTGTTTGGTTGGCAAATTCTTCCTAGAATATCCATAACCACCTAGTTGAAAAGAAGTTGTAGGGACCTTAAAGTGTTTCTAATTAATAGTGCATTGATCTTCGATGGACTGTCTAATGTACTTATTGTTCATATGATCATTTGACAACATTATTGAGGAAGTTTCAATCTCCTGAGATTTACTCTTAAGTTTGTAGTTTCTATATAAGATATGCTTTCTACATTTGAGTCGTTCAGAGAACATTCTACTGGAAGGATTTGTGAGGCTGGCAGATGCCATATTTATTCAATAGAATTGGCATTTGAGATCATACTATTTTTTACTTCTATGTGTGAGGGAGTAAAACTAATTCTGACCAAATCCATTTGATTTCTAAATGGTTTTCTAATCCTTAACTTTTCAAGGAATCCTTTGCCAAATGGTTGTGATTAATTGGTATTTTTCATCTTATTTGCCTTGTATCCGTAGGAGCAAGTATGTCGTTTGCTTTTATACTCACATTGCTCAAGGAGCTCTAGATCCTGTCGGAGTAAAAGAGCATTCTGGGCATGTTGTTTTAGAGGATTGTGTTACCTTGTTCCTTAGTGAGGTCCCCCTTTGGGGGGGGGTGTTTGCTTGGGCCTTAGACCACCGGCCGGTTGGTTGTAATACTGTGAATGCACATACTTTCCTTTTATAGGAGGCATGTTTATGAGCAAGGGTGACATTAGGGTTGGGCAATCTGAACTGCAGAATTTCCTCAACATAGGATCCAAGTGTCAGAAGCAACATGCTTTGGAATTCATCAAATTTTTCATCAAACTTATCTGGATTGGATGTAGGATTACAGATTGTTTGATCGGTGGCAGAGTGATATGGGAAATTGTGCTGACTGTAAACAAATTGTTGTGCCCAATGAAGAGAATGTGGCGATCCTTGAGCAGCATGTGTAAATTCATAACTGAAGAGTCCAGAAAGAAATAATATGGTAGTTTTTCAGTATGAGTAAGTCATGTTTCAATATATCTAATCTAAGTTTACACAGCACAATAAGTTTGTGAAATCTCAGGGTATGTTGGACAAAGTAGGAAACTCAATTTCACAGTTATTGAAAGAATTCCTGTAACTGGAAAACTAATTTGGATTTGCAGTATGCAGATATGTTTACAATCCCCATTCTGGATTATGTGTTCTCATAAATTCTTTTGATTAAGCAGGGATTATGGAACATGGCCCTAAAACTCGGATAAAATTTGAGATTGTGACCATATGTGTGGCCGTGCAGATTTTTTTTCCTGGGATTGCTAAGTGTTCTATACTTAAGGATCCTTGCATGGAATGCCAAATGAAGTAGAAATTGATGGATTTGACTTAGTAAATTAAGTGGAGTGGTTGAAGAAAGTGGCCGTATTTCTTCTTGTAAAGCTGTTTTGGCAACTGCATTAATATTCTGCTGTCATTTTATCTTGTTTGGGATATGTGTGTGTGTGTGTGTATTCTTTGCTTCCAGTATCCTGTTCACTTTTGGTTATTAGTCTCTAGCTCTGAAGGTAATCTTCAAACTTCTTGGAAGATTTACAATTGATTCTGGCATCACTCCATGTGATAAATCCAGAAAAGTTGCTGCTGTGTAAGTCAGTTGTGCTAGGTTCAGTTTGGGCATGAATTTTCTAGTATCAAATATTCAATTTAAGTGTAGCAGGTGCTGGCTTTTCTTATCATGTGCCAATGAATAAGATGAGAGTCCTGAATTTACAAAATTGCTTTAGTATAGCTTCCTAACCCTAGAAAGTGATGCAGGAGTATCTTAAAATTTGAAAGTTTCTAGTTTTTTAGTTTCCTGTTTGTTTTCCTTCTTTATTTAGGTTTCTATTTTGAAAGTTTCTATTTTTTTTTTCCCATTCTATTTAACTATTTAGGAATTTTTAAGTAATTTGAAAGTTTGTAGATTAGAATTAGGATTTGGCCTAACTAGTATAAAAGGACAATAGTAACCACATTACAAGGGTACTGTTTTTAGAAATATAATTGAGAGGTTTCAAATCAAAACCTAGTTTCTGTGGTCTAGCTTCAATTCTTTTAATTTTGGTTTTCCTGCCTTTTCCCTGCATCAGAAAGCCCTTATATCACATACGAAGTTCCCAGTTGATTATTTCATTATTTAATTTGAACAATATAAATAGCAGGGCCTTAGGTAAGAAAAGAGTAACATATTAGAGCAGGTCCTTTCTATTGTGCATAATCTTGGGGAACAGCCCTGTTAAGTTTGTTTACCCTGAGTGGGATTCAGTAATATCCTTTCCAGATTCTTTTATATGCCTATGAATCACTTGCTTATATAATTCCATTCGGTTTTATCTACCAAGTGAATGGTTTTAGCTTTATGTATTTGCTGGCTTGGACAATTGCAAAGTTGAAAAGCGCAGAGGACCACATGAAAGATGAAATATGTTTTGCAACACCTTATCTTAAATAAAATCTTCTCTTTCTCATTGTGAATGTATAAATTCAGCCATGGATTGTCTTTTTGTTTACAGGCTTCTATGCTCACACTATTGCAAGTTGGAGGATGGGACCATCTACCAAGTATTTTGTGTATTTTAGAGAGAAAAAATACGTACATATAAATTTTCAGTAGTCTTTCACTTCTATGCACATATAAGTCAAGCTTCTTCCATATTATGGATTAGTAGCTGATGACAGTGGGCTGTCATTTTTTGTCCAATTGCATATGGATTCTAATAGGAGTTGTATGTAAATATTGCATTGCAGTGGAATGCTTGTCCAAGATCCGACAGCAGGTAATGATAGCAATGACGTCAATGCCATTTTCAGTCGAGCTCGACAATTAGGTGCTGTCGAAGGCCCCCTTGAGAATCTCCGTCCTTTGAGCTCAAGAAGCTTCACTGGAACTGGAAGATTGCTATCTGGGGAATCAGTACCATCTGCTCCCCAACAGCCAGAGGCTGTTGTGCACAATATTGTATTCTGGAGCAATGGATTCACAGTAAATGATGGCCCTTTGAGAAGGTTGGATGATCCTGAAAATGGTTCCTTCTTAGAGGTAATTAAAGCTGGTGTATGGCTAGGGATGTGGTTTTTAGCCTGTGGGGGTATTCTGTTGAATATTTTTTCTCCATGTTGCAGAGCATCAGAAAGTCTGAATGTCCAAAAGAGCTTGAGCCTGCTGATCGGAGGTCCTCAGTTCATGTTAATCTCATTAGAAGGAACGAGAACTATCCTGTGAGTTACTATTCCAGTTTGAAACATGTTACTTTGGTGCTTTTCGAGGAAATGTTCCTGTATGTTCATTTTTTATTGTCTTGGATCTTTTCAAGTGGATGCCATCTCAGGAAAGCATGTCTTTCAAGGGGTTTCCACAGTACCTCCGATGTGCTATAGAATCGCTGGCCCTTCCAAGAATGTGGACTCGCGGTTTGCTTTTAAAAAGCTCATTCTTTTACTTTGATCTTGCAGGAACCTGAGAGGCGCCATGTACCATTTCAGGGTGTAGGAAGAACTCTTGGCAGCAGTGCACCTTCGGCTGCACCTGAATCATCCATGCCTGTCACTTCTTTTACTACTGCTCCACCTCCCTCCATGGGCCTTACTGTGGATGAAACGTTGCCATCAACGTCTGTTCAACTTCGATTGGCTGATGGGACCCGAATGATTGCACACTTCAATTTTCACCATACAATCAATGACATTCGTGGCTTTATTGATGCATCTAGGCCTGGGAATGCCAGAAATTATCAGCTGCAGACTGTTGGATTCCCTCCCAAGCAGCTAACAGATCTGTCTCATACGATAGAGCAGGCAGGACTCGCCAACTCCGTTATCATTCAGAAATATTGATTCAGCTGAGTTTGTCACTTGGTCACTAAAAAGCTTGCTACTGTAAGCAGACCCAAACTACTCGAATTTAAAACATTGTTCTAAAGCTAAACAATGATACATCTTGGCAGATTTTCAAACTAGTCAAATTTAAAACATTGTTCTAAAGCTGTTCAATGATACATCTTGGTAGATTTTCAATTGAATTTATTTCTGTACTTTGAAATTGGGCAATTTAATTCAGTGCTTTTCTTAATCAACAACCACCTGTCCTCCCCTTCTGTTTTGTTATTTTCATAATCTAAAGTTGTTTCTTCTCTCTGAAGCAATTTTTGTTTGATGCCAGAGTTAGATTCCATATGACATGCACCTGGGGTTGTATTTTCCAGGGGTCTGGTATTTAGATTTTTAGAGGGATTAGAAAACATTTTATATTATAATTTTTAAAATTATATATTATATAATTTTTTTCTTAAAATTTCATGGTGACAGCCCTTGGATTTATACAAGAGTGAGACCTTATAATTTTCAGGCCTTGGCCCCTCAGAACCTCTTATCATCTGGTTCTCTTTGCTTGCTTTTTCACACGACTGCCAGAGAGGCTATATGCTTTACCCATTGCTTATGCTTCTGTCTCTTCTTAGTAAGATTCTTGCCGCACTGCTACTAAAAAGTAGGCTTGTCTGCAATGTTTGATTTAGCACCATTCAGTAGATCAAAAATAGGCTCCTATTGGTTTTGCTGTTGATAGTTCTGGGGGCATAGACAATCATTCATCTCATAATTTGTGACCAGGCTTACACTCCACAGTGGTCAGTACCAAAAACAGTCCTGGATTCTGGTCTTTCCCCCCTTTCAAGGACTGGCTCTTCGATAACAATGAAAGATTCTCAAAGTTTTTGATTATTGCTTGGTTTCCATGTACCAACTGGAACTGGTACTATTGTGCATAATTTTTGGCTCTGAGGGATGGGGAATTTTGCCAATTTGTGATTATGCTCCTAATGCAGATTTTGCTCTCTCTCTCTCTCTCTCAGAGTCTCTGTGTGCGCGTGCACGTGTCTGCATTATCGGTCTGCATGATTGTAGAATACTTCGTTCGAGCATAACTATTCTTGCTAGTTCTAATGAAAGAGCTCTTAACCTGCAACCCCCCTCTCTCTGTGCATGAGCATTATCAATGTGTAGTACTCCACAATATTCACTTTGAGACATAGCTACTGTTTTTGGTTCTAATGAAAGGGATATTGGCTTGCACATGTGAGAATAATGGAGCTCAATTTGTGCTACTTAATTGGGTGGGTACTTGTCATATAATGAACCACAAGAGGTCCTCTAAGCCATGGAGTTTTACATCATTAAAGCATCTTTCTTCACATTCAGGCACATCGAGGCTCGTTTTTTAACTGGGGTCATTTCAAAGTTGAGATTTTGGGAATTTTTTTTTTTTTTTTTGGATTGAGATAAGGTGTTGATTGAACTATCAAAGCATCCAAAACTCCCTAGCATGTTTGCAACCAGTTACCTCCATTCATAGTGGCATGGATAGGACAAGGAAGATCAAGATTTTGTCGGCAAAAAGAGCTTCTAATCAACCCCTCTAGAGATCTTTTCTCTGAGTAATTATTCTTTGCTTTGATTGCTTTTTCCTGAAGTGTTGATGCCCTCACACATCAATGAGAATGTGTGTGTGTGTGTGAGAGAGAGAGAGAGAGAGTCTTGTCATGGAAACATAATACAAAAGCCACCCATGGCATAAACCATAACCTATCTGCTTATAGAAAAGCAAAACCCTTCTTTTTATTGCAAAATTTTAAATCGAAGGACCCACCCTTTTGAAACACCAATAATGTCACATCCGTCTTTCAATTGGACGCAGATGTTTAAACTTCACCTAATATGATAATTCATGAGCACTTGGGCCCTGTTTGTTTTGCCGATTCTTAAGTTTTAGGCTTATCATTTTCGTTTTCGCGTGCGTACCATTTCACAACATTTTTGTAGTGAATAGCTCTGCCCTGGCTTTTCCAATTTTAATGGTGAGGCAACTTGAAGAAGAGAGAATGACCCCACCATTAGAAAGCATTTGGCCCTGATGAAAGCCACATTATCAAAATTTAGAATTTGACATTAACAACATGATCAAAACAGTCATAAAAAACTAACAGATAATCAGTTTAATGGGATGAGATACTAAATTCTTAATTAAGTCTCCAGTTCAAAATTTAAGAATAAACAAAACTACGTTGTGAGATCCACCCTCTAAATAGAGTTTCCACTGATACTCAAATCAAATTAGTCAGAGAATAGCTTTGGATACCGGAAATAGAAACTAAAATAATTGTTATAAAAATTTAAGTGAGTCTTTTTTTTACCACACTCACCCACAACACAAGCATCGAATAGAAGAGTATATGGTGCTAGCTAGCTAATTTTGATCACAAAAAAGGGGTTCATTTTCATAATCACATACATGTTTTCATCATAATTCTCATGTGGGTTTGAAGTGACTTCTAACTGTTTTGCTGTCACCAATCAAAACATATGTTTCTCTTTTGCAGAATGGCATTACATGTAGCAGTAATATTCTTGAGAATTTAGGGGAAAAGCCCTCTTAATGTATTCTTTTACAACAATTATCTGCAAAACAAGAACTTAAACTGATATAACATGAATTGTAAAACGACGCAGTCGCGTGATGAGCATAGAACGAATTACACTTTCGCCTTTTACTGAAATAAGTTGTAAAACGAATTTTGTGTCCGCCACTGGATATTTGTGCCGAGTCTAACGAGAACAAGTGAGGCATAAGCACCTGAAATTGGCTTTCAACCAAAAATTCTATACTAAAAGCATATGCTTTGCAATAAAATGTGGCAGACACATGTTTCTTAAATACAAAAAATATATATATACATATATTCAGTAACACGTGTCCCAATTTTGGTGATACAAATCCTGATAGGCCCTTGTGTTGCTATTCGTACTTAATTTTTTTTTTCCTTTAAATTAAAAAATCGGAAGACATGATCCTTCACATCTCCAAAGCTAAATTAAGAATAGGTTCCATGGCATCTCAGAAGGTTCTCAGAGACAACTCTCTCTCTCTCTCTCTCTCTCTCTCTACGTAGCATATCAATATTCAATGTCAATTATAAAAATATGCAGCTTCATTGGTCAGCACAGTAACCTTAGAGGGGGAGGAACAGAGAATATAAATGCATGTTTGTTTTTTCATATTTATTTCAAAACCCTATTGTGGATAAATACCGGATTGCCTTTATTAAAATAAAAAAATGAATAACAATTATTTCAAAAACACTAAAAATTCTCATTTTGTTGATTTACAAATACATATACATATAAATACATACATACATACATACATACATACATACATATATATATATATATAGTGGCGGATCCAAAATCCGATGACAGTTGGGGCAAAATATTTTCATGGAATAAAACGATAATCTTAGTGAGTCCACTGATAATCTTAATGGAGGTAATACTTTGGATTGAATGAAGGTAATATTTATTTGACATGTAAAAATTAATGAAATTATTTTGTTCTAGTGAGAGCAATTGTCCACCCTGTTATATATGTAGCTATGTCACTGTATATATATTTAATAAAACAAGTTGAGTTTTAATCCTATATTTTAGGATTGACCATTTGAGATTAGTATAAAAGAAAGAAAAAATGAAAAAAAAAAAAAACAAAAACAAACTATCTATAAAAACTTAATAATAATAAAGTGTATTAATTCAATTGATTTGAATTCTATTATATCACTTTTTCTTATCTAAATTTATCTTCACGAATACATTTATATTTTTAATAGTTTATTATGATATTTCGTTAAATTTTTTATTGATTTTACGATGAATAAAGAGAATGAATAAATAAATAAACAGTCAGTGGCCTTTAATAGGAAGGAATCAGCAACTTAAATATTTTATATAATATATAATATATTATTATATATACTGATGTTATGATGAATATAATATTTAAAGATTTTAAAATAAGAATTTTATACTATTCTATATGAATGATAATAAATAAGTAAAATACTGTATCGATTCTCTATGGATACTGAAGCACAAGTATACCACGTTAAGCATCCTCTTACCATATGCATCTGTCCAATTTTTTTTTTTTTCTTTTTATTAATTGATAGTCGAGTTTTATTTTATTAATTCTGAGTATTATAAAATATGTTAAAAGATTAACTCTTTTAAATCTTATTTTTATATTTTTATGGATTACATCTACCCGTTGGCAAAAGTTAGTAGTAAAGGAAACTCAAAATCTTAATCTCACCAGAGTAATTGTGAGTATCCTATCACATTCTCAATTTGTGATTTATTTTCACAAGATATAAATATACTCACATTTACACAAGTTACATTATAATTTTTGTCAAATAATCTTATTTAGATTATAGTAATTTTTGTTACTACCTTAAGGGCTAGGGCGGGACTTCAAATTCTTGACCGAAATCTCTAACCATCACTCAATCGAGGGAACTTCTATTACCATGGCAAAGATGATAAGTGAAGTTTTATCTTAAAAAAAATAATAATAATATTAGTTGAATAATAATTTATCAGGAAGAAATTAAAAAGAAATATATAGTCTCTTAGGGGAAGGACAGACTTGACACAATGATGAAATCTCTCCATTATGTCTTGGAGGTCCAGGATTCGAATCAGTCTCCTTAAAAAAAAAAAATAAGGGGAAGGCTGTCTAGGTATTCCCTTCTCTAGAGCCCACAATGTGGGAGTTTCGGTACTGGGTACGCCCTATAGTTTCTTAAGAACAGTTCAAACGATAAAGTCTCTCTATTTCTATATTCTTTTTTTCGATTCGATATCATTTAATTATATTTTTTGTAAATATAAAAAAAAAGTTATAAATTTATGTTAGGAAACCAAATGTTATACGGAGAGGCAGGGGATATAATATGAGTGACAGGGGTAGAGGAAGACAAATTATAACTTAGAACAAATAAACAACGTTCTGAAAGATTTTAACAGTATCTTTAAGATATTTAATAGCGCTTTTAAAAGTTTTTAACAATATTTTCATAATTTTTTAAAGATATTTATTAATATAACACTAGAAATTTGTAATTTTAATTCTTTTAAAAATTTTACAAAAAAAAATCAGTGATTATTAAACGATAACCAGAATAAATAGTCATGATTTCTTCTAATTTCGATTCAAAAATCAGTACCCTCACCCCAATGCTAACTATTCTCATAATATCAAGTGCATCCCAAAAAAAAAAAAAAAAAAAAAAAATCACTAGTTTAATACTATGATTAATATTTTTTTATTTCTACGTAAGCATTCTATAAAATCATATTTTTATAATCCTAAGTACGATGATTAGATTGCCCATAATTAGGTTAGGAACAAAGTATACGTACTTGAACTTAAAAAAAGAACAAAAGGAGATTAACTTTCTAATAGCAAGATTAGACTTTGTTTTATATGCTTGAAAAAGTGTATTATTTATTGATTAACGTCCACACGAAAATTCTTCCAAGTTCAAAACTTTTTGAATCTCTGCATATTTTAAACAACACCCCCCCCCCCAGTCTGTTTGCTTTGTTCCTTCTTTTTGGGTTTTTCTTTTTTCTTTTTTCTTTTCATTCATAATGTTGTATTATTGCGCCGCTGGTCGTCGACAAGACATAAAGTGTTTTCGAGCAGAAAAAAAAAAAAAAAAAAAAAGCTCTTTGCTCTTTGCTCTTTGCTCTTTGCTCCTGGCTTCCCCACAACACCACCCTTCCTCGAAGTAATGACGTCTCTCTCTCTCTCTCTCGTTTGAGAGGGATTCTACTATGCTTCCCACGTTTCAAACCGATGCCCTAACCCTAACTCTAACCCATGGTTTTGCATACTTCCCTTCTTTCTTTTTTTTTTTTTTTTTTTTATTTTCATAAATATTAAAATTTGAATTCAATTCTTTTACAAAAAAAAAAATAAAAATACATCGTTAGAACCGAAACTCATTAACAAAAAAATTCCAATTGTACCCAGAAATTCCAACGAATCTATCGGCGCATAATAAGTTAAAAATCTATATGCATTATATGATGCAAGAGAGTTTGTATAATGAAAAATTAAAATTTTTTAAACTTGAGTAATTTTAAATTTGTGAAAATATATTTCAATCAAGTATATAAAAATTTTAATATGCTAAAATAAATTGCCATTTAATTTTTGGTTCATCTGTTCTCTGATTCTTATTATTTTATTTGTTAGGAGCAAAAATTTTTACCAATAGAAGAACTGGGAAATGGTGAAAGAGTTATTTAAACATTTTTGAAATTTTTATATGTGAGTAAATTTTTAACTCTGAGTTTTATCCTTTGTCCAAAAGAAAAAATAAAAACAAAAGTAGAAAGCATTGTGAAGGTTGGGCTCAACGTGTGGGTAAAAAGGATGATCCATTGATTATTAGAAGAAACTAGCTAGAAGCAGTAATTAATTTTTTTAAAATATGTCTAAATTGTGATAGTTCAACTCTTAAATATCCTTCTTTGTAAATATGGATGGCTAACTTAAGTTGTTTGAAAAATTAAATTAGATAAAATTCTTTTTTTTTTTAAAAAAAAAAGACAAATATATCTGTAATCACGTTAAATCTGATTAAATTTAATTTGAATCAGATTAATTACTTCAGGGAAAATATAAAAATATAAAACACGGAGGACATCCAAACGAAGGTATAACTAGATGGGTATATAAAAATTAAAAACATCCAATAATAGTTTGAATTTTGTAAGATAACTATTCACTTTAAAAATAAAAAGGTAAGATATTTTATTAAGAAATTGATCAAACTCATACTTAATACTTGTTGTTTGGATAAAATATAAAATTTTACTAAACAACCATAATATGGGGAAAAAAATAATAATAAAGTAAGTTGTTTTGCTATACTCACATCTTAATAAGGTGAATGAATGACATGATATTGAAATAAGTGAAAATAATATTTAGTGGTAAGAATATTGATGGTCTCGAATTATTTAAAATTCAGTGTAATTCAGAGTAAGCTCATATACAAAGTTTTTCCTTTTTTTTTTTTTTGCCATACAAAAATAAGATTAAGTCGGCATCAGAAGAGTTTTTAAAATTCAGAATAATTTTTTAAAATTCGAGTTTTATGTACGAAAAAAATAAGTGTACGAGAAATTTATATTTTAAGAATCAAACTCGATTCAAATCAGATTTAATCGAATTTAATATGATTACTGATTATCGATAATTTATATATATATTTATAAAAAAGAGAGAGTAAGCCACGTAACCAAATGATCCTTTGTAAACCAATAAATCCTCAACTAATTTGAATTCAAAATCTTTTTGTACTAAATAATTATCATGCATACTCAAAAATTCACTAACGAGATATATTTGAATGTTACTCTGCTAATGGATAGGTGTTCTTTGTAATTTAGTGTGCCACAGTAACATAACATGAATGGAGATCAGAAGAGAAACATGTCCTTGAACCCTAATCTTTTGGTCAACAAATTGTCAGAGGGTACACAAGGAAAAGGACAGATATATAATAGGATATGAAAGGTTCTGAAGGAGGATGATAAGGGCAGAGATGATTAAAAATGGAAAAAAACCAAAGGTGCAGGTGGGGTTTTGGATCTTTTTTTGGTAATCAAATTCAAAACCCTAGCTTTAGCTAGTTGGGGTAAAAACTTGAAGAAGTAAACAAGAGAGGTCAAGCATACAAATGCACACAAGTTTGTAATTGCTTCCACAGTGAAGCAAACACCCCTCTTCCCCCCCCCCCCCCCGGGCAACCAAAACCCAGCATTCTTTATTTCCCATTTTCACTCATTTTTCAAAATTTACGCCCAAACTCACACACGATTTGCCTATTAAAATCACCTTTGTGGAGAAGAACAAAGACGTTTTCTCTCGCTTTAGTATTTTTTTTTGATAAATTATCATTATCCGATAAATATATTAATCTGATTAAATTTAATTTAAATTAGGTTAAATCATTAAGGAACAGATTTCTCTCGTACCTAATTTTCCATACAAATTAATATTTCTAATAATAAAAAGTTACCATAAAGATTAAAAAAAAACCAAACTAACAAAATTAAATATGCAAAGTAATATATATCACTGATATAAACTAATTTATAAGTTATTTAATATTATTATATTTATTAATTAAATTAAAATTGAAGAGCGCCTTTGCAGCTGGGTACCGGCGGCCTTGCAAACCTTTACCATGGTTGGAGCAATATACATTATTAATTAAATTAAATTCTTCTCGACTATTTTTGAGATTGATTTCACTGATCTTGCAACATTTCTTTTTTTCGTGACGGTTCCCTCTCATCCCTATTTTCACATTATTCGGGAATGTAACTTCTTATTCGTCAAATGTTGATTGATCCGGTGATTTTTATTCATCGTAAGGGAAATATTTAAGTAAATATTCTAATGCGTTTGGAGTTCTTATTCTCAAAATTCATAAATTCATCTCTTCTATAATAAAGTATATCGTTTGTTAGAGTCTAATATTGAAAAGTCGGTTTCTTTATAACCTAATCCTCCCTCGTCTTAAATTAAAAAGTTCATAGGAGTCGATTCGATTCAACTTTGACCGAGTTCAATTCAAGTTTGAATCGAGTTTGTTATATAATCGAATGAGTTTGAGTAATAGAATTTTAAATTTAAAAATTTATCCAATAATTCGATAATATATATTATATATATTTATATATTATTATAATATAAAAATTAAATTAAATAGAATATTATATATAAATTATTCGTTGAATTCGAGTTCAAATGATTTTATTATCCAAATGAGTTGAGTTTGAGTTATTTTATTTACTACTCATCAAATTTGAGTATTATTAAAAATTTGAATTTAAATTCAAGTGATATTATTTATTATTTATCGATTTTGAACTCGAGTTTGAGTTTCTTAAAAAATTTTAACTTGAGTTTAAATTGATGGTATATATCTACTCTACCTGAATACGTTCCTAATTGGGGCTACACAAGGATATATCCCATATAAACAGGTGGACATGTGAAGGCAATTAATTTTTGCGGGGTAGACAATGTGAGAGAGAGAGAGAGAGAGAGAGAGAGAGGGAGAGAAAGAGAGAGAGAGAGAGAGAGAGAGAGAGGGATAGAATTTTGCTGGGTTGGGGGAGAGGAGGGAAGACTAGAGATAGAGAGGAAGAGACATTCGGAGTGTCCCACTAACTTTACCAGCTTTTTAGCTGGGACTGGGAGAAAAAACTCTCTCTACATTTTTCTATGCTGAATAATTACTGATTAGATGGCAATGGATGAGACTAATAATGATAGACAGCCAGAGAGAGAAAGATAGAGAGAGAGAGAGAGAGACTGAGTGAGTGAAAGATGCAACTAAATTTTCTTAGATTTTGTCAGGTGGTATATATTCCATCTCCCCCGGGCTTAAACGGTGTCGCTTCATCTCCACTCGATCTTCTATTCCACAATTAGAAAGCCATTTATTATACTATAGTCATTCATAAAAAATAAAAAAAATAAAAAATTATCACATTTAAAATAAATAAATTATAATTAATAAAATAAATAAAAATATTTTATTTTGTTTAATCAAAACACGTGGATAGGAATTAAATAAATTAATTAAAATATTCTATACTTAATCAAAATGCTTGAATTAAAATAAATAGCATAAAAAATATATATAAATTAAATCAATATATTTTTATTTTATTTTATTTTATAATTTTTATCATGTGTCTTTTAAATGATTGATCTCATTATTAAGATTAAAATTTAATTTATTATTGTAAAATAAATCAAAAAAATCAAAATTTACAAACCGAATAGTCTATGTTTATTTAGTCAAAAGATAAGCAATTTTATTATATTAAAATGAGATACAAGGTTTAAAGAATATAAAAAATGGGTTATTCAAATTTTCTCATATACCAAAAAAGTTTAGGAAGTGTTAATCAAAATAAAAAAAATATATATTAAAAATTATATGATTTATTTAGATTAATAAAATGAGAATAAAGATTTAAAAATAAAATTTAAAGTAAAATATGAATTTTTGGAACTCATTTTTAAAATTCTTGATTTTAAATCTAATTTCAATTTCTGAATTTCAAGCAAGTATTCCATCAAAAGTATTAAAATAAAAACCCTAAACTAAATGGTTATATTCACACACGGGCGCGCGCAAGGGATGAGTACGGTTCGGATCGGTAAGTCCATCCTAAGATCTCTTTTGACTCGGGTATTCATGTGAAAATTCAAGTATACAAGAGTTTGATATATGTGTATATTTTTGTATTTTCGCTCATGGGTATAACCAATAATTTAACATACACACATTTACTCACAAATCACTAATTTTAAATTAAATACCTCATTCTAAAGGAAAATTAATTTGTGTAAACTTAAAAATCACTTGAAATCGCTTATCACTGCATTAATCTATTATTTGATAAAACATATCGTCTATGTTATTATAAAAATCTTATTATATAGCGTAGAATTTAAATTATAATTATTGTATATGATGAATGAATCTATTACGAGAATCTACTACGTATCACCTAATTGCAAACTCGAGCAGAGGCGGACCTAGGTAGGGCGCAGGGTAGATAATTGTACTTCCTTAATGTTTTAATATTTTATTAATATTTATGTCTGATATATATTTTATATTTATTTAATTATAATTTTATACCATCTGTCTATATTTGTTATTTAAACAAATATTTTATAATTTTTTTTCATTTCCCACTTTGGGTCGTGGGTCTGCCTCAGAACTTAGAGGTTTACTTCCGCAACTAATGCCATCTCTATGTGGTGGAATATACAATCCGCTCGTTCAAACCATCACCTTCCTCCCATCTGTCAACTTAGGATACACCTTAATATAGGTCAAGTCGGGTTGACTTTATTAGGTTATAGTAAAAAAATATACAAAATGTTTTCTCTCGAGTCATACCATCTTATAATTTATGATTCTTAAAGAGTTAAAAAGACATTCTAAAATTATGTTTTATTCATTTCAAAATTTAAAACAGCTTATGTCAGAAATAAGAATAACGATCTCATGAATTAATCATCTCTTCAAAAAGAGTTAAAAAAAAAATCTCATACTTAAGTTATGGTAGATCAACGTGACGAATTCAACTTTACTCTTTATCCATAATTGATTCATTGATTAGATATTAATATAAATAAAATCTTAAATTTGAATCTCATATATAATAAAAATAAATATAATAGAGTTTTGTTTTTTTAATATATAATTTAATTTAAATCAAATTTAATTTGATTGGATAAAGATAATTTATTATAAAAAAAACATTTGCTTACTCCCTTATTGGGGGTACACAACGAAACCAAAGTAGTGTAAAGGCCAAACTGAAAGATGGCTAAAGGATGAGGCCAAATGAATAATGCGGCACGGGATGAAATGAAGTAGAGAATAAATGTATAATTTTTTTATAAATTAATTTAATATATTTGAAATTTATTTTATTTAAATTAAAAATATTTTGATATATTCATAATTACATAATAATAAAATTTATTTAATTTATTAAATTTATATAATATTATAGGATAATAAACAAATGAATAATTTTATTGTATGCAAACTATTATTTATTAATAAGAATTAGAAACCAGTGGACAGATTTGCTGCGCAAAGAGTCTACAGTAGTAGAGTTGTGATTCCGTGCCCCGAAAACCTTTCTTTTCCCCCTAATCCATTGCCTCTGTCTCTCTCTACCCCCTCGAGATTCTAGCTTTCTCTCTGTACCTTGTGTTTGTCTCTCTCTCTCAACTTTGCCAGTAATGGCAGTGCACCACTGGCAGTGCAAGAAAGAGGGAGAGAGTTTTCATCGGGAAGGTAAAGTTCCTTTGCCAAAAACATTGTTCTCACCGCTTCTCTCTCTCTCTCTGCAGCCACCGCGTGCGCTCTGCACACAAACTGAATCTCTCTCCCTCCCTCCCTCCCTCTCTCTAAATTCTCATAATTAAGTCATGGTGTTAAGAAGACGGACAAATAGAGATACATATCAGTGTTTATGAAAAAGCGTTCTCATCTGAGACTTCTTTCTCTCACATGTGTCCGAGCGAGAGAGAGTAAGAGAGAGAAACAAAAAAGCCTTCAAAGAAATTCAAACTGACGACTACTACTACTAATAACAGTGTTTAAGATTTTCTTTCTCATCTGTTAAAAAGCCTGAAACTTGGTAGCATAAATCTCGGGAGACCGAGAGAGAGAGAGAGAGAGAGAGAGAGGGAGAAAAGTAAAGTGTTTGTCTGTGTGTGTGGTGGGGGGAAAAGGAGACGACAATATAGGAAAGCTAAGCACTGAGAAAGGGAAGCATAAGTAAGATAAGAGAGAGAGAGACAGAGAGAGAGAGAGACAGAGAGAGAGAGAGAGAAATAATGCAAGGTGGATTTGGAGAAGATAGTGGTAATGGACTATGCCCTATGGTTATGATGCCTCTCATGACCTCTTCTTCTTCTTCTCATCATCAACATAATCCTGCTTCATCAGACCATACTAACAATAATAATAATACCAACACTCCCTTTCTTTCTCATCACCACCACCACCCTCAACCTCAACAAAACAACAATCCCACTTATTTCATGGACTCAAACAACAACAACGACTCATCTATGAGGGCTAAGATCATGTCTCATCCTCACTATCATCGTCTATTGGCTGCCTACGTTAATTGTCAAAAAGTCTCTCTCTCTCTCTCCCTCCCTCCCTCCCTCTCTCTTTCTCTCTCTCTACAATTTGCTTACATGGGTATGCGTTTTTTTAGGTTGGAGCCCCACGTGAAGTGGTGGCTAGGTTAGATGAAGTGTGTGCATCTGAGGCTGCAATGAACCGTACAGGAACAAGTTGCATAGGAGAAGATCCAGCGTTGGATCAATTCATGGAGGCTTATTGTGAGATGTTGACCAAGTACGAACAAGAGCTTACTAAACCCTACAAAGAAGCCATGTTGTTTTTGTCAAGGATTGAGCAACAGTTCAGAACCCTAACCCTTTCTTCTTCTGATTCTGGTATTTAACTCTCTCTCTCTCTCTCTCACTTAATTAATGAGAAAGTGGTTCTTTAAGTAATAAAATAAGCAGCACTGAAGAAGCCTCTTGTCTGTAATATATATAATATTTCCAAGAATATAAAGGTCTGTTATTGTTAATATTATATAGTTTGCTGCGCAGAAGAGTTTGTGGTTTGGAAATTTACTCTATATTCATGTCATTTCCGGTGCATGACTTCCCTCTCTCCTGTTGTGGTGTTGCGTGTTGCTGCAAGATGCCTAAAGGATGTCTTTTATTTGTCTGAGTCTTGAACCTGGGATTTGGTTGTTTTCTTTTGAATTCCTCTCACTTCTTCTGGATGCATGTGACTTTTTTTTTTCCTTTTTCTTTAGAAGATAAAAATAGTGCTTTTGATATTGTCTACCTGTACGAGATGAGCTATAGGTTTAGCTGCGTAGTTTATGTGCAGAAACATATTTTAGGGATAGATGTATAGATGTATTTGAAAAAGAAAAAGAATGACATCAACGAGTGTCTATTCTTTTTGCTAATAGTAGTTGTTTTGCCTAATTAATAACCTTGTTGGCATTTTCTTCGGTGTCTTTCTTCTTTTTTGTATAGTTCTGTGTGCATTCTGTAATTCGATGATGTTTATCGAATTCGTGTTTAGGGGATAATAAAGGCCTTGTTTTCAGTCTTCTTCAGTTGCAGTGTTGCGTAATAATTTTCTGATCTTATAAAATGACTTCTTCTTGAGTCTCATTCATGGAGAACTGTATTTGCGCCGCTTTCAAGCAATGCATAAGGATATTGTGTTGAACTCTTCATATGGCGAGGTTACATTCATGGAGATTGATTGATCTCAATTATGTGTCTTAGAATGAAAACGAATAGCTGGTCCTGTCATTTTTATAGTATTTGGAAACCGTATTGTGGGTCTGTATTAATTTGAAAAAGAAAAAAAGAAATAAGTAAATGATGTCTGACACATTACTGTGACCCTTGTGTCTTAATGGCTCTCTAATTTGTAGTTTATGGCTATTTCATTTATAAAAATTTTCATGGTTTCCCGCATGGCTTCTAATATGTTAGTCTTCTTTGTGTTGGTGACTTACCAAAGGCAAATGTTAAACGCAGTATGTTTTGCTTGATATTAGCATTGTTCATTTCCATTCATGCAGGGTCTGATACATGCATGTTCCTTCTTGTTTTCTCAATGCAAAGGGGATAAAAATAATTTGAACTCTTGTCATTATGTTGCTTGTAGGTTGCATATGTTTGATTAGGGTACAAATTTTGAACAATGATGTATTTAGGGTCGTGCTTGGCATGCGAGATGGGAGAGGATCGGATTAGAATGGATAGAATATGTATTAATATCATGTTTGACATTGGTTAGGATGGGATGAAATAAGTTATGTTGGATACATTCACACATACAAACATATATATATATATATATATATATATATATATATATAGACGCGTACTTGTAAGTATTTATGCACGTATTTTATATATATATATATATATATATATATATAGACGCGTACTTGTATGTATTTATATATATATATAGACGCGTGCTTGTATGTATTTATGCATGTATTTTATGGGTACAATATTTGCATTTTTGTGTGTGTGTTTCCATGTAAATATAAGTATGTTTATAGCTAATTGGAATCAAGCTATCATATCCCTCTTGATCTCGTCGGTGAGGTGTTGTATTTTGGATAAATTAGTCCCTTCATGAAATTAATCCTTGCCTTAATCAAACATAAGGATTGGATTAGAATTAGTCCAAAGCACTTGTATGTCAAAATTTATAGAGTTCATTGTAGCATTCTTGCTAGCGTGCTAATGGTTCTTGTGCCCTATTGGCTCATATGTTAAGATTCATGCATGTTCTATGTAGATACCACCCTCTGTCAATTAAAACACACCAAGAAGAGTATATGGTTTAATATATTAAAGAAGAAAATAACAACCCTCTTGAATAGTCTAGTTATTTATTTTTGTTTTGAGTATGAATAAACGAATAAAATGAGGGAATTGATGGACTTATGAGACTTGTGAGGATGTATGAAAGCATCATTATTGTAAAATTAGGACTTATTATGGTTCCCAGACTCATTTTCTTTTCCAGTAGCCTTTGTTTTTGTTTTTGTTTTGTTTTGTTTTGTTTTTTTTTTTTTTTAATTTTCCATCTTAGCATCTTCTTGTAATACTTTCCTTTTTGATAACTTAGCCAGCATGCTATTTGCTTGGTTGGAAGGGGACCTAACAAAAATTTTATTTCTATTCAAGTGTAAGATAACATGTGCATAACACTTTTCAAAGTGTATGAAAAATTCTATCATGGTTACATGTCGTCCAATGATGATTGTAGGATTTGTAAAATTTGTACCTATAGTCTTGGAATGTGAGTCTTCTACAAGCTGAAGAACAGGCTTTCCTACACTATTGTAGGTTCTTTAATATTTATAAAATGATTTTGAAGTAAAATTTAGTACTAAATTTAGAAAGTAAAATTATAATAGGGAATTATAATAGGAAATGTGTTATCTTTTTGCGGTTGGTTATAAGGTTGTGGTGAAGCTGCTGACTGGAATGGATCGTCGGAGGAAGAGGTTGACTTGTCCAACAACTTCATTGATCCTCAAGCTGAAGACAGGGAACTAAAGGGTCAGCTTTTGCGCAAGTATAGTGGGTATTTGGGCAGCCTCAAGCAGGAGTTCATGAAGAAGAGAAAGAAAGGAAAGCTGCCTAAGGAAGCTAGGCAGCAGTTGCTCGACTGGTGGAGCAGACATTACAAATGGCCATATCCATCGGTACAATACTTAAATAACATGAGCTTCAATGTGCTTATTCTCAACATTTCCTTATAGTATTCTTGTTTTTCCAAACTAAGTTAATTTACCACATTTCTTACTCTTCAATTTTCTTGAATTTGCAAAGAGTGCATGCTATTAGTAGTTACTCTGTGCAAAAAGGGAAATGATTCTCTTCGAGGCACTGGAGTTGGATCTTCATGATTCTTTCCAATCATGGTGTGCCAGCTCTGACTGTGAAGAGATGCATTTACTATGAAACATTTCGGAATTTTCTACCATTGGTAGGTATATATACGCACGGGATGGTGGTTGTTGTCTTGTAGGTAGGACAGATATTGTTCATTCAAAATTGGTGGTTAGGACAAATTCTGATGAATGGCTAGGATTTTGTCCTGGCCACCATCGGACGGTTGTTTATTAACCCTAGCTTTATAATCAAAAGGAAGGAATGCCATGAGCGCCACCTTGCGGTGTCACATTGTTGCTAGTGAAAGAAAGTTATGCAATTACTTATCCTATGTGATAAACTAAGACAGTTGGACCATGCCCGATCGTGATTACCTTACGAATGCAAATTTTGTCTCGTGGACAGGAGTCCCAAAAGCTAGCGCTCGCAGAATCAACAGGACTAGACCAGAAGCAAATAAACAACTGGTTCATCAATCAAAGGAAAAGGCACTGGAAGCCCTCGGAAGAGATGCAGTTTGTGGTGATGGACGCTACTCATCCACATTATTACATGGACAATGTCCTCGGAAACCCTTTTCCGATGGACATCTCTCCCACAATTCTCTGATGCAAGTGGAAAGCATTCGCCATCATGGTGATTCATCACTCATGTCTTGTTAAGAAGTGACCATTTTCTGGATCTCCTACGATATATTTTGTGGTATGCGATTATGTGATGTCCATGTGTACTATTACTTGTAAGAAACTGCAGATGCTATTTAATGTAATCCAGACACTTATTATTCATGTCTGCTGATATTGGATCCTGTCTTCTAGCTGGAGGGTTGGAACTTGGATAGCCTTTGAAACCCTATTTTTTCTGTCGTTCTACGAACTTACGGGTGGAGCTACTATGACCAAATGATCGATTGCTTTGCTTTGGTGATTGTGATGTACCCTTTTTTTGTTCATTCCCAGCACTCGGATGATTCTTTGGAATAGGTAATATAAGAATCTTATTATTTATTTACGAACTTATTTGTTCATATGTAAGTTAAAATTTGTTCGTTCAATAATATATAAATTATGGATTTATTCTCGGCCTGCTGTCTTGGTGGTCAAAATGCCATGTACAAGTGTGAGAAAATTGATCCCTTGCAACAAGCTTCCATGAATATCGATATCATCGGATCGTTATTCAATTGATATCATTTTTAATAAGACGAAAAGGTAATCGTTATTCAATTAATATCATTTTTGACAAGACCAAAAAATAAAATAGTCGTTAGTTCAATTTTCCGGTAGATATTAATATCCTTATAACTATAGAAAATCTTTTATAACCAAATTTTTATGTATAGTGGTAGGATATTGTATTTTTTTTAATTATAGATCTCAAATTAGAATAAGAAAATAAAATTTGAAAGAGTTAATCTTATATGGGTCTTGTAGTATTTGAATTAGATTAATTAGGTAAAATTTGAATACCGATCTGAAAAAAAAAAAAATTTATTGGAATTGTAACAAAACGAATGAACAGAGCAAATCATTCAAAATTTTTTAATATTATCCTGGATAATCAAAATTTTTTTCGACAATCATTTACTAAATTTTAATGTGAAGCCTGGCAGGGGGCTTGGTGCCACATTCCGGTTGAAAGTCTTTTCTTGGGTTGCCTATCAACTAGCAAGTGGGGTACACACCACACGATGTGTCACATAAAAAAAAAAATTAAAAACAATTATAATTTATTAAATTCATAATAAAATTACCAAATTATGAATAGGATAATCTAAAATATTAAGATTTTGATTATAATAAATTATTTTAATAATTTTAAAATCTTTTTTTATCTGATTTAAAAGTTTTTAAATTTTAAAATTAAAATTATTTTCTTTCTAAAAGATTTATTTAAAATTCTGTTAATAGTTTCATAAAAAATTAATACAGTTTAGGGACAAACTGATTTTAATAAAAGAATATCTAAATTTTATCTCTAAAACTTACATTATCTAATCCAGATTTTCAAAAAAATATCTAACTCTTAAAAGAAATGGATGAAAATAGTGAATAAATACTAAGCAATGTATATAGTGCTCGTTTGGTAGGATTTATTTTTGGCTTCTCTTCTCCTTATAAGGAGAAGCAAAAATTAAGAGTTTTTTAAAAAAGTCAAAAGTTGTTTGATAATTTTAATTTTAAAAATAAACTTATTTAATAATTTTTAAATAAAGTAAAAAGTAAAAAATTAAAAGTAAAAAGTAAAAATTAAAGAAAAAAAGAGGATATGAGGATAAATGAATTTATGATATGAATATATTTGAGATTTCATATCCTTTAAGTGGGGATATAAAAGGAAAAAAATATAAAAAGCTAGATTAAAAAAAAAAAAGAATTAGAATCTCCTCCAAGGAGCTTTTCTCTATTTCCTTCATTAAAAAAAAAAACTACTTTTTTAAGAATTTCTCCAAAATAGTGTTTGGTAGGTCTTCTCTTTAAAAAGGATAAGCCAAAAAAATGCTCTGCCAAATGGGCTCATAGACTTAGCTAACTTTTTGAGTTTTTAAGAGAGAAACCACTTGTTGATAACGTGAGAGAACAACGATAACCATTAACTTTTTTTTTTTATACTTGGATTAGTTATTCTCCCATGTTAACATGTGGGGCGCCCACAAGATACGGATTGTATCTTTTTGTTACACAAATGATTGTTAAATTTATAATTATTTCAATATCTTAATTACAAATAATTTTTGCAACATTCTAAACAAAAAACTTGAAAGAAAAAAATTGGGTCAAAAAATTAAAAAAATGAAAGACCTAAATAAAAAAAATAAAAGACAGCGCCGAAGTGGGGCAAAAAAAAAAGAAAAATAAAACACCCTATTTCAAAAAAAGATAAAAGACTTTAGGGTAAAAAAAAAAATGGTCCAAAAAAAGAGAAAATATCTAAATGAAAAAGGATTTTAATGGAAAAAAAACTATGATATAAAAATAAAGAGACAATTATCCGAGAGTGTTAGGACTCTGTGAACAGTAATGTCTATCAACACTGGCAAAAAAAAAAAACCTAGGGTAAAAAAAAAAAAAGAGGAAATAGTTGAACCAAAAAAAAAAAGAGTCCCAAAATAAAAAAAGGACTTGAAATTAAAAAATAAAAAATAAAAAAAGTGCAAAGTGGGGCCCAAAAAAGAAAAAGAGCAAAACCTATACACACAAGAAAAAGGACGAAGGACTTAAGAGCAAAAAAAATTGGGCCACAAAAAAAGAGAAAGGATTTGAACCCAAAAAAAAAAGGACCTAATGAGAAAAAAAAACCTGAGATATAGAGTTTTAAAGGGATATCTAAATCATAAAAGTTTTAAAAAAGCTTTGGTCTAAAAATAAAGGAACGACTATTCGAGAGTATTAGAATTCTATTAAGAGGAACATACAATATATTTGCCACTAGAAAAAAAAATGTCAAAAATAAAAAGATGAAGGATTTGAATGAAAAAACTGTGATATAAAAATAAATAGATAACCATCCGACAGTGTTATAAGTTTTTGCAAACAGTAATACCTAAGAAAAAATGAGTGGGTAAAAAAAAAAGGAAAAACGTAAGCAAAAAAAAAATTGTGGTAAAAAAATAAATAGACGACCATCCGAAAGTGTTAGAATTTTCGTATTAATAGTAACACCTTGTGTATATTTGCCGGCAAGAAAAAAAACAAGGTAAAAAATAAAAAATAAAAAGAAGAGGGACCTAAATGAAAAAAAAAATTGTGATTTAAAAATAAAGAGATGACCATCGAGTGGTATTAGAAACCTTTTGTGAACAGTAACTTCAAAGGAAAAGAAAAAAACCTAATCAAAAAAAGAAAGAAGGATGTAAATGAAAAAAATGGGTTAAAAAATAATGGGATGACCATGGTCCACATTTTCGCGAACAATTCCAGGTGAAAAGGGTGAAAAAAAAGAAAAAAGAGGTCTAAAAAAAAGAGGGAGGACCAAAATGAAAAAAAAAATTATGATTTAAAAATAAAGGGATGACTATTGAGGGATGAAAGAAATCTTCTGTGAACAATAACATTAAAAAAAAAAGAAAAGAGGGTTACACAAAAATAGAAAAAAACCCAAAAAAAAATAAAAAGGGAAAAAAACCCAAAAAAGCACCCGATTGAACAATGAAAAATAAACAGCAAAAAAAGATCAAGAAAAATAAAAAAAAAAAAAAAAAAGGCACCCAACTAACCAGAATAAAACGAAAGAAAAGGTAAAAAAGCTTAGAAAAGAGGCACACGATTGAATAGTGAATAGAAAATAATATCCGGTGCATGTTGGCCACGTGAAAGATGACCACAACCAAGCCCGATTTTCCTTTTTATATATATATATATATATATATAGAAGAAAAATACCAGAGTCCCCAAAAGAAAACCAAACAAAAAAATAAATGGAAGAAGGACTCAAATGAAAAAAAAAAAAAGGAGTTCAAAAAAAGAGAAAGGAATTGATTGAAAACAAAAAATGACCTGGTTGCAAAAAAATTGGGCTTCAAGAAAAAAGTGGATGCAAAAAAAAAAAAAAAAGAAAAGAAAAAGTCCCATGGGGTGTGGTCATATATTTGGACGACCATTCCCAAGCTCCTTTTAAGTGTCAGGTGAAAAGAAAAAAAATTTCAAAAAAAAAAAAGAGAAAGGATCCAAATGTAAAAGAAAAATTATGACTTAAAAATAAAGCGAAAATTATTGAGGATGTTAGAAATTTTTTGTGAACACTAACAGCTGAGAAAAAAGGGTCACAAAAAAAAAACGAAAAAAAAAGAAAAAAAGAAAAAAGACACCCAGTTGAACAGCAAAAAGTGAAAAGTAAAAAAGACCAAAAAAAAAAAGAAAAAAAACCAGAAAAAAGAAAAAAAACCCTAAAATAAAGGCACTTCGCTGACCAAAAAAAATGAAAAGAAAAGAAAACAAAAAGAAAAAACCCAAAAAAGAAAAAAAATCCCATAAAAAAGACACCTGATTGAACGGTAAGTAGTAAATGGTGCCCAGTGCATGTTGGTCACTTGAAGAACGATCACGTTCAAACCCATTTTTCTTTTATATATACCTACAGAAGAAAGAAACCGAGGCCCCAAAATCAAAACCGGGCAAAAAAAATAAAAGAAAAATGATTTGAATGAAAAAAAAAAAGGAATCGAAATAAAGAGGAATGATTTGGTCAAAAACAAGAAAGGGTCTGGATGCGAAAAAAAAAAGGATTGCAAAAAAAAAAAAAAGAAAGAAAAGGTCACATGGGAGGTGTGGTTACATGTTTGGACGATTATACTCAAGTTCCTTTTAATTTAAACTTAGATAAATAGTGTCTGGCGCATACTGGTTATGTGAAGGACGATTATACCCAAATCCATTTTTCTTTTATATATAGATAAGAAATCGTGGTTTAAAAAAAAGGATCCGAATGAAAAAAGAAAAGGTTGAAACAAAGAGAAAGAACTTGATTTAATAACAAAAAAGGAGCCGGATGAAAAATAAAGGTTGCAAAAAAATAAAAAAAGAAAATGTCATACTGGGGGTGTGATCACGTACTTGAACGACCACACCGAAACCTATTTTAATTTAAATTTAGATAAAGATTTAAAATTTTTAAATTTTAATAATTTTAAATTAATTAAATTGTTTTTTTAATTAAATAAAATAAAAATTTTAAAACATGTTGAGATAGAGCATTCAGACCATTTGGTACGTCACTAGTTGGTCATTATTATATCATTAATGTATAAATGGTGATTTGGCATCTTTTATTATAGTTAAAAATTAAAACAAAATTATAGTTTAATTTGTCCTTCATGATCTTGAAAATGATAATTCCTTTTTTTTTTCCCACTTATATTTAATTGAGATTTAGAGCAACTTTAATTAATAATTCTCTTTTCTTTATTATCTATTTTTATTCACATTTTACCATTTATTCAACTTGTACAATTACCATTTTATTCACAACTTATACAATAATGCATAAATGGTGATTTTTTTTTTTTTTTTTTTTTGGGGAATGAGATTAGATAATCTATCTAAATCTCATCTCTGATCTGTCGTAATAAACTCTTGAACCTTGATCGATTCCTCGATGTCCCCCGAGGCATTGCTTCGTTCATGAATTAAGGGTTGAGCTCCCACCCAATGGTCCGACCACAAACTAAACTTCGATCCATCACCTACCTGATATCTAAGACCCTATAATATGACATCTCGAGCTCTAAGAATGCCCTTCTATAAAGCGAAGCTACTAGACTATAGAGTGTGTTCAAGCAAATGCATATCTCGAAGATACTTTCTAGTTAAAACGCGACACCAAAGCATGGACTCCACAGTTATCAATCACCATTGTCACGCCTCGACTTTCTCGTCGAGCACATAACAACCGCCGCGTTATCTCGGCATACGGACATGACCTCTCCATATACCAAGATATCGCAAGACATTCCAATTGTACAATAAATCTTCAAAAACATAAAATTCATCAAAACAAGAAATCATATATACAATACACATGCAAGGGACCCATCTAATTCATCCCTGTACATACAAGCATACATCGACACACATTTGGGGAGGGGTTCCTGTACATGCATGCATGTAGTGTGGCCATCCCAGCCAATCCAGAGTTCTCAAGTATTTTATAAGGTTTACAAAACAAGCTATAAATTCAGAAATCCAAGGGAAATATTCCAAATGTCCCATTTCAAAAATAAATATCTTTCAAACATGAGTTTACACAAAATAATAAAATCCCAAATCATAGTCGTTGGATTTTATCAATACTTGCTCGAAAACTCAAACCAATATCAGTAAAATCCACACAGTCTGAGATGTACAAAATTTTTTTTCCATGGTCCAATGACCTACAAACTCTCAAAATAAATACATAATCCATACCTACCCAAAATCAACAAAAATAATCTTCCAATCCGCAAAAGTAGACGTCATCACCCTACACGTCCTCTGAAAAGGATTTAGAATGAGGGGAGTGAGTATTTTAAATATTCAGTGAGTGGAGTACAATGGTATACAACATATAAATAAGGAGTGAGGGTGGTGACACCAAACATATATATCAAATCAAATTCATTTCAATAAGATAATTATTTTTACATAAGATTTTTCATATAAATCCACCATGACTCAATTAAACAATTCAGTAATTCAGCATTCATTTTCATACTTTGGGGTGTTGCCGAAAACATTATCTCACCAATGGCCATTGGTATGACCCGCCAAGAGTTTTTCACACTCATTTTTTTTTTTTTAATAAAATCCCCTTTTTTACCTTGGCATTAGTCCGAAACTCCATGGGGTGCTACCATATTATCCGGCGGTTTTTGGAGGTTCTCCAACCCACCTCCCCCAAGCCAATTTAATCAACCTTAACCATGTCGCCCCGATGGCCCGATCTGTGGCAAGACTTAGACTATATTCGTTTCATTTTCTAACACCACGTTACCACATTCAATTTCAAAATCAATCCATGCTCAATATATAAAATAGAACAACATTTCACAATTCATATGAGTATTCAATCCTAACATGGTGCAAATAAATCATCATTCACATTCAAGAGTCATGGCTTTGTCACAAAATCCATTTCAAGACTCACCACAGTCACAAAACATTTATAAATCCATTTCACAAATTCATTTAAAAATTCAATTGATAAACAATGGTTGAAAACAATTTCTCATTCATATGAAACATAACCATCTATTCACCTCTAGGGAGGGTATTCACTCTCTATTTCCAGAAGTTTTCCAAAATGACTCATTTCAAGTTTTCGAAAGGTCAACCTAGACCAATCATCACAATTTATCATCAAATACAATAACAACAACAACCTAGACCTTCTGTCCCAAAATTTGTGGTCGGCCATATGAGAAACAAATCATGAAACCGTAAAAAAAAAGATTTAGTTTATGCGGATTCTCCTACGCCACTCATTCCTATATAAGACCATCTCCTCAACTAAATCCATCACTATCATATCCTTACGAATGTATTGCATCCATATTTTCAATGGTCTACCTCTACGTTTTATTAATTCTCTTATATTTAAATTCTCTACCTTTCTAACAGGTACATCGACAGGCTTTCGTAGCACATGACCAAACCATCTCAGACAGTATTCTCGTATCTTGTCTACAATTGAACTGACTCCCAGGTTATTACGTATCTCCTCATTTCTAATTCTATTATTTCTAGTTTTGCCACACATCCACCTAAACATTCTCATTTCAGTTACAACCATTTTTTACTCTTGTTGCTGTTTAATGGCCCAACATTCAGTGCCATATAATAGAGCAGGTTTTACTACGGTTCTATAGAATTTTTCCTTTAACTGTAATGGCATCGTGTGATCACAGAGCACTCTGGATGCCTTTCTCTGTTTAATCCAACCTGCTTGAATTCTATTATTGACATCTCCATCTATATTGCCATCATTTTGGATGATGGAACCAAGATATCTAAACCTTTCGCTCTTTGGGATTTCTCTTCATTCCAAACTAATTGTTTCTTCATTATCCTGATAGTTGTCATTAAACTTACACTTCATATACTCAGTTTTAGATCTACTCAATCTAAATTTTTTATATTCTAACGTATCTCTCCATAACTCTAATTTAGTACTGATACCTTCTCTAGTTTCATCAATCAAAATTATATCATCTGCGAATAGCATGCACCATGGTATTTCATCTTGAATATTTTTTGTGATTTCATCTATCACTATTGTAAATAGTAAGGGACTCAATGCCGAACCTTGATGTAACCCAATGTTAATAGGAAAGCTATCACTCAGCCCCCCGTAAATCCTTACATTGGTCACAACTCCTTCATACATATTTTTAATAAAATTAATATATTTCAAAGAAATCCGTTTCCTCATGAGCGCCCACCACTACACGTCTCTGGGAACTCTATCATATGCTTTCTCAAGGTCAATGAATATCATATGTAGATCTCTTTTTTGTGCTCTAAATGTCTCCATCAATTGTCTTAGCAAATGAATCGCTTCAGTGGTAGATCGTCCGAGCATAAATCCGAATTGATTCTGAGATACACTTATCTCCCATCTCAATCTGTGATCTATCACTCTCTCCCATAACTTCATCGTATGACTCATGAGTTTAATTCCTTTATAATTGGAGCAATTTTGAATGTCCCATTTATTCTTACAAAGCGGGACAATTGTGCTCCCACTCCATAATTGTGGCATTTTCTTTGTTTGCCAAATTTTGTTAAAAATGGCCGTTAACATTGTTATTCTGAATTCTCCCAAATATTTCCACACATCGATAGGAATGCCATCAGGTCTTATGGCTCTGTTATTTCCCATTCTCTTTATAGCATCATTTACTTCATGGGGGCGGATCTTACGTTTAAAATCTCTATTAATCTTTTCTATAGATATCTCTAAATTTTTTTATTTGTTGGACTTTCAACATTAAATAAATTATTAAAATATTCATTCCACCTCTTTCTTATATCATCGTTTCTTACAAGTGTACTATTTGTTGCACTCTTAATACATCTAATCTCATTGAGATCTTGTCCCTTCCTCTCCCTTAGTTTGGCAATTCTATAGATCTCTCTCTCCGTCTCGAGCCTCTAGTCTCTTGTACAATTCGTTATACACTTTATTCTTTGATTCATGTATAATTTTTTTTACGTCTTTTTTTATTTTTTTTGTATTTTTCATAAGTCTCGCTACGATCATCATTTTTAAGATTCCTATAACATTCTCTTTTGATTCGGATCGCAGTTTCTATTTTTTCGTTCCACCACCATGACTCTTTGCCTCTTGGAGCCCCACCCTTGGATACTCCAAGAACCTCTCTACCTATACTTTTAATATTATTGGACATATAATTCCACATTGTTTTTGCGTTATCATTAGCAGAGTAATTTGTTACTCCAATTACTTTATCTCTAAAACTCGTCACATTTTTCCCTTTCAGTTTCTACCACTTAATTCTTGACTTCATATATGATTGACATTGCTTTTGTCGTTTCGGTACTCATACGTCTAAAACTAGGAGTCTGTGTTGAGTCATTACACTGTCCCCTGCTATGACCTTACAATTCTTACAAACCGTTCTATCACCTCTTCTAGTGAGAAAGAAATCTATTTAACTAGCATTTGACCCACTTCTATAAGTAACTATGTGTGACTCTTTTTTCTTAAAGAACGTATTTACTAGTGCCAAATCAAATGCTACTGTAAACTCTAGAATTGTACTTCCCGCCTCATTCCTATGGCCGAATCCAAAGTTTCCATGTACGGTTTCGAATCCCTAATTTTTCTCTCCTACATATCCATTTAGATCTCCTCCAATAAATAATTTCTCATTACTTGATATGGTTTGAATAAATTCATCTAGATCATCCCAAAATTGTTTCTTACTAATTACATCTACACCTATTTAGGGCGCGTACACGTTCACTATATTAATTACGTTTCATTCATTTATTAACTTGACAAGTATCGTTCTATCTCCCTTTCTTCTTATCTCTATTACCTATCCTAGTAGATCTCTATGTATAATTATTCCTATCTCATTTTTAGTCCTATCTCTATCTGTGTACCAAGTTTATGACCATAAGATTCTATTACTCTATCCTTCTCTCCCACCCATTTGGTTTCTTGAAAACACATGATCATAATTTTTCTTCTATTCATTACTTCACCTATTTCTCCTAACTTTCCGGTTAGAGATCATATATTTCAAGTAGCTAAGCAAATCCTATCCTCATGGACTATTTTATATGTCCACACCCTAACATCCCTTGGAAATTTGTCACTACACCCGGAATCCGATGTAGCGCGTCGCTAAGGGGGAAATGCCCCATACAATTTATCATCAAATAAAGTCTCATTAAAGGATTTTCAAATTTTCTCCTAATTTAATATACCATTAATTTGCACAATCATAATTCTGGATTTTCATTTCATCAATTTAGAATTATTTGCCTCTTTAATGACTCTAATTCCCAATATTCCTCAATTTTTTCAATTTCCTCCCGAATTTATATAACCCTAATATTTCATGCATATTTCAATCAAATTTCAGAGAAAACTATTCTAATTAACCCAACAAAGTTCTATTATCCTCTAACATGTTTCTTTCATATTAGACAGCCTAATTCATATAAAATTCTAGACTTTACTTAACCTTTATAACTACATGTAGAATTTCAAAGGAGTGCATTTTATTCGAATTCAACCTATTTTCAGGACATATACAAGACTCTCATTCTAAACTCAGCAAGAAAATTTCGTTCGGTTACTAAAGGGATTAGAAATTCCCTCACCTAGGGTTCGTAGCCCTATAGCTCGTGAGCCTTCAGTTTAGTCAGAGACCTACAGTACTTCCAAATCGAAACAAATTCTAGCAGTTAGGCTTAATCACCAAGAGAATCAAAAACCCTAAAACTATTGTCTAGAGAATCGCCCTTACTTGTGCAAGGGATGGAGTGCATGTTGCGACCTAGGACTTTCGAAGATCTGCGGTTCTACTGATGAGTGCCCGTTTGGGACTTTAGCGAGGATTACAGAAGAGATGTGCTCGCAGAGAGCACCGGGCGAGTGAGCAAGGGAGAGAGGGAGAAGTGGTTGCGTGCGCGAGAGAGAGGGAGAGACGAATGACCTTCGCCGGCTGGGGTTTGATGATGGTGGTCGGAGAAGACTGAGAGAGCGTTGCTGGTGAGAGGTGGAGGGAGGCGAAAGAGAGAGATTCGAGAGAGACAGAGATTTCGAGAGAGAAAGAGAGAGAGACGGGAGGAAGAGATTAGGGCTTCTAGCCCTAATCGAAATGGGGGGGAGGAGCGCAGCGTTTTGGGCAAAACGCTATCTCCTCTCCTCTTTTTTTTAATCTATAAATAAATTTATATATTCAATTTATACTCACTTTTTGAAAAATTTTAAATTTCATAAAAATATGATTCACTAAGAATCGCAGACATGACATTTTATATATACCCAACATTCAAATTTAATACCTCAAAATCGAAAATCAATAAAATTTAATTTTTTTTTTATAATTATCAAGATATTTTACATAACATCTTTGACATCGAATATTCGGTGTTACAACCATCCTAAGTTGGCAAAGAACACCTGATTAATATCTACTTCTTCTAAAGCCAAGACCACCCTGCTATGGAGGGAGACAAATATTACTCTATCCAATATTATGAACTTGCCTGGAAGATTCCGAATCACCTTAAAGAAACTGGCGATTTCACAAATTCAGTTGCTTATAGGTATGTTCCAAAAGCCAAGCCACCTGCATAACATAAGAGGGGATCGAAGACAACATGGCCCGAATAAGAGTCCTCCGCCCAGCCATGCTAAGAATTTTCATCTTCCATGCTACCACCTTGTTAGCAACCCGATCAACCAGAAATTGATAAGTTTTGGCACGGACTCTTCCATGAATAATGGGAACCCCCAAATAGCAACCCAAATTCTCAGTAAGACGGAACTTGCACATAGTTGCTAGCTGTCTTTCGATAGAAACGAGGGCTTGAGGAGATACAAAGAGCTTGGACTTAGTCGGATTAACCTCTAAACCACTAACTATAGCAAACTCCTGGAGACAATCCAAAATAAAGTGTAGGCATCTGGGGCTTAGCTCTGCAAATAATATCAGGTTATCTGCAAAAAATAAATGTGAAATCTGGGGCCCTTACTGAGACGTAAACCCAACTCCTTGAACTTTCTATGTCCTAAATCATATACGATAATTTTTCTATAACTAGGATAAATAAATATGGAGATAAAGGATCACATTGACAAAGTCCTTTCATAGGGGTGAAAAAGGTAGAGCTTCCCTATTCCATAACAAAGCAGAACTAGCACCAGTGACATTAAACATGATAAGGCTCATCACGGAGGGAGGAATCCCAAAATCCAGCAATGTCTGTCCTAAGAACTCTCAAGATATACTGTCATAAGCCTGCTTAAAATCCACCTTCAACACCATGGTCCAACGTTTACCACGAGACCACTGAATGGAATGGACTATCTCTCAGGTAATAATGACATTATCAGATCTACAGCCCGAAATGAAGTTGCTCTGATACGGCCCTACCAACTTTTGGATTAATGGACACATTGAATTCACCAACACTTTTGAAAGGATCTTATAACTCGTGTTGAGGAGACTGATTGGTCTAAAATCACCCAAAATCTCCGGGTTAGACTTTTTTGGAATTATCACAATATATGCCCGAAGATATTATAGGGAACAAGAGCCATCTCGCAGAGAATCAGCTACAAAATAGAGGAGAGAATGATAAGTCACATCCCAAAGTTGTTAGTAGAATAACGACTAAATACCATCCGGACTTGGAGCTTTCTAACCTTTCATTGAAAAAATTGTTGACTTTACTTCATTCAATTCCACTGAACGTACAAGATCTAATTGAACTTCCCCCGAGATCCTTTGCTGCCAAATCCCATACTTATTTACTCGAGTACTTGTTGGGGCTGCAACAAACATATCCAAAAAGAAAGATTGAGTATGATCTTTCAACCTCTCCACATGGGAGCACCACTCTCCATCAATCTTCAATATAGTAATCTGATTTGAGTTTCTCCGAATTACCATAGTTAAGTGATAGAACCTCGTATTTTGATCCCCATTACAAAACCATGATAGTCGGGACCTCTGATGCCAAAATATCTCCTCCATATCCAAATTTCGATGATAATCATCCAACAGCTTCTTTTCTAATTGGCACAATGACAAGGAACTATCATAAACTGGAGATTGCTAAATACGTCGAAGTCTATTGGCCAAATTACGCTTCCGTTGAAAAATATTTCAAAAAATCTCACTATTCCAAGTTCAAAGTTCTGTCGATACTAACTGAATGGTCTCCATAAGAGAGGAGGTACCTCGAGCCTAGGTCTCTGAGAAAACCTTCCTAAACTCTAAATGGTGAATCCAAGCAGCCTCAAAACAAAAGAGGCACCTCTGCAACTGGAGGTCTATAACCATGGGACTAAAACAGTAAAGGACGATGGTCTCCTTGAATACACGGTAGAACCACCACTTTCGCTTTAGGAAGAAGCAAGCATATAACAGTGTTACCCAAAACTCTATCCAATCTCTCGAAGAGTGATCATCCCATTCCTTTTGCGGATCCAAGTATAAGTGCATCTTGTGAACCCCAAATCATGGGGATCACAGCTCCTCCAACATTCTCTGAACCTGGCAGCTCTTCTTGTGACCACGACATTTTGATTGTTGGTTTTCGAACGACTAGCTATATCATTAAAATCACCAAGGACAATCCACGCCTCCCTCAGATCTTCTGCCAGACTCCTCAGATCTGCCCATGCCATTGATTTTGCCTTATAGTGGGGCTGGATATATACAAAGGTTATAAACCACATACTTGTTCCCATCTGAAGTCTACAGTGAATCAATTGATTTGTAAACCAAGAGACCTCCAGACTTAGTCGGGAGGATCTCCAAGTAAGCCAAAGACCACCGCGAAACCCTGTAGAAGGAACCACAGACTCCTTATCAAAACCCTTTCGCCTAAGAAATAGGGGAGTCAACTATGAACACACTTTAGTTTCAATTAAACAAATAACATCAATGGAATGTTGATTCACCAATTCTAGAGTAGCTGTTCTTTGGAATGTTGATTCACCAATTCTAGAGTTGCTCTTCTTACTCTTGGATTGCGAATACCACCCACATTCCAAACAAGAAAATTATGAGGCCAAACCATCAAAAGCTTCAAAAGGGGAAAGCAGGCACTTACCACCTCCAACTTAAGAGGCATACTCCATCACTATCTCGGGCACAGCGCCCAATTGGGCCGCAGACCAGAGCACGGTTTCTGTCGGAGTTGAAACCTCTTCCTCGGACGCTAACTCTTTCACAGTTTCGACACCATACTTCAGAATAACTAGCCTCGGTTCCATCCTTGCCACAGGATTACAAACAGTTTCCACCACAGGTCCTGGCTCCCCCTCAGTCTGGAAGTCACTCTCCGACACCCACGGCAGCATCAAGACAGAATGGTCCGTTTTTCCTACTTCCCTGCCGTGATTTACAAAACTGTCTCGCCGGGCATTTTCCTGACGCCGGTTGGCTTCTTGATCCATCAATGAATTTCCTCCTAGTCCCAGTTGACAACCCACATCAGAGGTAGACGAAACTTACCAAGATCAGAGCCATCAGAGGTCCGAACCGAGTGTCGGGTAGAGGAGATAACTTCCGGTTTCCGGGTTGAATTTAACCCGCATCCAACAAACCGGGTCTGAATCAGGTTCGACCCAGCCCCTTTTGTAGTCTGGGCTTCGAAAGCACCGGAGCTCTTAATCCCATCTTCTTGAACTGCTGCAAGCCCAACTTCATGAGTTGCATCCTGGGCATTTAGATTAGTGTTGGGCTGGGCATTGAAATGTCTTTAGCAAGCTTAAATGAGAGAAATATGATTACCTTTGGTAATATGAGAATGAAAAGGAAAGTGCATTTGCATGGGGTTGCTATTTTGGAAAGTGATTACGGAATAAGTTTCTGGAGACTTTTCATAAAAAAAAAGAGTCATGTTTAACATGGATAAAAGAAGGTAATTGCAATACTAGTCTATTTATAAGATTGCAAGTGATAATCAAAGGAAAACCGCATGAATCTTTCTTAGGCGACTACAGAAGTTCTTTTAATATAGTGGGAGGACATTTTTGTGGTAATTAGTAGTTTCTAGAACACTGTTTATACAGTGGAGTATAATTGGATAATATTCAAAATTTTGGATTATTTTCTTTTTCATGGTGCTAAGGCCTCTTGTCGAGGATGGCACATGATTGATACAAGTTTTACTTTTAGTCCATTGTAATTTCCTCGCACAATCCAAAGGATTATGTCAATATACGGCAATGATTAATATTTTAATGCGGCATTCTTTGCTGGTTACGGATCGTGTGGCCTAAAAATGAGTTGTGCAATGGGGTTATTTGCTCTAAGGGAATTTCACTCCTCATATACCTTTAGAGTGTGGGAAGAATATCCAAAAAAAACTGTAGAATTCTTGAGACTTGGATATTAAGTTTATTTGGATATGTGTGAGACTTCTCCTTCAATGGTTTATTAATGAAGGAAAAGAAATGTGGTGAGATAATGTAAGAGTTCATTTTGCACTTAGTATTATAATTAAAACTGAGGATTAGGTTAGGAAACAATCTAATTTTATCATGGGGAATATTAAAAGGAAACTTATATATTTCTTTGATGTGATCTAAGCATGAATTTTAAAGGATTTACTTCCTTAGCTTTTCCCGTGAGATAGTCTTTCTTGAGGAAATCGAAATGGAAACTATTGATTTGAATTTTCTTAAAGAAATATGCGGATCTCACATTAAATAGTGGAGGCTGTGCTCCATTGCCGGACTTGGAATGATCTTCTTGTGGGCCATTAGATTTTTAGCATTCTGGGTTGCCAATTTTCTTTATTGTTTCATTATCAACTCATTGGATGTTAAAGGTGCTGGATGTGGTGGTTTACTTAGGTTGTTAGCCGCCTCCAAGATGTCACCATATCTTTTGGAGGTTCTGCCGGGACTTTTAGTGTTATGATGTCTCCTATGGAATGAATGAATAAGGTGATTCTAGAATGACTTCTTGCTATGTGGTTAGGATATTTTTTCTGGGGATTGTGATATGTGGGATATTAAAAATTCTAATGTCCAGTTCAATGTGTCTGTTTTCTCGAGGTGATATTGTAATTTCACCAATTGATAATTTGTGTTCACTAACAAGTGTTGGGGGGATGCTTGCACTAAGGTTATTTAGGATGTTCCTTCAAGACTTGTTTCAGGTCATTTCTGTATTCCGCTGGTGTCTAATAAGGTTAGACGAAGGACGCTTTCAAGGATTTATTAGGAAAGTCCTGGAACGGTCATCTGGTAATAGTTGAGGAGATATTTAGATGAAGGGTAACATGAAATGCCTGTAGCAAGCATTGAAGTGTTGGAATATCAATAATTTTAGGGATGTCAGAGTGAAAAGTAAGAAGGTTTTGAGATTGATATTTTGGCTTAGTAGAGAAGGGGGCATGGAGTTAGTTCTTTTAGAAATCTAGGGGAGATCTTTAGTAATAGCTTGTTAGGTCAGCGTACGAATATTTTAAGTCCTCTTTCATTTGGACATGCTTGGAAGATATTCTCCAACATTTTGTTTGTTCTGGCACAGAGCAAAAATAGGTTAAAGAATATGTCTGAGAATGAATCTGAGGGAAACAAATGTATGCTGATGGATACCTTTTAGCAAGCAAAGGAAAAGGGTTGGTGATTTGTGCAACTGTAGTGAATGTTTCGAGAGTATGATCTTTACATTTCTGCTTTGGATCTCTCACCCATGTTATGTGTGGAGCTTTGGCTTAACGTTAATATCTAGTCTTGAGGAAGAATTTCGTACTCTTTTAACTGTCATTCTTTCCACTCACATAACCTTTCGTCCTACAATTTTCTTTCTGGTAGATGGGTTAACAGGGCTTTGCTTAGAGGACAAAATCCAGGATGTAGCATTGTTCCTTTATTCGCTAAGGATTCTGTGGTCCTAAAATCTGATCGTGCAGATTGAGAGGTTGGTTCTAAGGGGAATTTAACACCTGACATGTCACGCCCCGACCGCAGATCTGAATATATGACAACCGTCACGTAATCTAAAAATACGTGTCATCGCCAACACGCACCCCAAGATCTTGCAAAGCTATGATAATATCTTTTTCAATAAAGAAAACTCAACTTGCATAATATTTTAAAACAAAAAATATAAATAAACAAAAAGTTGTTCAGTGTTTTCTAAATACATCTTTCAAAATATAGAATTTTACTTTGAAAAAATATAAAGAAAATGTATTACATGAACAGTTTTCAAAAGTGTCCTCCGATGGGTCCGACTACATAACACAAAATCCTCGTCAAGAGGGACCAATACCACCGTCGGTCCAGGACAACGCTCCTCTTCGACTGGATCTAACTACCAATAAGATGATCTTGTCTCTATAATTCCTCTGTAAAGGGATAAGAGGAGGGGTGAGTATAGGAATACTTAGTGAGTGAAGTGTAATAGTGTATTTATGAAAATGAGTGAGTGGTGAATGTGAATGTGTCAAGCAATAATCTCAAAACAAGTTTATGTTCCAACAAAATATCAAGAAGTCATCCAAACAGTTTATAACAAAAGTCATGACTTTTCCACAATACAATATATACTTTTCTAATATCATTGGTTCGCCTCAAAATCTCTCTACCGAAGACTTGGCATGGACCATCCAGTGAAACCGCAAAGGGGTTTTCATTTTCATCGGTTATAAAACATCAACTCTGACCTTGGTATTGGCTCGCGGCATCTTCGGAGGTACAACCAAATAGTCTCGAAATGGACTTGGGGGCATCTTTCTACCGCCGCCTACCGCCTCAAGTCTACCAAGCTCTCCACGTTGCCCCCTCGAATCAGTCCGTGGAAGCTTAAAACACTCGACCGGTCATCTCATAACTGGGTGTACATCACATACATGTACCATGGAGGCTCAGGCTCATGCTCCAAAGCTAATACATAAACCATTTTACAAATATCACAAATGTGCCATAAAAATCAACAAATTTTATAGATCATAAATTCAACAAACGTTATCCGCAAGAAAATTCATCATGTCTCAAAAATATATTAACAACTGCATAAATTTCATGGCTCAACAGAACACATTTTTAGGGACATTCTACAATCACAAAGCATTTTATAAAATGAACTTAAGAAAATCATTTTATAAAAATCATGAAAAATATTTCTTATTTATCAACACAACATACCGTCCACTCACAGCTCTTAGGGAGGGTAGTCACTCCCAAATCTATCCACGGTAAAGGTTCTGTCCCGATTAGCTTGTTTAGACTCTATGTGATATTATCATATAATCAAGATCATCACTACCGATCATCTCACATCAACCCAAAAACCCTAACATTCAAAACCAAATTTTTATCTCACTTCCGTTGGCTCAAAATCCTCCAGATCCAAATGATTAGAGAGTTAAATAAAGTAAAACTTGAGTTGAAAAAATTATATTACCTTGATTTGCCTTAAAAAATCCTTCCGGTTTGGATCACACTAAAACCCTTGATTTTTCTCCTTTGTGACAGCATTAAACTCTTGGACTTTCCTCAATATTTAAGACTAAAATCAATCTTTGGAGAGTTCATATGTAGTTTGAAACCTTTGATCTAGAGATTTGATGTTGATCGTTTGGGTTTTGGAAGAGAAGAGAAAAGAGAGAAAGGAAGAAAAGAGAATACTCTAAAGAGAAATGAGAAATGCCCTGTCGTAGGTTCTGAAATCTTCATTCTCTTTTTATTCTCAAACACATTTTTAATAATTGCTTAATAGCCCCTTTTACATCTCTAAATTATACAAATACCCAATATGCTCTCTTGGGTTATTGGGATGATCACCCAAATGGGTTTAAGTATTAAAAGTTGTATTCTACTGAGACGATGGTAGTTTTGTCGATGGGTAAGAATAATTGAAGTAAAAGTACACTATATGAAAAATAAGTTAAAGATGTAAATGATTTAGAATATTTAGAAATATATAATATATTATAAATTTAACATAATATTAATGAAAGGTTTAAATGGCTTGGTGGTTGATTACCTTTTTGGAGACTTGGAAGGACTAGAGATCAAATCCATTTGGAAGTAATCGGTGGTTCATTTATATGGAAATAAGAGAGAAATTGACATTTCATTTGCTTGAGACATTTCGGCACTTCAATTGGCAAGGGAGGCGTTCGGTGCTGGGTACTCTTGGGAATGAAAAATGGCAACCGGTGGATTCTCAATAATCGGATAGGGTAAAGTGATGACCAATGACCAAACAAGAAAATAAAAATAGGAAATGAGTATCGAAAGATAACTAAATAAAAATATATTGTATCGATCGGCCAATCTCATATTACCGATAATACATATTACCGACCGATAATAAAATAATCATTAGAAATTTTATGGGTATCTTATAAAAATAAAATGAGAATTCAAAATTGGATATCACCGATAGTCAACCGATCTGTTTCACAATGTACCAAAAATGTAATTATTTCAATATCAAATGGGTAAGATAAATGACAGCGTAAGGTACCGATGGGAAAATATTTGGACACGAAAGTGTACCGACAGGTGCATGAAATAAGGGATTACAAATTCTATCTTCCACTGTACACCTAAAATTCTCACAATTTCAATACCTTCTCACAATATTGACGGGAGTTTCAATACCAACCGGTGGCTAGATGACCAATAGGAATTTAAAAACTTACTACCGATAGGGAAATAATGCACCGATGGGCTATAAATTTCACACTATGAACAAAAAATAATACTGATGGGTTTTCACTTCCGACTACCTATCAGGAAATCAAAATTTAAAGAATTGTTCTACCGAATACTAAAATTCTACTGAGTACCGAGCAGTTAAAATCCACCAAATACCGATTACCGAACACCCAAATAACCGATGACTCTGGTGATCAGAATTCTAATGATCGGTAACTCAAAAATTTTAAATCCATCGGCTAAGTATTTAAAGAATTCATAACCTTTCTAAATGACAAAAATTCACTTTTTTATTCCCAATAATCATTTTTTCACATTTTCATAAATATAAAAATTTTCTAATAGTCTATTTAAAGTAAATTTCATAATTCAGACTTGTCTGGTGTTACAATTTCTATCATCCTAAAAGAAAATTTTGTCCTCAAAATTTCAGTACATGATCATTCCTCAAACAACTGGGGGTTTAGCTTACTCAGGACTTCTTCAGTCTCCCAAATCATTTCTTTTACATATTTATTCTTTCATAAAACCTTATCTATAACTCCTTAGCTTGCTATCCTTGGATGGCTATCGGTCAAACTCCAATATAATTGTCAAATATTTCTAACATCATACAACTTGCTCAATGATACTTCACACATTTATCACATCACAATACCAATAATCATCACAATTCATTATACAAAACCAACACTCTAAATTCATTCATCAATTATCATCTAATATGCTATGATTTAAGGCTACTAGAAAACCTCAAATATCAAGGGACACTAATAATATACTTTTCAAATCAATGAACTCAAAATTAATCAAATTTACCTGTAGCAACATCAGGGATGTTTTGTTCCTCTTCATTGGTCATCGCATAGATCCTAGTTTGGATTCATGGTTGAGGACGTCGGGGATTCGTAGTCACAGTATTGGTACCAGTCCCCGTCCTTAGGGTTGTATTGGAGGGAGGTGCAACAGGTTCGGCTGGTCCACTCCTGGAACCACTAGGAAGGTTTTAGTTTTATTGACTCCCTTGCACTTTCAAACCCAATTCAGGACAATCATAACGGAGATGACCCTCCTGCTTACAATGGTAGCATCTTCTAGATTCATTACAAGGTTCGAAATGGAATTTCTTGCAATTCTTGTAAGAGACTTGGTTGTTTTCGATCGACTTGGTTCCGGACGCAACACTAGTGTTCGGAACACTCTCTCTGAAAAAGTGTTGGCCTTGGGGGAAGCCAACGAATCCTGTGACAGAAGCACTACCATAAGAGCTTGTACTATTACTCTTCTTAGAATTCTGACCTAAAATGGTTTTGGTTCTTCTTTTTATTCCAAATGCTTCTCTAACCTTTCCTCTTTCTTCAACCATCTTCTCGACTCTTAAGGCTAATTGTAGGATATCTTTAAAAGTATGAGTTTAGGTGACCGACATCTTTTCTCTAATGCTTAAATTCAGTCCCTTTTTAAATTTGGAGCACAAATATTCTTCGGAAGACACAAATTTTGGAACAAACAATGACAACTCCCTCAACTCAATCTCATATTCAGCCACCAATTTGTTCCCCTGCCTAAGGTAGAAAAATTCCTTCCTCTTTAGATCCCGATAGAATCTAGTAAAATAAGTCTCATGAAATTCCCTAAAAAACTCACTCCATGAGATGGGAGTAGATGATCTTCTCTTCAAGTTCTACCGCCATGTACGAGCACTCTTGTCAAGCAACCTTACAGCCACCATTGGTTTCATCTCATCATCTAATCTCATGTCAACCATAGTTTCTTGAATTCTATTAATCCAATCCTTTGCCACCGTAGCATCACTAGTGCCTGAAAAAGTCTCACAGCTAAATTGTCTTGCTTCCTTAATCAACATGGACAGCTCAATGGTTGGATGACTAGTTAGTGTAACTACCGGTGGAGGAGGAGCTACTGGTATTAGAGGAGTGTTTGTTATCATAGTAGGGTTCAGTGGGGGAGGAGTTTGCACTGGAGTTTGAGTTTGGGTTTGGAATTGGATACCATACTTGCTTCACCATTCCATACGCTGTTAGAATACAGCAAGTGGTGGTGGAGAAATCTCAGACGGTGCAACAGAAGGCTCGGGTGCACTAGGAGGAGGAGCATGGGATGAAGATATAGTCTCATACTCAGAACGAAGAATATCAGACAAAGTTCTTGTTTTCCGACGAGGAGCCATTGAATTTCTACAAGAGGAAAACTTATCTTAGATTACTAAATTAGATAAACCAATAATGCACTCATGCCTAACGTGACTCCTTTCCTAGGACCCATAGGAGGTTTTTGAATTTTACCAAAACATTTAGAAACATAGAAACCATTAAAGACTTTAAAAAATATTTGAAAACATTTAAAATTATTTGAAATATAAAAAAAACATCTAATAACTTCAAAACCTTAACCCTGATACCAATATAATTGTCACGCCTCGACCCATAGGTCCGAATACGCGACAACCGTCACGTGATCTAGAAGTACGTGCTATCTCCAACACGCATCCCAAGATCCCGCAAGGCTATGATAATATTTTTTTCAATAAAGAAAACCCAACTTGCACAATATTTTAAAACAAAAAATATAAATAAACAAAAAGTTGTTCAGTGTTTTCCAAATATATCTTTCAAAATATATAATTTTACTTTAGAAAAATATAAGGAAAATATATTACATGAACAGTTTTCAAAAGTGTCTTCCGATTGGTCCAACTACATGTCATAAAATCCTCATCAAGAGGGACCAATACCACTATCGGTCCCGGACAGCTCTCCTCTTCGGCTAGATCTAGCTACCGATGAGATGATCTTGTCTCTACACTTCCTCTGTAAGAGGACAAGAGGAGGGATGAGTGTAGAAATACTCAGTGAGTGGAGTGCAATGGTATAGTTGTAAAAATGAGTGAGTGGTGAATGTGGAAGTATCAAACAATAATCTCAAAACAAGTTTATGTTCCAACAAAATATCAAGAAGTCATCCAAACAGTTTATAACAAGAGTCATGACTTTTCCACAACATAATATATACTTTTTCAATATCATGGGTTCGCCTCAAAATCTCTCCACCGATGGTTTGGCCCAGACCATCCAGTGGAACCATCAATGAGTTTTCATTTCCATCGGTCATAAAACATCAACCCTGATCTTGGTGTTGGCTCGCGGCCTCTTCAGAGGTTCAACAGAATAGCTTCGAAATGGACTTGGGGGCATCTCTCTACCACCACCTACCCCTCAAGTCTACCAAGCTCTCCACGTCGCCCCCTCGAATTGGTCTGTGGAAACTTAAAACACTCGACCGGTCATCTCATAACTGAGTGCTCACACCTCATATATACACTATGGTGATTCAGCCTTATACCCCAAAACCAATACATAAACCATTTTGTAAATATCACAAATGTGCCATAAAAATCAACAAATTTCATAGATCATAAATTCAACAAACGTTATCCGCAGGAACATTCATCATGTCTCAAAAATATATTAACAAATGCTTAAATTTTATGGCTCAACAGAACATATTTTTAGAGACATTCCACAATCACAAAACATTTTATAAAATCAAGTTAAGAAAATCATTTTATAAAAATCATGAAAAACATTTCTCATTTACCAACACAACAAACCGTCCACTCACAGCTCTTAGGGAGGGTAATCACTCTCAAATCTATCCACGGTAAAGGTCCTGTCCCGATCAGCTTGTCCAGACCCTATGAGATATTCATATAATCAAAATCATCACTACCGATCATCTCACATCAACCCAAAAACCCTAACATTCAAAATCAAAATTTTATCTCATTTTCGTTGGCTCAAAATCCTCCAGATCCAAATGATTAGAGAGCTAAATAAAGTAAAACTTGAGTTAGAAAAATTATATTATTTTGATTTATCTCCAAAGATCCTTCCGGTTTTGGTCACACTAAAACTCTTGATTTTTCTCCTTTGTAACAGCATTAAACTCTTGGACTTTCCTCAACATTCAAGACTAAAATCAATTTTTGGAGAGTTCATATATAGTTTGAAACCTTTGATTTAGAGATTTGATGTTGATCGTTTAGATTTCGGAAGAGAAGAGAAAAGAGAGAAAGGAAGAAAAAGGAATACTCTAGAGAGAAATGAGAAATACCCTTTCGTAGGTTCTGAAATTTTCATTCTCTTTTTATTCTCAAACACATTTTTAATAATTGTTTAATAACCCCTTTTACATCTCTAAATTACACAAATACCCAACATCCTAATTGTAGAATGGCAACTAATGGATACTCTTGGGAATGAAAAATGGCAACTAATGGATTCTCAATAATCAGACGGGGCAAAGTGATGACCAATAACCAAACAAGAAAATAAAAATAGAAAATGAGTACTGAAAGATAATTAAATAAAAATACATTGTATCGATCAATCAATCTCATATTACGAATGATACATATTACCGATCGTGGATTTACATTACTGATCGGTAATAAAATAATCATTAGAAATTTTATGGGTATCTTATAAAAATAAAATGAGGATTCACAATTGGATATCACCGATAGTCAACCCATCTGTTTCAAAATGTACCAATGGTGTAATTATTTCAATATCGAACGGGTAAGATAAATGATAGTGTAAGGTACCAATGGGAAAATATTTTGGACATGAAAGTGTACCGACAGATGCATGAAATCAGGGATTATAAATTCTATTTTTCACTGTACATCTAAAAATCTCACAATTTCAATACCGACGGGTTCTCACAATACCGACGGGAGTTTCAATACCAATCGGTGGTTAGATGACCAATATGAATTTAATAACTCACTATCGATGGGGAAATAATGCACCGATGGGCAATAAATTTCACACTCTGAGCAAAAAATAATACCGATGGATTTTCACTTCCGACTATCTATCAGGAAATCAAAATTTAAAGAATTGTTCAACCGAATACTAAAATTCTACTGAATACTGAACGGTTAAAATTCATCAAATACTGATTGTCGAACACCCAAATAACTGATGGCTCTAGTGATCAGGATTCTAATGATCGGTAACTCAAAAATTTTAAATCCATAGACTAAGTATTTAAAGGATTTCTAACATTTCTAAATGATAAAAATTCACATTTTTATTCCCAATAATCATTCTCCCACATTTTCATAAATATAAAAATTTTCTAATAGTCCATTTAGAGTAAATTTCATAATCTAGACTTGTTTGGTGTTACATGACATGCCTCTAGCATAGGAAGGGATATCCAGGATAGTAAATTCTCAATTAGATCTTGACATTATTTTAGAGATGATTCGAGTAAGATTTCTCATTTGAAAGTTTATTCGAGAAAGAAAACAGAGGTGGGGATTGAATGCAAGAGAAGGAATTGCATGATGGATTATAATAAAGAAAGAATTAAGTTGAAGACACAATCTAGTTTTATTTCTAGGATTGTTAGTTGTAATGTTAACAGCTTTTTAGTGAGTTGTTCAAGGGAAAATGATGTCGTTCCCACGATATTGTTCTAGGACTGTGTTTAAGTATGTACATTATAGTATGATCTGCTTTTTGGTATCATGAAAGAGAGTACACCTTTTCCATGTGGATCAAACCATGCTCTTGGAGATTGCTTTTGGTGACAGGGAAAAGGGCTATTAAGATAAGCGGTGTGCATGTAATGTAGGATTTATCAAATTTTACCTAATATGCATTATTTATACCTAGCTTCTGGTACTCCTTTGATCAACTTCCCTAATGAGCATGAAAGATTGATGGTTTCGGTTGGTGAGGTCTTTGATGTATGTGTCAGAAAGGATATTTGACAAATGGCTTTACGTGGCTGAGGTTGAATAAGAATACAACATGAGTAAAGTTTAATCCAGTAGGCTAATAGTATCACACAGATCATAACCATTCAGCTAGTCCTGATTGGAACTGCTGAAACCTTGTAGCATTAAATTTGTCTACTCTCTTTATAAGTTGTCGTATTTAACATCAAACAGAATATTTTCTTTAGAGTTGTGTACGGGTTGTCATCTTCTCATGAAAACAACATATTTGTTTATCATAGACCCTTGAACCTCCAAGCTTCCTATTGAAGACCAATTGATTAGGGCATTGCCGTCTGCTAGGATCCACTGCTATTGCTATTGAATTCCCTGCTACTCTTCAGTGCTACCAATGGTTTTTTTCCTCAATTCAGAATTTTAATGCCAAGGTTTTCTTAAATCTAATTATTTACTATTATTTCAATTACAGTTAACCTATTCCAACTCTAATTATTCACTCAGTCACATGGTGTCCAAGTCCAAAAGATCAAAGATCCCGAGCTGGTTGATCCATTCGGCTGGTAAAAATTGTCTAATGGGTACTATAAATAGTAATTCGTTAAACTTTTGAGGAGTAAAAAGGTGAAAATAATCAGAGTAGCAAATGTCACCAGAGAATGGCTTGTATGGTTTGGAATTTTTCCTTTTTCCTTTTATAACTCTTGTAATTTTACCTATTATGTGCACTACGTAAACATATTGAACTTGTCCGCAAATTAGATAAGTACACTTATTAATTTGTATATGAGTTTAAAATCTTTTCGTGCATTACAGAGATTTGGAACCCAAATATTTGTATCTAATATTAATTACCTTGGGATTTGGACACAACCTATTAATCTAAATAGATCTACCTACACAATATCCCTACTTAAAATCTCTTTTAAAATATTAAATTTTTTTAAAGAATAAAAAAATAGATATCAGGAGAATCAATCCCTTAATTACATATCATAACTCAAACTTTTATATACCGGTGATCAGTAACAAAAAAATATATATATTAAAATCTCTTAACCATATTATTAAATTTGAAATCAGGAGATACTTATCTGCTATTGATTAATTTGATATATTTATTTTTCAAAGAATAACAAAATACTAAATAAATTATACCTTGAAATAGATCTACGTATAGGAGAGCCTCATGTCTATTCGATAACCACATTGTGTTTTTTTTTTTTTTTGGTTAAGATAGGACGTTGTTATATTTGGGCTTTTCCATTGTTTTATTTAGACATTTATCATTTGAAGGAATTGCGAAATTTTCTATGAATTATTAACTTAACTTCATAAGCACTTAAACATGGAGCAGGGTGATTCTGCAGCCCGATTGGCCTTGATATCACCAAGAGTTTTGGTTTGTAGAAGGTACTGGATCTCTCTTAAAGGCTTTCGCAAAAAAGGGTCCTTCATGAGGTACTCAAAAGGTCTTGGAGCCTTATTAAGGATTCCCCCCCCCCCCTCTAGATACCCAACATCTTGGGTGCGTCATAAAGACCCTTCACAAGGTATCGTAAAGGATCTTGAATACCTTCCAAAAATCTACGTTATAAGAAATAGTAGGTGAATTTAATACTTTAGATGAAAAGAAAACCCTAATTAAGGTTAACGATTAGGATACAGATATTTTAACTTCTATATTTAAAGTTTAGAATTTTTTATTTTTTTGGGTAAATAAACCTTAGCACCCTTTTCCTTCTTCCCTATTCTTTTCTTCCTTCTCCATGGCTGAAAATTATAGAGATTTCCTTTTTCTTCTTCCCGTGTCCTCTGTCTTCTTTCACTGGTCTCTTATTTCTCTCAACCCTTCTTTCCTCTCTCTTCCTCCACCGTACCTACCGTGGAGCTTGAAGATGATGCCAAAAAAATGATAAAATGAAAAGACAAATTTATCATCGAAATATTATTCTATTCATCAATAATAAAGTCCATCTCCAACTATGAGAGTATTTTTTTTTCTTCTTTTAATTTAAAATTTTATTATAACTTTTAATATTTATTTTTTAATTTAAAATAGAGAGATAGGTATGATAAAGTTATTGAGGAATAACTTAAATGGTGAAATTTTTATTTTTTTTATTTTTTTAATTTGATTTTATTTGATTGTATTTTATTATATAAAAAAATATATATGATAATGAATATATATATTAATATTTTAATGATTTATGAAATTAAAATTATTTAATTAATTTATCATAATTAAATTTTAAAAATAAAAAATTATATTAAAAGGATACGTGATTTTAATAATTAATTCGAATCAAATCGATTAACATCCACAAAATTGGTGCGATCATTCGAGCAAATAAAAAAAGAAAATAGATAAAGCGAACATCAACCGCATTATCTTCATCATTAATAAAATGCCAGAAAGCCTTAAAATAACTTCCCAATAAAGAAAAATGGGATCCTGTCAAGACGAACCAGCTAGAATCATACACGTGTCAGTCATTAGCCATCCAGAAAATAGGACAAGCCTTCTTTCTATAGAATCTTCTAGATCTTATCGGTGCACAGTGTCGAGATCATACGGCCAAGTCACACTAAAAAGGGAAACGTTATGTAGCCGTTGCTGTTGTGTAGTATCGGCTCCGGTGTGAGTGGTTGTACGCTAGCGAATTCCTCTACGGATAAAATCGAAAGGGTTCTCACGGTAACGGAGGTCAAAAGTTACAGTCTTCTCTCTCTCTCTCTCTCTGTCTGGGGTTTCAGTTTTGGCCCAAAATCTAGGGCTTTTGAGCTGGAAGAAGAAGCAGCAGCAGAAGAAGAAGAAGAATATCTCCAACAATGCATGTAACTGGTTGATTCGGCCATTGAATTTTCTTTAAAAAAGCGGTACATTTCCATCTTCTCTGTGCGAAAATTATGGCGAAGACCAGACCTGGAAGGAGAGACTTGGATTCTTACACCATTAAAGGCACCAACAAAGTCGTCCGACGTAACACCTCTCTCTCTCTCTCTCGCTTTCTCTAAAAATTGCTGTTCCTGATGAGTTTTGTTTTGAGCTGATTTAACCTTGCGTGGAATTTTAGCTGGTGATTGTATGTTGTGTTAGCCACTCTTATCTCTCTCTCTCTCTATAAAAGATTGTGTTTTGATGTGTAATCATAGGAGCCGATTTGTAGTTTGTTAAATTTTAGAAAGTGATTGTGTATATGGCGATTGCTCTCTCTCTCTCATTCTCCGCGTTGAAAGATTGGTGTTTTTATGTGTTATTTCATGAACTGATTTCTGGGTCTCTCTCTCTCTATTAAAGATTAGTGTCATGCAATGAAATAATTTGTGCTCTGTTAAAATTTAGCTGGAGATTGTGTGTTAATGAGACCATCAGACACTGATAAGCCCTCATATGTGGCGCGTGTGGAGAAAATCGAAGCCGATAGTCGGAACAATGTGAAAGTTCGAGTCCGGTGGTATTATAGGCCAGAGGAATCAATTGGAGGTCGGAGACAGTTTCATGGTGCTAAGGAGTTGTTTTTGTCGGACCATTATGATGTTCAGAGTGCTCACACTATAGAAGGGAAGTGTACTGTTCACTCTTTTAAGAATTACACCAAGCTTGAGAATGTGGAGGCTGAGGATTATTTTTGCCGCTTTGAGTATAAGGCTGCAACTGGTGGATTTACACCTGATCGTGTTGCTGTGTGAGTTTTTTCGGATGTTTGTTTGTTTTTTTAAAAATATTTTTCGTTTATGGGTTTTATTAATTTATTCACGTTGATTGTGCCTTTCTTTTTGGTGAAATTAATGAAGGTATTGCACTTGTGAGATGCCCTATAATCCTGATGACTTGATGGTGCAATGTGAAGGTTGCAAGGACTGGTATTATATCTTTTACTAATCTATCTTCCTTTACGTTTTTTTTTGGTTGCAATGTGGATGTTCTGGTATTATTGCGTTGATTCTCCCCCCCCCCTTCATATGGCTTCCAATGGAGATCACTAACATTGTGATTGCATTCATGCATATGACTTTACTGAATTTGGAGTTATATGCTGATTTTGATGGCTTTTTGGCTTTTTGGCTTTTTGGCTATCCAATGTGTTGTGGTTTAATTGGTGGTCTAAGTAAAATATTCTGTCATTGCTTTTCTATGATTGATGAAACCATGCCCTAGGATTTTGTTGATTTAGTCAGTTCACTTTTCTGTTTCTGGTGGAAATTATTGTTTGGTGATTCCTTATGTTACTTTTTAGAGGCCTTAATTTTTATGTTGATTCTGGGGGTGGTTAATGGATTGAAACTTTACTGTTACAGTGTTGCTTTTATCCAGTTTTCAGTGTGAGTAGTGAAATATTATTGAAGAAGTTTTGACAGACTTGGGTTTGCATTTGATGTGAAGTGGGTCAAATTTTCTTGCAATAAGACAGAATGCTTATGCTAACTTTCTTGTATGTATTTCCTGTGGTATGGTTTTTAATCTCTTGCTTGCAGGTTTCATCCTTCTTGTATGGGGATGACAATTGAGGAAGCAAAGAAGTTAGATCACTTTATGTGTGGTGAATGTTCATCTGAGTATGATACCAAGAGGTTTCTCAATTCATTTCCTCTATCACCACCTGCAGATACGAAGGTAAGCCTGGTGCTTCCTTGATTGATAATTTGTGCTTTTTTAATTTCTGTCCCTCTATTGTAATTAAATCTTATCTGTATATGGGTTCATGCATGATGCCTTAACGGGTTATTGCTCTCTCTGCATCTCATCTTAGAGGTACACAAGTTCTACTCTTGGAGAGGACTGGGTGTCTTTGCTAGTATTTGAAACAGAAGGAGCACTTTTCTTAATGGACTGTTTCTTTTAGTTACAAAATTACTAGTCACTCTTTTTTAATGATATAGATATTTTATTAATATTGTTGATTGACTTCTCTAGTCATTATAAATATAGTGTTCTATTGATCAGATTTGGATTTGAGATGATTTTGAGTGCTTAAGCAATCCCCAGAAAAGTTGGCTATAGACTTTGTTGGAGTAGAGGTTGTGACAAATGGTATTGACCTCAGGTTCCTTGTTTGACAAAAGGCATTTATAGCATAGAATTGAGCTCATGGTCCAAGGAACTGAATTTCTAAGTTGTGGCCAGTCTCTTAAGCAAGGATGAAATTAGACACGAGGTTGCCTTGCTCCATCCTTTACTGTAGCCCTAACCTATGGTCTTACACTTGCCCTACCAGAAAAGTGAGCATGTATTCTGCATGCATTCAGGTGTAAATTCTAAGTGGTCCATACGTGGGATAATGGGTAATGGTTTCAAACAACCTGAAGGGATGGGTTTCAAGGCTGGATACTGAGGTGCCAAAATTGAGTCGTTCTTCCATCATGCTTTTCTTTTTTTGTTTTTCCTTTTTTTTTTTTGGGGGGGGGGGGGAGGGGATGCTTGCTTCATCCCAAACAGAGGTATGACGTGCATATAAACCAGTGGAATCTCCAAAAAGACTTCATTTCCTCCTGCTTCTCTCTCTTTCTATGGGTACCACATTAGACAGTCTTAAGATTTTCTTAATGCAGTTTCAATGAGTGTATGTCAAATTTCTTAGATGTGAACATCTCTCAAGCTCAGTGTCAATTACTCTTTTGGTATGGTTTCATTATATGACCAAGAAAAGCTTAAAGATTTAACAGTTGGTGGTTGATGTATTTCATTCAAATTAGTAGTGAAAATAAGTAGTCAAAGTTGTGCATAACAACTCATGGCTTTGATTTCCTGAATTGAGGAGAATCTTTAAAGTGCAGAGCAGTGAGGACTGCTTTCCAGTAAGGGTAACAGAGTACTGCTGCAGGGGTGTCACTCTTTGCTTCCACTAATCTCAGGATGAAAATTGTGATCTAACAATGCAGTTTGAGATCTTTTCTGTTTGTTCAATGTCCATTTATATCCCACTCTCTCAGCTTACTGAGGGCATTTGTGCGGCAGATTGGAACAGTTGTTTTAAGGCGATAGAGTTGGTCTTGGTTTGCCTCTGATGTCTTTTTGGCTGTTGGTCTTATTTGGATGGGAATCAAGATAATTCAAAGTTGGAAACTCTTAAACCAGAAGAAAGATGAAGGCCCTTTCTGGTTTGAAAAACCTAAAATAACTATACTTTTCGATTATAAACGGTCGGATCGTCCATTTTGATATATAAAAAATGATTGTGTTTTATTCCCTCCTTGTCTTGCTGAGTAAAATGGTAGTAAAACAATGATGCTCTTCTGTTTTTATCAAAATAAGTAGTTCTTTTTATGGAACGTACAACATTTGCTGTATATTTTACCAGGATATATTCTTCCAGTTGCATTATGCATTGAGGAGTTTAAAATCATCTATTTTGGTATGTGCATGCCATTAGGATGGCATATATACATCACTAATCACAGCTCATGAGTATTGGCTCATCATTTCTCGTGCGGATCGTGTCTGTTTTTTGAGGCTGGGGTCTCCAATTAGTACGCCTGGGCATCCATCACTGTGTCCAGATTTACGATCTTCCAAATCTTTAATCTATGTTTTTTGGTTGATCATTTGTTCATTTACAAGCACAGCCTTAAGATTGCTTTCCACACCAGTTATTGTGGAGGCCATGGAAGCAATTTGTCATAGCTGTGCAATATTAAATCTCATTTTAGGGTTTCTCTCTGGACTTTCCTTATGAGACACCCTCATTTTTCCCACCTACTCTCACAATTTATCTTTCTTTCCATCTACTTGTGTTGGTGTGTACATGTGTTGACCAAGCTCATCTGAATAACTTGAAATCCTAGACCGTGTTAAAAGGTATAGGTTTCGAGTCTTGTCCTTCTTCCATTGTCAAGCAAAAATAAATAAATAAATAAATAAATAAACATGTTCTCTGTATTGGACACTTAACTTTGTATTATGGGTCTTTTCCTTTTCCCAAGGTCTAGATCTAAATGCATTGTGAATTTCATTGTCCACAACTGAGTAGGGGGAAGACATTTATTTTTTCATATTTTTCATGTTTTACTTTTTGGCCACGTTGAATGCTTGTTAATAGCAGGCGATCACCATGCTTGGCCTGTAGATGCGTCTCTCTGCAAATTTTGCTTAGTAGGATCCACATTTTCTGCCTCCTGCACCGCTAAATTGGGTCCTCTTTGCCTTTCTACCTTGTGAGAATCGTCTGAGGCTGGTTTTTCTCAATAATTTGGTAAAAACTAATCGATTAATTGAAACTCGGATTTAAATTATGCTGTATCTTGCCTTCGTTTACTTTGTAGGTTGGTGCACTTAGCTTTGGTACTTTGTGTTCTAGTCTTGGAGAATATACTTGCATTGAACTTATTCTCCTTTATTAGTTGATTAAACTAAGCCTATCTGTGATTTTTGCAGGTGGAGAACAAACGGCGAAAGAGATAGTGGACTCGAATGGAATGCTCACAATGGACTAAGGGCCATGGGTGTTCTTCCACATTTAGCTCCAGCGCCTTTTTGTTGTGTACAGTTAAAACTTGTGATGCTTTGCTCGAAACTGGAGCCCTTTCTCTCTTGGTAACTTGTGTGGTCTCTTGTGTAAGCTAGATTTAGGGACTCGGACTTTTGTTTGCCAACAGCTGTGCAGAAAGACTATGAATTTGCAAGTATTTGAGTAGTTTTATTTCATGGTCCTTAGCCAGTCTTAAGGTATCTGCCTATCTGTCTATCTACTGCTGATTAACCTGCTCTTGTGGTCGGAATGACCTCATTTTCCCATTTGTATTCTACTTTGTGCATAATGTTGAGCTATGAAAAAGATTCATCTTTGAGTTCGCTCTCTCTCTCTCTCTCTCTCTCCCCCCTCCCCCCGGGCCGTCGGCTCTTTCTATCCTCCATATTGTCCTTCATTAGCAGTTAACAGTGTTCAGCTATACAGTACTAATCACAGGACCAACTCATTCTCATTGGACTCGGTTGGACAATGGAGTATGCCGTGTTCAACAGTGCATATGCCTTTTTTTTGGGGGGGGGGGGGGAACCGTAAACGGCCCTTTTCCTCAAGCCTACAGTAAGAGCTGTTATTCTTCAATGGACGTTATGGGATTTTACTTGGGAATAAAATTCCATTAATTGATTGAGTAAATTACATAAAAATGGAGGGTTATGGCATTCTGATCCTAATATGTAGATGAAGATTAATGTAGTACATCATGACGTGGTCATAAGAAATAGCATTTCACTGGAATGCGCATGAGGGTATGGATTATCAATGCGGGGCTTCACTAGTAATTTGGGAGTGACAAATCCGTTTGTGACAGAATTATGGGGGGATTCATGACGGATTAGGACACAGATCTATCCTCTGATATTGGAGGTTGATTCGAAAGATCTTGAAACGGCATTATCAGCGGGGGGTTGTCTCCCAGCACCCAGCTTATTGTGTGATTCAAGTGATTCAAGATTGCCGGCAGTTAATGAGGCAAGCCAGAGTTCATTTGGTGATACTTACCCTTACAGAGGGTAATAGGTGCATGGATATCGTGACTTGTTTTGGTCATACGATTTCCTACAGTTTTCATGAGTTGTTAGTGCCTTCTGCGAGGATCTATAGGGCTCTTATGCGTGATATCCGAGGTTTAAGAAGCCAGTTTCCTCGCTTCCTTTGTTAAAAAAAAGAAAAAAATGAAATAGCATTTCAACTTTGGCAACTACATGCTTGAAGTGTAGGCCCTACCTGCTTGATATAAACGAGAAAAAAAGCAACGGTTATACTCCAAAAAATGAACTTCTTTATTCACGTTAACAACACGGTGACCATAACTCTTCATGAGGGCGAGCTGTATTGTCTTCAGTTTTACGATGTTTGAACTCAGCAGTAGAAACTCCCTCTCTCTCTCTCTCCCTCCCTCCCTCCTGAACACAATCATGGCGGATCAGGCATGTTTACAAGCCGCATTGATATATGCGGTGCTTCACTTGCTTTTGCATGTAGTTTCTTGCTCCTCAGAAGTTCGAGCCATCTACTTGGTTTTGGCTGAAGGTGAACCTGTCGCATTCCTTGGAGGTCTGAATACTCTCAAAGCAAACCAAGTTCCTGCGAGGTGTGTAATCCCCAAAAAAAAAAGTTCCACTCCAAACTAGAAAGAATAACGTTCAGGAGGCAGAAGTTAAAAGACCCGATTGATTAATTTTACGTGACAGTCTAGTTTTCAATATGGATTGCTACGTCGAACTTGATCTAATTGAGTTTTTACTTATTTGGTTCACGTAATATTATTAAAAATGAAAAACAGTTTCAATTTGTTCATATATAGTTACTTTTTTCAAGTAATCAAGATATTAAAATCTAGGTGAAGTATTAAAAAAAAAAAAAATTGAAAACTGCATAATGTGTTGTTGATGTATATTGTTAGGGAAGCAATTTCAAAGGCTCATGCAAAGAAATTGGTGGACAATCATGACCAACTCCTTCGAAGCACCCTTGAGAGTAGGAGCTATGACAAGCTTTATAGCTTCACTCACATTCTTAATGGCTTTGCGGTTCACACCACACCTTCTCAGGTCCTCTCTCTCTCTCTCTCTCTCTCTCTAGTACAAAATAATAGGGTTCTTACGGGTGAAACAAACAGCTAGAAAATTTTGCAGAAACCGCAGTAAAGCTTTACTAGTGATTGTACTGCTTTGCTTCAGGATATATGGGCGTCAGTAAAAATTTAGGAATATGTTTCTAATACTGCTAGTTCAGTGATATTTTTGGTCATTGATTACCTTTGTAGTTGTTCAACTGTTGCCATAGATGTCTCTCTTTTCTTATTCTATGCCTATGGATATATTTCAGGCTAAAAAGCTCAAATATGCACCAGGGGTAACACTACTAGAGAAAGATAGAGGAGTGAGGACTATGACCACTCACACTCCTCAATTTTTACATTTACCAGAAGGGATTTGGGCACAGCAAGGAGGAGAGAGAAATGCAGGAGAAGGAATAGTGATTGGATTCATAGATACTGGGATAAACCCTTACCATCCAAGCTTTGCTTATGATCCAAACAATACATTTACATGGAAAGTTGGTCGATTTATGGGTGCTTGCGAGGCGGGTCCCATGTTCCCTAGGAGTGCATGCAATGGTAAAATCATATCTGCAAGGTTCTTTGCTGCTGGGGCTCAAGCTGCTGCCACTCTTAATCCTTCTATTGACTTTCTCTCTCCTTTTGATGCAGTTGGTCATGGCAGGTAAAATATCATATAGTATACGTGCATGTTCATATTTTTTTGTTGATTTTTCTTCCTAGTCCTCTATGCCATAAAGGGATATTTTTTTAGACGGATGTGATAAAGATTGAATCTTCTGCTACATAATTTTATGAACAATAAGGGTATTTAGATAAAATGACAGATAAATAGCATAAATTATACAAGTATCGTCCCTTAGTATGAACAGTATCATCAAAGTACAGCAAATCACCATTTTTATTAAGATGGTGTACTATATTTCTAATTATTGAATTTGATTAGCGAGTTTTAACTCTCTCTCTCTCTCTCTCTCTCTCTCTCTCTCTCTCTCCATCTCTAGTCATGTAGCATCCACGGCAGCTGGAAATCCTGATGTCCCGGTGGTGCAGAATGGCTTCTTCTATGGACGAGCAACTGGCATGGCACCTCGTGCAAGGTACAACGAAGGGCAGATACAATGAAATCCAGCTGATCAGTTTCTATATTCTGCAACGAAAACTCACTTCTATTTATGGCTATTATCTTATCAATCTTTTTTCAAATAACAGAATTGCTGTTTACAAGGCCATATATCCAAGTATTGGGACTTTGGCGGATGTAGTTTCTGCTATTGACCAGGTCATCTCTCTCTCTCTCCCTTATGTTGTATGTTGGAAAACAACTACCTGCTTCAAAAGCTTAACCAAGTAAATAATATCAAAATCTAAAACTTGGAAAAGAAACTCATGAGTAACTCTTTTATTTTATTTTATTTTATTTTATTTTTTGATAAAAATGATAATTTTCTATAATGACAGCAATGCTTTTCTAGAAAATAGATGGTCATAGAGACAATAATAGTTATAGAGACATTAGAACTAAACCTTTTGAGAACCTGAAATTTGTTCTTCTTTATTGCTTCTTTTTGCTTACAAAATGCTTGAATACAAAGAGTATTTATAAGAGTGTCCCTACTCATCAAAAGACATTTACATTTAATAGGTTCATAATATACCAAGAGACATTTTAAAAATTTTAGGAGCTTCTCTGAATAATAAAACTTATTCATTAATCACGCATACCAAAAAACATTATTACATTTAAACAAAACTTTGACCTTTAGAAAATATTTAGAAAAAAATCTCAGTTTTCTTAACATTATTTTTTTGGGATTTTTTCCAAATACTCCTAGCTTCTCAAACTTGGATTTTTGAAGTGCCTTTGTCATCATGTCTACAATTTGATCTTCAGATTTGTAATGATCCATTTGAATTTCCTGATCCGCTTCCAAACATGAAATTTAATCTTTATATGCTTAGACTTACCATGAAGTACAGGATTTTGAGCCATATGAGTAGTTGATTTGTTGTCCACTTTGATAACAGTAGCACGGATAGGAGCCATTTCTAAATCAACAAGCAATTTTCTCAACCATACAGTATGATTAGCAGCACCTGCTAATGCGATATACCTCAACAGAAGATTGAGCAACAACTTCTTACTTCTTAGAACTTCAAGAGAAAGCTCCATTTCCAAATGTAAAAATATAACCAGAGGTATTTTTGCATCAACACTTTATACCCAATTACTGTCAGAATATCTCAGCAAACATCCATTTTGAGCTGACTTGAACCATAACCCATAATCTGTTGTACTTCTAACATATCGCAAAACCCTTTTAGCCATACCAAAATGAGATTGCTTTGGAGAATGCATATACTTTAAAACACTTACCGCATACATCAAATCTGGCCTAGTATTTGTGAGATACAAAAGGTTCCCAACTAAGCTTCTATACAATGTGAGATCTACCTTCTCACCAACATCATCTTTAGAAAATTTTTCATTATATACAAGAGGAGTGGCTACTGATTTGCATTTGTCCATTGAATCTTCTAAGCAAATTCAATGCACAGTTATGCTGCTTCTTGTGATTGTGAAATCTCTATTCCCTGAAAATAATTCATTTCTCCCAAATCAAACATCTCAAACACATCTTACATTTTGATTTTGAATTCCATAATCATACTTTCATCATTTCCTGTAATCAAAAGATCATTAACATATAATGAAACAATCAGAATTTTCCCATTCTTCTTTCTTTATATACAATGTAGCTTCTATCATGCTCCTCCTGAAACCACATTCAAAAAATAAGCATCAATCTTATTATGCTAGGCTAGTGGAGCCTGTTTAAGGCCATTCAAAGCCTTATTCAACTCATACATCATGTCAATCTATTTGAAACTTCATAACCTTAGGGCTATTCAATAAAGATCTCCTCCTTTAGCTCACCATTTAGAAATGCTGATTTTACATCTAGATGATAGACCTTTCACCTGTATTGAGCAACAAGAGCTAATAAAAATTTAATGGTGTCATGTCTGGTCACTGGCTGTAATCTGTCCCTTGCTGTTGAGCATATCTTTTGATCACCAATCTTGCTTGAGAGATCCATCTAGATTTAGTTTAACTCTATAAACTCATTTCAGCCCCAATACAGTTTTATTTTTAGGTCTGGGAACTAATTCCCAAGTTTCATTTTTCTATATCATCTTCATCTCCTTATGCATTATATTAATTCGTCCAACATTCTTGTAAGCTTTCTCAAAATTCACAGGCTCTTCTACCATCAAATTGTATCTTTCATAAATATCAGCAAGACTCCTTGTTTTTATTTTCTCCAAATTATCATCATAATCATCATTCAATTCCTTCTTGTGATTGTTTGAAGAAGCTGAAAGATGGCCTTCTGAACTTGAAACAAAATTATCAATTGCAATTTTATCATTTTGCTGCTCAACCTTATCTAAATCCCAATTCCAAAATGAATTTTCATCTGCTATAACATCCCTGCGAATCATCACTCTCTTCTCCTTCAAATTATAAATTCTATAACCCTTTGTCATTGAAACATATCCTAAGAAAATCCTCACTTCTGCGTTCTTGTTTAATTTGTTCTTCTAGCAGCAGGAACATGCACATAGCAACATGAGCCAAATACTCTCATCTGCTTCATAGACAGCTTGACTTGACTCCAAGCTTCTATTGGTGCGTTCCCTTGTACTGCAATTGTTGGCAACTTGTTCAATAGATAAATTTCGATGTGTCAGCCCAAAACTGATTTGGCATATTCTTTCCATCCAACATTACTCTAACCATTTCCACTACTACTATGTTCTTTCTCTCCACCATTTCATTTTACTTAGGGGTGTATATATTTATTAGTTGATGATGAATATCAACATTTTCACAAAACCTTTTGAAGTCTCCAGTATTATACTCCATTCCATTATCAATTCTTAAAGCCTTGAGTTTGCACCCACTTTGAGTCTCAACTAGCTTTTTGAACTTCTTGAATACATAAAAAACCTGTAATTTATTTCTTATGAAATAAATTCAAGACATTCTTGTCATATCATCAACAAAGAGTATAAAATACTTGTTTTTGTTCATGGACTTTATTTGCATAGGTCCATAAACATTACTATGAACTAGTTGAAGCCTTTCACTAGCTCGCCATTTGGAATTTTTCGTAAAAGGTTCCCTGTGCTACTTCCCTATTTGATATGAGATACGAACACCATCATGTCTTCTTACTTTAGGCATAAATCTTACCAAATTTTTGCCTCCATAGTTCAGTCAAAGTATTATAATTGCAATGACTATATCTACAATGCTACAACCTTGATTCATCTTTTTTAAAAAATTAGCTCCTTCACCAAAACAAGCCCAATTTAAAGGAAAGTATTTGTCTACCATTGGCAATTTTGCAACCAGCACATTTGCTTCATCATAAATAAAACATGTCATTCTTTTAAAAGATAATGAATAACCATTTTTCACTATCTGAGCTACACTTAATAAATTTTGAGCAAGAGAAAGCACAAATAAAATATCATGGATAAATTTAGTACCTTGTTTAGTTTGAGCCATAATAGATCCTTTTCCATGAGGCTCCACAGCCTGCTCATTCCCAAGTTTGACTTTTAGCTTGATAGTCTTGTCCAAATTAGTGAACCGTGCTTCATCTTTAACCATATGACTTGTGCAACCACTATCAATAAGCCAAGTACATCTATCAACTTCATGTGTCTCTTGCACAGCCATAAACAGGCTTACTTTTAGCTCCTCCTCTTCTTCAGTGAATTTAGCCATTTGTAATGGCTTTTTTTGGCCTTGCTTTGGCTTCTGCCTACAATTCTTCTCAATATGGCCCCTTTTTTTTGCAAAACTTGCACTGAATAGGTGGCTTGCCTTTGAACAAACAATCCTCCTCCCTGTGATTTGTTCAGTGACAATGACTATAGGTGAGATATTTTCCCTTTCTCCCCTGTTCTTGTGAATTCTAACCATATTTGCCTTTACCAGAATTTTCCTTTGTAGGTTTCTTGGCTTCCATTTTGTCTAGCTTTCCTGTTTGCTTTGCTTGAAATGCTCCTTCAACAACTTTATCCTCACGAGTTAGTGTCCTTTGTTCATAAGCTTAAAGTTTGCTGATGAGTTCTGCAATTGACAAGGCGTTAAGATCACATGATTCTTCAATAGCTGACACCTTTGATTCAAACTTTGTAGGTAGGCTCACCAGGACCTTCTCCACTACCTTTGTATCTCGAAAAATTTCTCCCATCAATCTGATCTTATTGACCACATTCAAAAGCTTAGATGAGTACTCTTTAATCAGCTCCCTTTCTTTCATTTTTAACATTTCGAACTCCCTTTTAAGAGTAAGGAGTTTGACAGCCTTCACTCTTTCATTTCCCTCAGTTTCTTCCTTTAATGTCTCCCACACTTCCTTTGGTGTCTTGTATGCCATGATTCTGGTGAAGGTAGCTTCAGATAATGCTAAATGAAGACATGTTAAAGCCCTTGGTCTCCTCGCCTTTTTTTCTTCATAAGTCTTTATTTGTGATAGAGTTGGAATAGCTCATAGAGGTTCTGGTTCTCCATCATCTTCTACAGCTTCCCATAGATTTAGAGCCATCAAATAAGTTTTCATTTTAATGGCCCATATGTGATAATTTTTCCCAGAAAACTGAGGAGGACCTATTCTTAGAAAATTATTTGACGACATTTTCATTGGCCTCACCTTTTGTTATACTAATCTTTGTCCACAGCTCCCTTAAGAAAATAGTTTTGATACTATTTGACAACAATGCTTTTCTAGAAAATAGATGGTTATAGAGACAATAATAGTTATAGAGACATTAGGACTAAACCTTTTGAGAAGCTGAAATTTGTTCTTCTTTATTGATTCTTTTTGCTTACAAAATATTTGAGTACAAGAGCATTTATAAGAGTGTCCCTACTCATCAATAGACACTTTACATTTAACAGATTCACAATATACCAAGAGGGATTTTAAGAATTTTAGGAGCTTCTCTGGATACTAAGACTTATTCATGAATCACACGTACCAAAAACCATTATTACATTTAAACAAAATTTGACTTCTAGAAAATATTTAAAAAAAAATCTCAGTTTTCTTAACATATAACAGGCAATATTGGACGGAGTTGATATCCTAACACTATCCATTGGACCAGACGAACCACCAGAAGACACACTCACCTTCTTAAGTGTCTTTGAAATTGCTTTGTTGTTTGCCCGTCGAGCCGGAGTTTTTGTGGTCCAAGCTGCAGGTAATCAAGGCCCATTTCCTTCCACTGTCATCTCTTTTAGCCCTTGGGTTGTTGGTGTTGCTTCTTGTGACACTGACAGGATTTATCCGGGCACTCTCGTTCTTGGAAATGGTCAGAAAATTGGTGGCATTGGCCTATCAGGTACTCTGCTTATGTTCTTTGAGAAGCATTTAGTTTTGAATGCATTCGCTGAAATACCACTAATTGGTCCATCCAGCCGCCAGGCTTGCCTTTTTTGTCAATAGGAGTAATGCTCAATCAATTGTCATGAGATAATATGTGTTTTACAGATATGGACAATTTTGTACAGATCATGAAGAGTCATGGAGAACTTGTTATGAGCATTTTTGTGGCGATGAATAACATTCCTCAAAAATCAAACATTTTTCTCTTTCATGATGGATTTTCTTAATCTAGGACCAACTTTTGGAGAAGAGTCATTTCAGTACAAGTTGGTGCTGGCTAAAGATGCAATTAAAGCAATTGGGACATTCCCAAGGACCCCGGAGTATATAGAGGAGTGCCAATACCCAGAAGCATTTGACCCTGCAATAGTGCAAGCTAGTATTGTTATCTGCACTTTCTCTTCAGGCTTCTTCAACGGAACTTCAAGTGTCACTGCGATCATAAACACCGCAAATGTTCTTGGCTTCATGGGTTTTATGCTACTTGCAAATCCAACATATGGTGATTTCATTTCAGAACCTATTCCCTTACCAATTCCCGGTATCATGATCCCAAGAGTTGCAGACTCTCAGGTACCACACACACTATATGTTTCATCAGATCTCTTCAATTTACCTGCATTAGGGCCGCAAATGAATTGAGCTGTTCATGTGTAGTAGATTGCTCCGATCATTTATTTAGCTAAACAAGTTACGAAAAAAGCTTTACTTTTAGACATATTTAATCACGAATTACTTTTAAACATAAGGTTCAGACTCGTTTAGAGCTCAACTTGGCTTAGCTCGGCTCAGCTCAACTTGTTCAGCAAAGTAATGAGCTTTGAGACTGTTTGAATCAGCTCGACCTAGCTCATTTGCAGCCTATCCAACATTTGTGTTAAGAAACCTTCGTGGTTGTAACAGGTTATCTTGCAGTACTATGAGCAGCAAACAGTCAGGTACCCGAGCGGGTTAGTGACTGCATTTGGTGGTAGAGCATTTATTGGGGAAGGAAGAATTGCTTCTTTCACTGCGAGAGCACCTGTTGTTAGCAGATTCTCTTCAAGAGGACCTGACATAACTGACAGATATAAGAACCAAACAGATGTATTGAAGCCTGATATTCTAGCTCCGGGACATCAAGTATGGGCAGCTTGGAGTCCCACAAGTGTATTAGATCCAATCCTTGCTGGTATATTTCATCTTCTAATGTCTCAATATTGTACTTCAATTATCTTGTGCTGCTGTTGAGGAGTTTAAGATTTGATTGGGTTTCAGGATACAATTATGCGCTACTGTCTGGGACAAGCATGGCAGCACCTCACATCGCAGGAATAGCCGCGGTCATCAAGCAGTATAATCCTACGTGGACTCCATCGATGATTGCTTCTGCTATGGCAACTACTGCAACCAAATATGACAACCAAAGAGAACCAATGATGGCTGCAGGATCCGATGTAGGAAGCATGTATCCAGCGACTCCCTTTGACTTTGGCTCTGGCCTTGTCAACGCTCTTCAAGCCACAGATCCAGGCCTGGTTTTTCCATCAGGTATAAGTTATCTGTTCATGAATTTGGAAAAAGAGTTTGGAGTAAGGTCGAAAACGAACGACATCCAAACTTGGTAAGATACTCGAAGTCATATCGTTCAGTGGAATGAGCTCAAGGATGAGCTAAGATTCGGCCTGTTTAGTGTTTGAGCCAAGCTCGAACCAGCTTTTTCGAGATAAACTCACGTTGAGCTTAGACCAATGTCATTGCTTTATATCTCCATTTGGAGTTCTTACATAAGTTGTCTTTTTGTCTTGAATCAGAGTTTGAAGAATACATTGGCTTCATATGTGCTTTGCCTAACGTTGATCCGGCAACAATCAAAGACATCACAGGAGAATTATGCAACAGGCGCTTTGTGTATCTGTCAGATTTGAACCTCCCTTCAGTGACAATAACGGCATTGAATGGATCAAGAATGGTGCGGCGGACTGTCAAAAATGCAGGAAACAGAACGGAGACATACTTGTGTTCTGTGTTTCCACCAAATGGGACTGTGGTTCAGTTAAGTCCGACTTGGTTCAGTATAGTTCCACTGGGACTTCAAGTATTGGAAATTCAACTGAATGTAACTCAAACACTTGATGACTTCAGCTTTGGGGAGGTTGTACTTACAGGAAGTTTGGATCATGTGGTCAGGATTCCCTTGTCTGTTTTGCCTACTTTAACATCCTAAAGGCAAAGTTTATAGAGAATTTTGTATTTTGCAGTGTGAAATGAAATACGTGACTTTTATTATTAAAGATTAAGAAAGGCTAATACTTCCTAAACATTTTTTTTCCTTGGTTGCCACCACCGGTATCTGAATTTATACTCCGATCGACCGACTAATTTAGTTCAAGTGTGTGCACGATCCTCTAGGATGGCTTTTCCAATATAGTTTTTTCCACTCTCTCTACTCCTAAACATTTATGTGACATTAACATTTTGCTCAAGAATATAGTTGGGGATTATTCATCAGAAAACATCAAACATAGGAAAGAGGGAAAGGAAAGAACATAAAGCACGGGACTGTAAATAGACCTGAGCATGAACCGAGCCAGATTCTTTCCATCCTGGTCTCTCTCTCTCTCTCTCTCTCTCTCTCTTTTGTTACAAGGAGATACAGAATCAAATTAAAAAAAAAAAAAAAAAAGAAAAAAAAAAAGGATAGAACGGAAAGTCTCTACCAATTGAGCTGTCCAAGGATTCTCTCTCTCAAATAGGACAAATGGGTCAAAGGGCCCAAAAATTGTAGTAAACGAGCACTCTAGAAAATCTGATCCGATTAGGCTGGACCCATGGGCTGTCAGGACGGGCAGGCCTAGCAGGTTCCATCTGGGTAAGGTGAACCATATCCAAAAATGAAAGAAAATGGAGATCCGATGTTGAATTCAAGGTGTTGGCTGATCGAGTGTAGGGGAAAATGAAACTTCCTCGATGCCGAAAATGAATTGGTAGCATCATATTTGCTTAGTGTTCCGTAAGACAAGTTTTGACAACAATGGTTCAATCGCTAGGTGATGCATCTCTTTTTAAATAAGATCTAAAATTCAGTTTTTAAAAAAGTTTAGGAAAAGTCTCAAAGGGGACAGTTTAATAACAACAGTCCCCTCCCTGGTGACAACAACTCCCTCCCTCAACTCCATAATCCGAAATTCAATTCCTGTTATAACAAAAAATGCACGAAAAAGATTCTAAATCCATGCATAAGGTCTGTACAGTGCGTAAATAACATGTAAAATTCAATCCTTAAAAATTGCCTTTAAAAGATTTTAGAGCCATATACAGGGTTTGTATAGTGCATAGTTTGTGATTTACTGTATATATTTGATAAGTTTATTCATCTACATTCAAAAGATAACGGTTGAACTTCCTATCAAAGAAAGCTGGGGAAAAAAAAAAGAAATTCCTCGAAGGAAGGGTTAAAGCGAGATCACGACTCGCGACCTTTTTCCTCTTTTGGGCAGGCCAATCTTGCATGAAGATTGTCCAATGGAAAAGGATCATTAATATGTGCAAGAAATAGAATTGGAAAGAAAGATGGTGACATGAGACTCAATCCTTTGTGTTACATATTGTGCCTTTCAGCATGTTTGTGCATGCTCATTTACTTGATCTACAAGGATAAAGATGATGAAATTTAGAACAGCAGATTAAAACAGAATTTTTACACCGAGGAGTTCCAGCATAGGAACAGCAGCATTTGATTGAACTTCTACGTACAATGGGTCATGCACCCTGACAGAGCAACTCGCCAAGTTGACAACCTAAGCAACATAATTACATATCGTGGGATTCAATCTCAATCACCTTCTCAAGTGGTTAATTCGAAACGCTAGTGCACTTCAATGTCCCCTTGACCTTCGCTGAGTGGCATACAAAATTGGAAGCTTTCCTCATGGAAGAAATACGACACCTAAAATGAAGTGTCAATCACTTCATGTTCAGGAGTCTTGTATGCCAAACCTGATTCATCATTGGATCGTCTCTTCACTACACTTGCCCTTTGCACTAATCGAACCAATGCTTGCACGACTTCAGACATGGGTGGCCGAAATTCAGGTTCAGGCTGTACAGTTGAATCTGATTAGTTTTGTGGCTCTTCTGTATTCTTCAAAAATGGAGAAGAGAAGATATATGCGAAGAAAAATAGCTATACAGCATAAAATTAGCACCTAAAAGATTGAATATGGTGGAAAATAAAAAATATCACAATGGAGGCTTGGCAAAGAGTGTGTTCCTGTGTGCATGTGCCAACAAGTACTCCAGAGGAAGACCTACCCAGAGGTCCAAAAGCTTCTACAGGTCTCATTTTTCTTCCCTCACATCTTTTTCCATTTGCATGTAAAGGTGGTTTGGGGGGGATGTTTCCATCTATATTTCGTAAGTCCAAGAGCCTCAAAGCATCTATTGACAGTCTCATTCCTCCCTTTCTCTTTCTTTTTCTTTTTTATTCCCCACTTTGGGGGGGGGGGGTTGGGGTAGGTCAGTTGCATGATCAACCCTGATGGGTTTTGTAGCTTGGGTTCGTGATCTTGAGACAGAGTAAGAGAGAAATTCAGCTTTCAAGGAAGCCCAAGAAAGAAACAAAGGAAGCCCATAATGAGGGAGGAAAGAGGGAAGAAGCAGAACACCTATACTGGACTGGTTCAACAGGAAAATAAAATATATATATAAAAAAAAAAAAAAAAGATGATTTAAAACCATGACAAGCCCATAAGCCACAAAGGAGGTCTACCTGAACACAGAGGGCAATGATGTCAGCAAAGCGTGAAAGGGACTTTGCAGGATACATGCCATTTAGGGTACGATCAACCATTTTTGCCAAAGCATCTATATCATGGAGTTGCGGTGTGGCCCATCTTACAAGTGATTGTTCTGATCTCACTCTTGAACTGAACAGAAGAGAGATAACAAAAGGTAAGAAAAAGAACCCCCCCCCCCCCCCCCGGGTCCGCCCCCCCCCCCCCGGGGGGGGGGGGATCTAGTCATAGGCATTCACTCAAACAAATATCAATATATGAATTATCACCTGTCTAGTGGCTTCCGACCAGTCAACAGCTCCAACATCACAACCCCGAAGCTGTACACGTCACTTTTTACTGTGTATATTCCAGACAAGGCAAACTCAGGAGCACTGTAACCAAATGAACCCACCATTTGTGTTGAAACCTGGCAACCAAGAGAGCATTTTAAGCAAAAGTCCTCTTATTCACAAAGCATATGAAAGCTTATTACATTCTTGCACTCTTTTTGTGGTCCCAATGGACAAAATTATTTACCTGCCGCTCAGTGTTTGGTGTTAAAGCAGCAAGACCAGAGTCTGATAAATGAGGATTTAGCTCGTCATCAAGAAGAATGTTTGCAGACTTGAAGTTTCTATGTACCACCGAAGGCAAGCAAACTTCATGCAAGTATCTGTCAGAGGGCATGAAAACAAATCTCATAATGCTCTTGGGAGAGAGGGAGGAGTTTGATGCCATTCACAAAAAAACATACTCTAAAGCACGAGCAGTCCCAAGAGCAACTCTGACACGTGCATTCCATGTTAGCTTCTTGCTGCTTTCATCGGCAAAGTGCAGCATGTCATGCAGATTCCCATTCCCAATATACTCATAAATGAGCAGACGCTGGCCATGCTCCGCACAGTATCCCACTAGGGAGATGATGTTTGGATGCCTAAGGCGTGACATGTTCGAAACAGCCTCAAGAAAATTATCCTCTTCCTGTAAGGATAGTGCTGCATTGTCGATTTTCTTGATTGCCATTGTCTGGAAAGCAAGATACAAAACTTGTTCAGCCTATCGAAGTTTATAGGTGACGTATAAGGGTATACATGCCTGAAAAGTCTGCTCTGATGTATATTATACCCATTCCAGGCCCTAGTTTTTAAGAATACATCCTAAAGGATGCACACAATAAGATTTTGTGAACATTATTCACATGTTGCAAACTCAAACCAAGAACCTATGTTGAGACCATGTTTTTGATTATGGAAGGTCACACTTACATCTCACTTAAGGAGACAAATCAGATTGAAAAACAATACCTTCTTTCTAAATAGTAGACACAATGAGATAATCTGACAAGATGGATTGCCATAGATTGTAACTGTACTACCGAAGAGACATATGATCCAAACAGGTCAAAGGCAGTTAAAAAATATGATGTTGATAGAGTTGTAGAAACACAACATTCTAGTGGCATATGGATTGACCAAAGCATCAAGCAGAAAAGTTTTGAGTAATAGGTCTTTTAGTGCAAACTCAAATAGACTGTAAGCATGTAAAGGCTCGTCTAACTTTGTTCACACACTCACTGTTTGTAGGCCCTCATTGACCATTTATACTTGAACTCCAAAACTAATTAGGCTTTTCATATTAATTAAAAAGCAAATCATGATATTGAACACTTCATATTTCCCTATGACAAAGTAATTACCTTTCCATTTGGAAACTCAGCTCTGTAAACACGGCCAAGTGAACCCTCACCTATCAGAAATTCCTGACTAAAGCTGTTTGTTGCAGTTTGAAGTGAAGCAACAGTATAAGAAGTAGCTGTGATAGGAGACTTCACTCTCTTCACAGAGCCGTTTTTAACAGCTATCCTATCAACAACCAGTTTTTCAGCAGGTGGGGGCTTGAGATCTGTCACAGTCATCACAGTTGGCAATCGCTGCTCTTGCATCTCTGCATTTATCAAACAATGATAATACATCTTAGATAGGATTAAACTGAAGCATAAGCAACCTTTTAGACAGACAAAAATTTTAAGGAGAACTTCAATAAATGATACACAGATTGGTGCTGTGATAAATGGTATGACCTTTGTCAATGCCCACCGACAGAGTTCCCATGGCAGGTCTTGCACCAGGTTCCTTCTTGTGCTTCCGAATGCAAAAAACAAAAGCAATGAAAAGAAAGAGAGCTACTACTGCAGAACCCACAGCTATACCAACAATAGCACCAATTGCCATCCCCTGATTATTTTCATCATTTGAATGGGATGGTTCGCCACTAGAACTAGGTGGGGGGTGAGAATCTGATCCAGAATGATTGCGGTTATTGTGAGAACTACTAGGAGGTGGTGGTGTATATGGTGGTGGAGGTGGAGCAGGACCATTGTCAAATGAATTTCCATCATATCTGTTTTGAAGCATAAATTAGGTCAGAAATAATACAAAACCATGATAAGACAAACAAACAGGGATATAAAATTTGTCACTCCAGTAGCTCACATAAAATTTGGGACTGAGAGAAGCTCTTTTGGTATCCATCCACTGAATTGGTTATGCGCAACATTTCTGTAGAAAAAATTAATTTCATTACAACTGATGAAATACAAAATACAAGGCCAACAGGAAAAAGGGAAAGGGTCATACAGGCTAGTCAAAGGCAATCCAACAAGGATATTAAGTGAACCAGTTAACTGATTGTTCTGGACATAGCTGCCACGGGTACCATAGTCAGTAATGATAAGCAAGAAGCAAAATTTTTAATCCTGGTTAAAATTAGCTCTATGTTGCACTCACAGCGTAGAAAGATTGGACAATGAACTGAAGGAGTTAGGAAGATCTCCGCTGAAGCTATTGTAAGAGAGATCCCTTCATTCAAAGCAATGTCAACACATAGGTCAAACTTCAATAATATCATCTTTTTCAGGCACAATACGTAAGTAATTGTTAGTTGCAAGACACAGCATGGCTGGAAACATGGCATACATTTCCCTAGCTAGAATTGAATGGACAAGATAAATGTGCATGTGAGTGTATTTCACTATGATTCTTGGCAGAGTTAGTGATCAATGCTAGAACCTTTTTTAATTAGCTAAACTTCATGTACGGCACAAATGAATAGCTGAAATCACCACTTAATACCTTGATCATCACAAACAAGCAATAATTGTAGGAAAGGTATGGAACAACATTCTTGTGGCTACTGAATATAGAAAGTAAGATGATAGAAATGAAACAAAGGACTGTACTTAAGTCCTACATTGCAGTCACTATAAATGATTAAATCAACATAAAAAAATTGAAAAAACTTATATTGGATATGAAAAGTGGATGATACCATCAACTTGTATTAGGTCAGATATCTTACAAGGTTCCAAGGCCAGCAAGATTACCATACATATCTCCAATCACTTGAGACAACATGTTATGGCTAACATTCCTAGAACAAAAAATTGATAGTTAAGACTTTGCTATTCAAAAAAGCAAGAAGAACTAATATTGGCCAATATATTCAAGGCATTGTACTCACAAGTAATTGAGAGAAACCATGTTAGAAAAGGAATAGGGAAGATTGCCACTTAAATTGTTGTTGGCAAGGTTTCTGTCATGTAACATAGAAACGTTAGTGCATTCGTCAATGAAACTAAAACTTCAAAAGGAAATAAGGAATCAGCTGTGGTTGAACATTACAGGCTAGTAAGATTTGGTGGCAATTGGTACGGGATTGTATCATGAATATTGTTGTTGCTCAGGTCTCTGATAACCAAAAAAGGAAACCCACAAAATCAAAACCATTATCCTAGTGCAGAAACTAGCAAAGATCCAATTAAGAAATGAAGCTGAAAGGAGTTTCCTTACAATGTTTTCAACGATAAAAGGTCTGAGAGCAGATATCCCATAGTCCCATTAAGTTCCAAATTTGCAATCTCGCTGTCTCAATCAAAAACCTAAGCAGGTCAAATGCTAAATTGAACCCCATTACATAAATCACATAATTATAAAATTCTCCTCATATAACTGAACTTACATTGATACCACAGATGAACCTTGACAAGTAACCCCTTTCCATGACTCTCCACAAGGATCACCACCACTGGATTTCCAATTAGTTAGCTGAGAAGGACTATTGAATGAACTATACATAACCTGAAGTGCTTGAACTGCAAAAATGACCAACAACATTTATCCTAAAATCGACCGAAAGGGGAACGAAAAAGCCAATCTTTTTGCAATCAACCTACCAAAAGCCTCAGAAAACAGCAAATCAAAGCAACAAAATTTACCCACTATACCCCTAGAACCCAACCAGAAAGGGAGAGAAGAGCATTTGCATCAAGCAGTCAACTGAAAAAAAAAATAGTCTAATATTCAAGAGTCAAAGCCCATTTTATAAACCCTAAATCTTCAACACAATCATCAAACATGATCGGATCAAAGTGAGACAGCGAGAGAGAGCAATCATTACGGTCAGAAGGATCAGTGGTGGAAAAAACATTCAACGGAGCAAAGATCGTCGACATTAATAGCAAAGCAGGGAAGAAAGAAGTCAAATGATCTCTGCTCTTCGCCATTGTTGCTCAATGATGGCTCTTGTTGAAGCTCAGCTATGTATATACACAAGCAAGTGTGAGAGAGTAGAGAGAGAGAGAGGAATGAGAGAGAGATTTTGGTTTACCCATTACAGACAGCACGAAGAAAATGACTTATTGAGAGAGAGAGAGAGAGAGAGAGATTCGAAGCTTGGAGTAATGGGGAGAAAGAGAGAGAGTGTGTGTGTGTCGGCGTAAAACAGAAATAATAGAAAAATATATAGATAATAGGAAAACAGGGGAAAGTTTTGGTTTGAAGCGAGGCAAGCAACGTATGAGTACCACTTTTTTCAGGTCCTTCCCTTCCTAACAACGTTGCATTGAACGAACATTTTCTTAGGATCCAAACCAAACTTAGATTAGATTAATTAATAGGCTAAAGTTGTCATTAAAATAATATAAAAAATTTTTTAAAATCCTATCATTTTTGTTTTTTACCAAAATTTTCATTATTCAAACAATAAAAAGGTCTGATCTTTTATTTATAATTTTTCATCAAACACAGTTAAGAGTTGTTCAGTAAAAAAAATTATAATAAATCAAGATAAATCTAATAATTCGTTAATTCTTATATGAATAAATACTCAATTTTAATAGAATTAATTCTATCATATAAATAAATAAAAACAAATAAGTAATGATTAATTTGAATAAATTGTCCGTAATGTTTATTAATAATGATACTACTTGAATTATGATAAATGATATATATATATATATATATATATATTTTGATAATGTAAATATTCATATGGGAAGACTGTGGTTGACAAGAACATGATGAACTAATAGTAAAGTTTGAACATAGAATTGCTATAATCGTATTCCTAGAGAGACTCCATTTACCTTAAAGTAAAGTCATTCAAATAACGTAAGTTGCTTTCACAGAAAAGCAACAATCCTAATCTTCAAAGTAATTACTGGGGCAATTCTTGAGCTTTTTCTAATTTTAAGGGGTTATTCTAGTTGCGTTGTTAAAAGATAAGGTGGTTCAAGAATTTTAGTTTAAATTATATTTTGTTCTAAGGGTTGGACCCATGTCAACTTTGTTTTACCGTCCATACTTTTATGTCTAAATAAAAATTGATTTAAAATCTTTTCAAAAATTGGAATCAATTAATTAACGGTCGGCTCAGTAGACAAGAGTAAATCTCTTTAATTAAGTTTTAGATTCAAAAATTAAGGATAAAAAATACTAAATTAAGAGAGTTTCTCTTAAATTAAATCTAATAAAATTTGAATCGGATTAATCAGAATATAATTTTAAATATTGATTGATTATATAAAAAAATAGAGTTTAAAATTATAATTTGAGTAATATTTTTAAAATATTATCTAAAACAAAATAATATTATCATAGCATGATCCATTGTAATAGTCAAATTTTTGAAATCTAAAATTGTTTACAAGAGATTAAAATCAAGTTACTTTTCAAACCATAATTAAAATCATTTCACTCCTTTAAAAGTTCAAAATTTTTCTATTTTTAATTTTTCTTTTCTTATTTAAATTCGTTTAACTACATCTTTTAAATAAAAAAATTCATTATATTTTTAGGGGGTCCTTGAATTTTTAGTGAATTTGGGAAATTTAATAGAAGTCGAATCGAAGGACTGTGATTTTCAACTTTTTGTGCAGTGGACCTTTTGAGGGTGGGACTGGGAGGCAGATGGGAACAAGTGTGTGCAGCATTTGTGAAAATGACATTAATGTCCGGTTGTGAGTAGATGGACAACTTTCTGCACATTTTGGACTTTTGGAGGGTTTGATGTGACTTTTGTGACCTTTTCTGTGGTTCTGGTGCAATTTTAAGGTATGGGAATGCGGAGTGCCCTATGCCCCCAGTGAATGTTATTATTATTATTTTCTTTTTCTTTGACTTCTACGACTGATTTAAAATTATGATATAATTAGAAAAATCATTTGATACATAAAATAACCTCTAACTTAGTATAAAATTAAATAAAGGATAAATATATATATAAATAATTTTTTATTTATATTTTATAAAAAAATTATTTTTACGTATTAAACTCATGATCTTAAAATCATCAAAAACATAACTCCATTGTTATATCAAAATTTATCTTTAAAATTATATTATAACTAATCTGATTTAAACTATTATCGGATCCTCTATTAAAAGATTTTTTCAATATATTTCTTTTTTATTTTTAAAAGTTCAAATTGACCAAAAAAATTAATATTTTTTTACTAAATCAGATGAATATTCATGGCATGAACATGCATGACAAGATTCAATTTTTTACTGCATGACGAATGTTGAGAGGTTCGTGATCGATTTTGTTCGATTCTTGGAAAAGGTGTTTTTTTTAAAAAGGGTGGGAAGGGGGGGGGGGGGGGGGGGGGGGGTTTATAGGGGTTGGGGAGATTTTTTTTAATTTGTTTTTTTTTTTTTTTTTTTGGGAAAGGGGGGGGGGGTGGGGGGGGGGATTTGGGGGGGGGGGGGGGGGGGGGGAAGATTTTTTTATCACCGATTGAGTATATCACGAAATTCATCTTTTTTATGAATTCATAATTATTAAAAATTATTTATTTTTACTTTCACTTGTTATATGAAAAGTCAGAGATTGTGGTCAAATTGAGTGAAAAACTCATTTCGTAATCATAAGATTATGGATACGATAAGTTCATCGTAAAGATGTTATTAATACAACTCATTATCTCTTTCAAAAATTTCTATTTATTTCTGACTTATTTTTATTAAATATAATATTTTTAATTAAAATTAAAATTTTATTCATTATTATATTGAAATTTGACCAAATTTGGTTTTAAAAAAAACATGGAAGGTGCGACACACGAGGAGGGTGAACCAGGGAAGAGAAGAAAGGGGAAAGAATTGACCACAGACATGTCGGTGATGAAGAGAATACAGATGTCAGCTCAACAGCAGGGGTTGCAGGTCCCACTTGTGCTGTATTATGGTATAGCTCCCACTTGTGCTCCTCATTCTCTCTCTCTCTCTCTATCTCTCTCTGTTTTTTTTTTTTTTTTTTTAATCATTCTGTATTATGGGAATAAATTATTCCCATCCGAGCCCTAAGCTTTGACCCCCTCTCCTATGGGCGGCTTTTCCTACCTAGTGGGTGCAAGTTCAGTTGCAAGGGCGGAGGGAGTGTGATGATTAGTATAGACAGAGTATTCAATAAATTTTAGAAAAAGATTTCTTTTTTTCTTTATTATTAAAGAAAGCCGTAGAAAAATATTATATTATGGGTTCGTTGCCTCCTAAATAGAAATGGTCATCATTGTGTCACATAGGGTATGGGAAAGGTTTTTGGTTCCGAATGTCAAAACCAACTCCTACCTGATTCGATAAGTGGAGATTAATACCAAGGCATGAGTTTAAATGTTTATGGATCAAGAAAATAAATATTTAAAAATTTTTATTAAATTTGATTTAAATTAAATTTAATATAATTATCGAATACTAATAATTTATATAAAAAAATAAATATAGATCAAATCAAACTAAATGAAATAAAGAAAAAACATCGATAGATATTTAGTTTAGTTATAATTTTTACTTAGGAAATCAATACTACAATTTAAGGTTAGTGCGTTGTTGATTACTATGGAAATAAGAGTTTGTTTGACCTAAACATTTTGTTAAAAAATTTTATTTTTAACTTATAAATTAATGTGAAAAATAAGAATTTAAAAATTTAAGTGGTAAATTGTTTGATAATTTTATTTAAAAAGATATTTTATAAGTTTTAAATTTAGTAAACTTACAATAATGAAAATTAACATTAAAGTTTTATAAATGATTTATAAAGTAAATAATTTTAAAATGTTTATAAATTAAACATAAATACTTTAATTTCATAAATATTATAAATATTCATAAATAATCAATTCAAATTACTAAATTTTAAAATTTTCTATATTTAGTTAATATAAATTATTACGTAAAATTTGATTTATTTAGTTTTTGACTGATTCGATCCATATAACATTGTCATAAATATTTTATTATTGTTTTTAGTGCCTATTGAAGTATGAATGAAAATATTTAATGCCTCCTAAAGATTTAAATTTAGATATTGTGGATTAATGTGAATTTAGACCATTGTTTTTTAAGAATCCAACCCACCAAAATTATGTGACCCTATACAATGTAGTAAAGGGGGTGGCATTGAATCCTTCTTTGCTTTAAATTTCCAAACAAATGCCGTACTTGAATCCCACATTTGAGAAAGTTTTTGGAGAGCCAAAGAATATCTGAAAACCCAGTTGTCATCAGCCCAATTCTTTTGTCATCTTCCTTAACCCATATCATCAAAGGATTGATGCCCTAATATGAAATGAGTAGTTCTGGTTGTGGCACATGAGCTCATTATTGAGATTGGGAGCTAGAGCTGGCTTTGCTTCCTATTCTTGCCTTTCTTTTATGAAAATTCTAGACTTCTTTATAGGAAAGTTAATTAAAGCTTCTATTTTAATGGCAGACACAATACAGTTGGCGCTCATCTTAGAGTGATTCTATCTTTTACATTAAATCCTTAATTGAAAATGGTAATGAGAAAAGCATACTCTAGTATAATAAGAAATGCAACTTTGCAAAGGTAATAACTTATTTTCTTCTTTACAAAAGCATTCCAAGAGAGTAGCCATCGGCGTGACCATCCTTCGCTTCATTTTAGGGATTTTTATGAAATGTTCACTCTAAATAATCATTGTTACGATAAATCTGTCATTATAATTTCACCCAATTGTCATGTAATGAAATATCTATTTTCCAAATATTGATTTAAAATCTATCATTCAAATTGTATTATGTATTAGATATGTTTTGAATTTGTAAATGAAGCTTTGCCAACAATTAAAAATTATATACTTTATAGGATCCTTGAGCTGGGGGATATTTATAGTCATTATCAAGGGGCTCAAATCCATTGGTCCAAATTAATAAAGATAGTGGAAGTTCTAAATATGATAAATGCAAGTTCCTACAAATCTCACCGACTAAAGACAAAAACAAGCACTAATCTACAGGAGACTGACCATTGGTGCTTTAATGATTTCATTAGAATTATACGTTTTGTCTCCTTGAGCAAATGAGACGGCAGATATGCCCCCCACCCCACTTCTACCTTATTTCTCCAGTTTATTGGTCCCGAATTAATAGGGACAGGTTCAACCTTTTCTGTAAAGAAAAGGAGGACGAAAGGAGAGAATTACACAGAGAGAGAGAGAGAGAGAGAGAGCTCACTAGTGACCCGACCTTCCCTTGGGCTTTCCCTCTTAGTTCTTTAATGTTTTATCTGCTCCATACCATTTGGATTCACATTAGATGTTCCACTCCATCCTTGCCATGGCCTATATTAGAACTTCTGAGTTGTCCATCCTAGCAAATGTGTCACGGGCAGCCCCGTCGTGTAGCCTCTCTTCAAGTGGCAACCACCACCTTCAGATTGATTCGTTCTTAATACTGATAGCTCATCACTAGGCAACCCCGGTCTGGCGGGAGTTGGAGGTCTCATTCAAAACCATTTGGATCAATGAGTTGTGAGGGTTTTTTTTTTTTTTTTGGGAAGTGTAGGTTGGGCTTCTTCTATCCTAGTGAGTAGTGAGAATTTGAGCCCTTTGAGATGCTGGTTCACCCCTAGCCAAGAAATTGGGGCATAAAAAGTTTAATTATTTCAGATGACAAAGCTCAACCAAATGGTGAAGAGGAGGAAGGCTTGTTTCTTCCTTCTACCGCAATGGTCGAAATTTGAGACAAGCTCTCAAGCCTTCATATAAAGTTCTGTCTGAACGATTAAACATGCACCCTAGAGGGTTGAAGTTCTTGTCCGCTTTTCGAGCTGATGTTCGTTCTATTCTTTCGTGAAGAAAATATGAGATCAAAGGGTCAAAAAAATAAATTAAAAATGGGACAATACTTTTTGTATTGATTTTTCAAAGAGACATGGAAAGATTGATGAAACTTAATTGAGTATCAAAGAATACAAGTGTTGTTCTTACTTTCATCTATACATTAGCTCACTATTTATAGAAGAGAGAGAATACTAAAAAATAACGAAAGAATGAGGGGAATGAGGGCTAAAGAGCCTTCCTTCCAATCCAACGGCTAGAACTAGTCGTTGGGTTCCTCGATGGTTAGAAAATTCTAACCGTTGAAGTCCTTTCTGAAGGACCCTAAATGGGCTAAATGGAGCCCAAGCTAATGGGCTTTAAAGCTTCAATCATCCTGGCCAAGAAGCACTTGAAGAAGGTTTGCAAATTGGGTTTGATTGATATTTCCAACACTCCCCCTTTGAATCGGGCGAACAAATGAGGACTATGGAGTCAAAACTTCTAAAGTCTGTTAGATTTTGTGACCATCTCCTTGGCGTTATTTTTTATTGGTTAAGTGATTGCATTTAAGTTATAGTAAATTCTCTTGTCCACTCATTTCGATGGTAGTCGCAACTCAGTCGATTTTTTGAGAGGTGTTAGAGATAGTGGAATTTCCTTACTTCCTCTTAGGCTTCCGGTGGAGGTGAGTTTTCTTGAGATTGATCTTCCCCTTGCTCCCTTCTTCATTGAGCTTCTGAGGTGTTTTCCTCCTCCTTATAAGTCGTAGGTGCTTCTCCCCCTTGCATTGTTCTTGCCTCCTCATTGGATTGATGAGGGGATTTGATTGGCACTTGTGGGATGTATTAGAAGACTTGTTAATTTTCTTGTTGTGGTGCCTCTTTCACATCTGTTTCCACAAAAATAGAATTTGTCTTTTATAAATATTACATCTTTCGATATGTATATGCTGTTAGTTTTTGGATCATAACATATATGACATTTTTGGAGTGATCCATAGCCTAAGAATACATATTTTTTTGCCCATATAGTCTAACTTGTCTCTTAGTTGATTAGGAACATACATATAACATACACAATCAAATATTTTAAGGTGATTGATGTATGCCTTTTTCTTTGTGAGTAGCTCCAAAGGAGATTTCCATTGAAGAATCTTAGATTACAATCTATTGATCAAGTGAGTAGCAGTACTAATCGCGTCACTCCAATATGTCTCAGGCATTTTTGCTTAGAACATGATTGTCCTAACATTTTCTAGGATGTGTCATTTTTTTCTCTCGACTGCACCATTTTATTATGGGAGGTATATGAACATGAAGTTTGGTGGATTATACCATTATTTTTTTAATTTTTTTAAAATCATTGCTTATATATTCTCCCACATTATCTGTTCTAAACATTTTTATTTTTTCATTGAATTGTTTAGAGATATATTTTTGGAAATTTTGGAAAATCTCAAATGCAAGTGTCTTGGATGTAAGCATGTAAACCCATGTGAACCAAGTTTTGTGATTAATAAATGATAAGAAATATTTAAATTCTCTCTTAGATTCAATGAATGTTGTCCACATATCCGAGTGCATTAACTCAAAGGGCTCTTTATATTATGTTTTGGACGTGGGATAGTGTGCCCTTTTTTGTTTTTCATATATACATGCTTCGCAAAGTCCATTCTCACAATTTTTATTTGGAAATAATTTTTTTTTAAAAGTTTTACTATAAGGATGAGCTAATCTAGTATGTCACAATTTATATCCATTTTCTTCATGTAATACATGATTATTTGAAGAGAAAGAGTGAAGGCAAGTACCTTGATTGGGTATTATGCTTTCTAACTTTTTGTACAACATGATGATAGCATCTAAAAAAAATTTAGTACTTGATGATTCTTAGGATTGCTGATTAGCTTTTTGAGTAACATGATTAGTTTTTGAGTTTCTTCCAAAAATGTCTTATCTTTAATTTTCAAGAACAAATTTTAAAGGAAATTTAGAGCTTCTGATGCTGCTGCCATTTTTGATTGCATTAGGAAAGATTGTTCACTCTTTGAAAAATATTTGAGATGTGGATGAAGACTCCAGCACTAATTCTTGAAATGGCCCACCTTCTTGCAATATGGACATTTCTTCTTTGTCTTTTGATTTATTTTTGTAGAAGATGGATTGATCGGAACTTACTCAGATACCATAAAGAAAATATGAAATCAAAGAGTTAAGAAAATAAATTGAAAATGAGACAATGCTCTTTGTATTGATTTTTCAAGGAGACATAGGAAGATTATCCCTTTGATGAAACTTGATTAAGCATCAAAAAATACTAGCGTTGGTCTTACTTTCATCTATACATTAGCTCACTATTTATAGAAGAGAGAGGATACTAAAAAATAATGAGAAAATGAGGGGAATGAAGGCTAAAGAGCCTTCCTCTCAATGGCTATCTAGCCGTTGGGGTTCCTCAATGGCCAGAAAATCCTAGCCGTTGAGGGACTTTCTCAAGGCCCCTAAATGGGCTAAATGGAGCCCAAGCTAATGGGCTTTAAAGCTTCAATCATCTGGATCAAGAAGCACCGGAAGAAGGCTTGCAAATCAGGTTTCATTGATATTTTTAACATTTCGTAAGATTATTCTCCTTACGAGAGTGATATTTTAGTAGTTTATTTTTGAAAGGAATTATGGATTATAGGCTGAATCTCTCTTTTGATGTAGTTGTATGTATAGGTGGACTGATTATCGATGATCTCAACTTTTGTCTATCATTGTCGGCCATGTGGGTGAGAAAGTGAAGGGATAAAGGGTGGGGAGAAGTAGAGGTATATTCGAGTCAAGTCGATTCTAAGTATCGCTATATTTGAACTCGAATTCAAAGTTTTTAGTGGTATTAGAACTCGTATTCGAACTCGAACTCGACGAGTAGTAATAATATGATTCGATCTCGATTCGTTTATAATTTAATAAGTTCGAAATCGACTTGATTTTATTAATTTATAAAATTTTATTAATATATTTTACTTATATTAATTTTTTATATTATAATAATATATGGGTATAGATAAATTATATTAATAAATATTATCGTATGATTCGACAAGTTTTTGAATTTAAAATTTTATTATTCAAACTCGAATCGATTGTCTAATAAAACCATTTGAATTCAATTCGAATTCGGTCAAAATTGAGTCGAGTCGAGTCGAGACTTTGACTGAGTGGTTCGCAAATGAGTCAAATTGCACCCGGTTCGCATAACAATCCTAAAGAGAAAGGAGGCAGAAACATTGTGTTATTAGCTAAAGAATTTTAAAAATGAAACTCTAATCTTAATAAATATAAATACTTTTTAATAATAATATATTAAATTTAGTAACTAGTTGAGTCAAATTAGATCGGATTTTTCATGAACTGTTGAACCGAGAAATAAAAAATCCACTTTTAATCTATCACTCTATTGGGTCAGATTGGGCAAGTATTTAGCAAATCGGGTCAAATACTGCTATCCTTTGTGGGTCGAATAATCAAGGAAAATGGAATATGGAGCCATTATTTATTATCTTTTTTTTTCATTTGAAAAAGGCTAAATTTAAATACTAAATTAAAGGAAACAAGTTTACAATAAGCTGTGTAAGATTTACTTGAAGACCAAGAATCATTTGAATTTAATTACAGTTGTCATCAATCTGCCACTACATTCAAAACTCGTAATTACTAAAATACCCTCAAGTTACAGATTTTTAATTTTCTACGGCCCAAGAGTTGACTGTTTAAAAGGTGCAAAGTGCAGCATAAATCTCCGAAGGTTCATCCAACGGCTAGTTATTTCGCGAAGAGAGAGGGGAAGAGAGAGGAGAGGGAGAGCGCAAGAGAGAGAGCTTTTGACCGCTATGTTGCAAGGTATCTTCTCTGTCGCTCTCTCCGCAATTTCAGAAAACTTCACTTATGTTTCTCTCTTATAATTTCCAAAACCCTAATCGGTTTCTGACGGACGCTGAATCTCAAACCCTCAAGAACAAGATAATCAAGATCGAATTCGTCATCCTCGACCGACACAAACAGTGCCCAAAGTCATGTTGTCGGATGGAGGAGACACTCCCTCAAGGTATAACTCACTTTTAGTGCAAAACTCCGGTTTCCATGGTTAGGATTTCCCTTTCCACCTGCATTGTCGGTTCGACTACTTTGAAATTTGTCCTTATCTAATCACAATTTTTGTCAATTGATAGTCTGAAGGAGATCTTGATGCCTGATTGCCCTCATTCACTTAATTCTCTCTCCCCCTACCTTTCGGTTTTCGTTTGTGAGATTATTTAGGGCTCGTCTTTAATCTTGATTTTTGCTAAATTTTCTGAATGTGGTCATTATAGTATCATCCTGGGAGAAAACCCAATTTTCCGTAGTATTAGAAATGCTCTCGTTCCTAGTTTTACAGTGTACATATTATCAAATTTCAATAGTTTCAGAAAAAAGGATTTGCTTCTTTTAAACAAAAATTCTTGCTGGATCAAACGTTTACATTGGGAATGTGTGGGATGTAGGGCTTTATGCGACTATCTCTTTGTTCTTTGTTGCTCATTAATAGATAATTTTAATAAACTATTGGTATGAGTTTCAACTGTTCTTTTGGACAGGTATGAATAGTTGATAATGGTAAAGGAGCATTCAAACTTAATTGGGAAACCACGGGTGAGGACCAAGATGCTTCGGACGTTGAGGTGGATCCTTCTTTCTGGATGATGTTCTGGATTTGTATTTCATTCGTGGAAAGGAGTCAAGAGGACGGCAAGATGATGATCTTGTTTTGTTTTCTTTGTCAGGAAAATGGTAATATGTTCATTAGCACACTTATTATAATTATAAAATTGCTTACATGCTAATGGAGCGGAAGTTTAACTAAGTTTGACCAGACCTCTTATTGGGCTTTTTTCTTTTCTTTGTTTTGGTTGTCCTCTTTCTTCTCTCTCTCAGTTTCTCTCTCTCTCTTTTATAGCAGAACATGCATGTATATGGTTTCAATGTTGAAGTGGAAGGAGCTCCTCCTGACATTGTATGCAGGTGGGCACCTAAGGTAAAAGCAACTGTATTGCGACATTTGATACCATCTCAAAAGATATTTCAATCCAGGTATCCTCAGTCGTTATATGCTTTTTCATCATCACCTCTTTGTTAGCATTCCTGTTAAGTATTGTAGTTATGTTGCTCACTGTTCTATGGCACAGATACTCGAACAGTGTTCCTTTTGTAGGTATCACGTACCGAAATCGGCACGAGTAACCAAAGCCCTCTAGGATACACTGCCATTCTCTAGCAATTTTCTTATGTTTTCCTTATTCCTAGACATACATCTACTGTTTATTCCTTGTTTTCGCATAGGATCTTAAATTGAGGAAGGGATTTTGCAAAAGTTAACACGCGGGAGTGGTTATGAGATAAAACACGATGACAGAGTTAAGGTTCTACCTCCATCTGTAGCAAATACTCTTATGGTCTTATTTCTTTGCAGAATATTGCATGGTTTGTGCTGAATTATACAAATGATATCTTGGTAACGCATGATAAACTATAGCCATAGGTTTTACTTTTTTTTTTTTGGGTTTCTCTTGTACTGTATTGACCTTTTTCTTTCTTTTTATCTTCTCTTTATTTTGGTCTGTTCCCCTTCTTTAGTAACTCAGCAGGATAACTTGGTAGGTGAAAACTCATTGGAAGTGGACTGGAGGCGCTCATTCTACTTGAACATGATAGCCCACACTTCATATTCTGTAACTGTAGCCATTTGCAGTTAGCAGTTTTCCTAATTTTTTTTTCACTATGTTCTTGATATTTGCAATTTAAATGGGAAGCACATCTATTTGGCCTCCACAATTGTGTACGTATTCTTTCCTGCTCTTTTATTGACTATGGACTTCCTGTGTTTGGTTTGTGGGCAGACTGATGGAAGTAGTCCAATGTAATTTTGGCCAGTCTAGCTTTCTAGAGGGTTTCAATTTGCTTAATAAAACACATTTTTTTGAGGTTTTAATTTAAATAAACAGTACTTTTTTATGATAGACTGGCCAACTGATTCCAGTATGATTTTCCACTTATTAGTGATGGATTCATGCGTCTGTCATCCTAATTTGCTTCATGAGAATATGGACGTTACTTGAAATTTGATGGTTTTAGTGGTCATAACACTCTTACAATCATATTCTAGTTCTGTTGTGGCGGTAAAGTGGCTTCTGCTAATGTGTAAATTTTCCACATTGTTAATAATACCCCACAGTTATCGAGCTCTAGTTTCTCATTATTATGATCTTGGCATAAATTTCATTATATCTTGGATGTAATATAATTATATAGTGGCTGTTATTGTGCTGGCAGACGTTGTTAATGGGTTAGTTTTGATTTTCACATTTACTTTGGTATGCCCTAATAATGCTGGAAATTATATCTAATTGATGTCTCCAGAATGAGTCTTTTTGTCCTTTGAAAGTGCATGGATAATCTGTAGATACTGGATATGGATTGATTACTTTGGGTCTTTAGTTGATGAAGTATTTTGCTGAATACCCAATTACTAAAGGTGTATCTTTTTTAACTGGTTGTGTTCAGCTAGATGCCAATGCTATCAGTTAAAGCTTTGTTTAGAAATTTGAAACAAATTGGCAGCAGGAAAATGCTTTATTGATTTTATCGATTTCCTTGCAAACCAAGTTTTCGTGTTCAATGCTACAACACCGTCCATGACTTCTGGTGAAGGTTTTAATTTGATTGCTTAAAATGATAATGTAGTGTTCTTAAGGTGCGTTCTTAATATGTGAATCTAAGTTTGCTTGTCAACTCCTTTTATAATATTGAACATCTTGCAGTGCATTTATTCATATATTTATTTTTGGGTGCGTTTGTCTTTTCTCCTTTCATTTATCCTCTTTCTTCTCTACACTCTTCCCCCTCTCATTCCAGCAGTATAGCTTAATCAATGAGTAGTTGTCTTATTTTATATTTCAGCAATCAGGTCGTCTGGAGCCATCAAGCTGGGCAAGCTCCACTGTCTCCTATATAAGGTAATCTCTAGTATTAGTTACATTTGTTACCCAAAAAAAATAAAAAAAGATTTAGTCTATGTCCTTTGAAGATGCTATCCTTTTGCTCTATTAAGTATGTGGGGGAGGCTCCGTGGTGATGACAAATACTAGTATCCATTTAGCTTTCTAAACATGCTCAAATGTCTTATGGTCATGCCCCCCCGATGCTCCCAGTTTTATAAATTGCATAATCTTGCCTCACAAAATTGAATCATGTTCAATGTTCAAATTATGGTACATTCACTTGTAGAAATATGAAATGGGAGGATACTACTTGGCCACTGCATAGTCTTCTAGTTTCACTGTCCTATGATATCCTCTATAGGTTGTGAAGACTGTCTCTGCATCTCCGAGTCACCTGGATTTCAATTTGGACTCAAAAAAACGAGCCATCTTACTGTAAGTGATATGTATCCAGGAAGTAGTGACGTTGCCTGCCTATCCAGATATATGCTTTTTGCCGTTGATGATTTTGATTCCACTCTTGATGCTGTGGTAATGTGCCTTTCCTTTCTTGCTATCATTATCAAGCAGGCAAACATTCAGCAAGCAGATATTTTACCATATCAACTTGCATAAAATCATTTCTTAACTTTTTTGGTTATCAATTTTTTTTAATGGCTGTTACTCATCTAGAAAGAAAGACTTGTTTCTATTTGCATTGGGATGAAACATAGGATAAGTAGCACATACTGCAGACCACACTCTCAATGCCATATACACACAAATACATGTAATATATATATATATATATATATATATATATATATATATCATATATAGGATGTATATATATGTGTGATTCTTGGCATGAAATGGACTCTGAGTGATTTCCATGCTGTTTCTTAGTCCTTGAATGACTAAGATTTTTGTTGTTGCATTTGAAGATTCTGTTATGGATAGCTTTTATTCTGGAGCTTCTGAAAATGGAAGTGACATATGGTTTTCTGGTACTGAACTTGTTACTCTTGTCCTTGTATAGCTAATCTTGAAAACTTCCAGTAACAATCAACATAATACAGATTAGGATTATTTGCTGATTTTGCAGGTTTTGGCAGAAAGATGCAATCGTTACTGCATTCTTCTCACTGCCCAGATGGTGCAGCATTTCCTGGAGAAAATTCTAGAGAGAGTAGCAGTACAAGTAATACTTCTCCTTTGGAAATTGACACTGGCTCAGGAAAATCAAAAAAAAGTCCAAGGTTCTCATCTAAGTTTTCCTGTTTGATTTGGTTTAAACCAGCTTTTACATTTGATGGATTTCTCTGTTCTAGTTGCTTATCATGACAGCTTTTATGATAATTATGCCGACAATATGACATGTGAGTCATTTATGTCCAGATTGCTGAGAATGAATGAGCCATTCAAATGTATATTACAAGATGCAGTCAAAAATTAGCATCTGCACATCCAACCATTCAAATTAGACTAATTTCGTGGGCCATAATAATTCCAAATTGCTGTGGCATTCCATTGTTTAGGACTGATCCTGCAGACCATCAAGGGTTTTTTTTTTTTTTTTTTTTTTTCCCTTTTGGGGGGGGGGATTAAATTAGCATTTGACACATTCTACCCAAAGGTGCCAATTCAGAGATATGCTTCACTCGGCTGATCCAATGTCTTAGAATGATCTTTTCTCTTTTATTTCTTTTCTTCTGAATTGCTGATTGTTAGGGAAATGAACATCACGGTGAGAAACTTGCCTTGGGCTTATGCCTCTGGGGATTTAGCACCATCATGTTTGATTGGATTTTTTGCTGTTGCTCATCAATCTGATATGCTGTTGTTCTAAATATCGTTATGCTTGTGAAATCTAATCCTTGGCCAATGAATTCATGGTTTTTGCTTCACATAACTAGAGGATCTCAATTCATTTTTCTTCCCTTTAGAATGTGCTTCTTTTTACTTATGAATGAAAATATGATTGGCAATTTTCTGAAGGTGCAGCATTCATGGCTGCAGGTATCTCATTAAAGAGAAACAGCGTGGAAAATTTTCACTTTTGGAATGGAGCGGTGTGCATGGAAAGCTCAAACCGTATCACTTCTGTTAAAATTTTCGGATGTTATCTAGCTATGATGTCACCTTCTTATAGTTGTTATTGAGATGTGTGGAAGAGAAACAGACTTTGACATAAGCATTTATGGTTCCTAATGATTCTTCTAAATATGAATATGTAGTAGATGATTGACAGACTAAACTGGATGGCTGAATGATCAGAAAAGGCCCTGCTTCAAAGTGGAGGTATCATGGGGAATTAATTTTACAGGTAATTTATTCTTCAGATTGTTTCTTCTTGTGAATAAAGTCTAAGGTAGACAAAAGCTGAGTTAGCACTACTGATGGCTCCAATCAAGAAGATTCACCTGTTCATGCAATACTTTCAGCCTGAACTGCTTCCGTGAATGGTTTTGTATTCTTTGCTTTCAACTAATAATTGTCTAATTTACTTTTTTTTTTTTTCAATTAATTCACAGGTTTAGTGCAACAGACCTTTGTATTGACCTTCGTTTTGCCCAAGGCCATTATGAACAGGATGGAAAAAATTGAAGAAAATGCTCACTCGTATTTCAGTACTGGGCATATGCATGCCTCCCCTGACGTCCATCACCTCGTTGAGGTATCTCTCTCCCCCCCCCCCTTTATGAAATTTGAGCATTGTGTCAATAATCCATTTAAATTGTTGCTATTTGGAGAACAAGAAATGCGCAGGGATTAGAAGGTTTGATGGATGAGATGATGCTAAAAAGATACCTCTACCGACAGCTGATACATACATAATGAATAGTGGATTCTGTTCTCGAGAGCATTTTTGAGCAAGTGATTGCATTAGCAGAACTACGACATAAGATTGCCTACTACTACTAGTGGGTATGTGTACTTCGTATGTGGCTGCTGAGTTTCAGAGCTTGATAAGGGTTTCACCTGCTCACCATATACCTATTTTGATTTTTTTCTGTTGTAATGCATAAAGGAAGTTTTGTACAAAATACTTCAAATTCATATATTAAACTTATGCAGCCATTTGAAAAATTATTTGGGTGATAATGTAGCTTGGTTTTTTATACAAACCTAGATGAGCTTTTGGCTTACATATTTCAGATACCTTATAACATAAAATTTCCATTGACTGCACATGCCTTATATATACACACGAGCATTTACCATCTGATGTGTCCAACAAATCATATATCATAACTCATTTGCATGGCTAAGACCAATATGTATAGAATGGCACCAGTTTCTTTCCATAGAGCATGCAATACGACAGAGGTTGATGGGATTGCGCCATTTATTCCGATTTCATTTTCGTATGCACTTTTCAAGTATCTATGATATATATCTGTATACCAACAAGCAGATGGCAGTGCAATGGAAGAGAGAGCGCAAGAGAGAGGCGGCGTCGATCTTTCTCACTTATGGGTTTCTTCCACTCGACTGGTTTCTAGGACGTAATCCCTCATGAGTCTTGTGTTTGAGTCATTCACCATCTTTGAGACAAGCCAAAGCAGCCATAAGAACAAGAACAAGAACCTTAGTACAATAAAAGATGTTATTGTTGTCCATTACCTTAATTGCTACTTTCTTCAAATTGTCCCACTCAAAATCGGTCTTGCAGTATGCAGATCGAACCTAGATATACACTCAAAAACTTATGTATAATAAATTTAAAAATAATAAAATAATGCAACAATCTTGAAAGATTTCATGACTTATGACAGAATGAGTAAAAGCCGCCAAATCATTGTCTTACTTACCTCAAGAATTCGCAAAGCTGCCACATAGATCAACCACAAAAGCTTCATTAGAAATGGAGAACAAGGTTGTAGAATTCAATTATTGCTTAAGGGCATTAATTCCCCTTAAATAAGATCACGAATTGAAATTTTATGTACAGAGAAAATATGTCCCGAGAGAGTTTTGCCTCTCGACCCAACCTAGCTTAAACCGGATTTAGTCAGGTCTCATATGATTATCGGACATTGGTGCTGTATACCAAAGAGTAGAAGAAAAGAAGTACCTAAATTCTTATGCCTTGAGGATTCACGCATCAAGCTTTCACAAAATTTGTCTCCATCATTAAGTGAATGCCTGCCTGCAAATTCCATTAATTCCTCGTATGCTTCAGGATTATAGCTCTGCACAATAAAGATCACCCTTGGTGCATCCGCCAAAAATATAGCCATCTATATTTGCTAATAATAACATAATTTTAATTGCCATATCCTCACCACAAGATTGTTTCCCTTGACAAAGATTGTTGAATTAGAGAATAATTTTTGTAAGGGTTTTCGTAATTTGATATCTTATGAAATTATTTTCAATAGTTATGTTAAATTTGATATCAATTGTTTTAATTTTTAGGATATAACATATAAATTTGATAATTTTTCACAGAACAGTAAGTCTTTGAAATAAAAGTTCTTATGATATACTCTTTTAGCGACTATTTTTTAAAGTACTAGTCAAGTTCTTTTTTAATATGGTAAGTATTTTTTAGAGCAAATATTTTGTGAAAAGCTAGTAAGATCTAATAGTAGCCAATTCTGCCTAAAAACAAAATGAAAGTTCAAAATTTATTAAGCATGTAGTCGAGAATTACCTCAAGTTGTGCAGAGACAATTTTAACTGCAATATAAGTAAAGAAATTGTGGAGATTGCAGGCAGCTTTAGCTTCAGGTGATGCTCCAAACCCTGCATGCAACTCAATAACCCACTTAGCCAAAATTGTAACTTTGTGTAGAGAGAGAGAGAGAGAGAGAGAGAGAGAACCCACCAGGGACAAACATCTTTTGACAGTTTAATCTAGTAGAATGTTGTGAAGTCCTCAATCTGCATGGATTAGGAGAAAAAACTCCTTTTCTATTGTTGGGATTTGAAGGGAAAGATGAGATCTGAGACACTGTCAGTACCGCAGAGGATTCCATTTTGATTGATGAATTGTGTGGAGCTCTCAAAGAAATGAAACCAAAATATCTGCAGTTTGGATCTCTAGCTTTCCAGAAATATCTCTTTAACATCCCTACGTGGAAAGGACATGCACTTTTATGGACCCACCAGAGCCCCACCATAACCTTGGCATAATGTGCGACTCTGCTTTGATTTTTGGTTCATTAGGAAAAAAAAAAAAAAAAACAAAACAAAATTCCCCCTTTATCTAAATTGGAAAGATAATGACATTCATGGACTAAATTTTTTTTCCCTTACCCTTTTTTAAGTTTTATTTTCGAGCTCGAGCACGATGGATAGAGTAGAAAGCTAGAAGGTTCCTTCTTATTTTTAATTTATAACCATTTTGATAACATCTATTACTCAATTGATAGTATAAATTACTCATTTGCTATGTGATCGAGAGTCATTGATGGTTTAATAATGAAAGGGCATATTCAGTATTGAATCTTTTCACATTGTGAGTTTTGAGAAAGGAAATATTTAGGCAGTTTTTTTTTTTTTTTTTTTATAAGGAGACTGATTCAAATCCCGAATCTCCAGAACACAACAGAAAAATTTCACCATTACGCTAAATCCGTCCTTCGATGATTTAATAATAAATTATGATTTAATACCATTCATGATCTGACTAATGAACGATGATCGTATAATTTAAGATATTTGTTATAATTATTGATATCATACCGTAAATTTAAAATTATTTTTTATATATAACTAGCACCAACACAATTATAATACAAGTTTCTAGCTTCTCTCTCTTTTCCTCTCTCTTTTTTGTATAATAAGCCAAGTTGACTAACACATATGATATAAAAGTCATAAAATATATATACTCTCTCATTAAAAGTCATAATATAAAAGCCATGAAAGTAATAATAATAAATTATGATCAAGTATCATATGATCGTACGATTTGAGAGATCTGTTTTAATTATTGATATTGTAAATCATACTGCAAATATAAAATTTTTTTCATATACAAATAGCAATGTTATAAAGAAAACACAATTATAAAACAAGTTTGTAGGTTCTCTCCCTTTTCCTCTCTCTTTTTTTTTTTTTTTTTTTTGTATAATAGCCAAGTTGAACTGCTTTTTATACTCTCTCATTATAAAATTATCCAAATGACTAAATTTAAACTGCAAATCTTATTAACAATGTAAATTAAAAAGATTCTTATGGTAATAAATGAATTCATGCTATGCTGAAAACTTGTAACTTTAATGGCAATTCATTTAAATGAGGAAATCCTCATGAAAACTAAAAATAGCCCAAATCTTAGATTACTCCGTCAACACCCAATGCTTTGCCAAAGTCATAATGTTCATGTCATGTACTCATGTTTCATAAGGAGCTTTTAACAAAAGAAAAGAACAACCTCCCTTAATCAGAGTTCTTGATTTTGACTCTTGGGATTAGAAAAAAAATGATTTGAGAGAACCAACCTTAATAGACCCTATAGTATTTGGACCAAATTAATCGAACAAAACCCAAATACCGATCGGTCAAAAAAAAAAAAAAAAACCACCCCAAGCCTTCCCATGACCCGGATGGTTTGAACAAATGTTGGTTTATTAACTCAAAATTAAGAACTGAGTTTAAACCTAAACGAATCTAAAAGCATAATTTTTGAATTGGTCTCCCCACATAGAGTCAAGAGGTTTAACTTAGTTCTCAAACTCAACGAATCATATGCATGAAGACAAAGACAACCTTATGATTTTGTCATGTAACTCAAAACATATTTAAAAATAACATATGTAACAACCCATTACAAAGTTGGCATAAGAAACTCTCTCTCTGTCTCTGTGTCTACTTTTCCAATGTGAGATGGTCTATTTAGATCACCTCCCTTTCTATTTCTTCCATTTTCTCTAACCAAACATGATCACATGTACTAGACCATTTATTTTCCTTGGCTTAATTGTTCCAACTTTCTTCTTTGTATCATCGGAAGCTTCTTGTAAATCAGGGTGTGACCTTGCTCTCGCCTCATATTATGTATGGAAAGGATCAAATCTCACATACATTAGCACCATTTTCAACCAACAGATACCCGAAATTCTTCGATACAACCCGAATATCCAGAGCCAAGATAGCATCCAAACCGGGTCACGGGTCGATGTTCCCTACTCGTGTGAGTGCTTGAATGGTGATTTTCTAGGTCACACCTTCTCTTACACCACTCGAAAAGATGATACATATGACAAGATTGCTAAATTAGCATTTGCTAATTTGACTACTGCCGACTGGGTCCATCGGGTCAACATTTATGATCCGACCCAGATACCCGATGATTTTCCCATCAATGTGACTATAAATTGCTCTTGCGGGACTAGACACGTTTCAAAATTTTATGGGTTGTTTGCAACGTACCCTCTTCGGCCGGAGGATAATTTGGCATCAGTGGCGGCCGAGACCGGCGTGCCGGCAGAGTTGCTGCAGAGATACAATCCTGGTGCGGACTTTGGAGCGGGTAGCGGGTTGGTGTTTGTGCCGGCAAAAGGTTAGTTGTTGTTGGTTTTTTTTTTTTTTTAGTTATACTCCAATCAATCTGATTTAAACATTATAGAATCTAATTTAGAGAAAATTCTTTCAATATAATTTTTTTATTCTCAAATTTTAAATTTGATAATGACGTAGTTTAATGCCACAAAAGGGGTTCATATTCTGCATCTTTACAAAATTCATGTTCGCATGTTATAATCAATCAGTATATATTTGTTAAAATTGGAGGCTCATTTTCTTCTTACTATTTTTTTTTTATTCGAATTTTCTTCTTTCTATAAAAGTGAGGGACGACGCGAAAGAGTGGTTACTCCGATAAAATATTATGTACATAATTTTTAAAATTATAACTCAAAATATTATTTATTTTATTAAAAATTATGACTTTAACCCTCAAATTATACACTAAAATTGACATAAAATTCTGAGTTAGGAGTCAAGAATTATTGTGAGAGGTTATTATCAATATTAACATCATCATTTATCTTTCTTTTCATAGAATATCATGGTCAATTCTATTTATTAGGGGTCTGCATTTTATTATTTTTCCTTCAAATCCCAAATATTTTATTCAATAAATAGCATTTTTCGAATGTGTATGATATATATTTATATCTAATATATTTTAAACAATAATTTTTGTTAAGTGTTTTTTTTTCCTTTTTTAGTGACTTAGAAATTTTTCCATTTCAATCGTGAGGTAGTGCTCAAATAAATTCGAATTATATATATATATTAAAAAAAAGACTTCGAAAGAAATTTATTTTTTAAAAATTTAACTTATTCTTAATTAGATTTAGCCGGTTACAAATTTATTATGAGATAATTTATTTAAAAAGAAAAAAAAAAATTGAGGCAATGCTCATGTCCGTCCAGCAGAAAAGCCAAGCACTAGGTGACAATTTTCCCAAGCAAATCATTGTTTAATCACAAAGGCAAAGGCCGGCCTAGCCCATCTAATACCTGTTTTACTTGCCGGCAGTGCTAGGCATTTGCCTTTAATAATTTCTTAGGGTGTTTCGTAGATAACATTTTCTATGGTAGTTTTTTTTTTATTAATTTAATTTTTTCAACTTTAAAATAGACCTAAGAAGAAGAGAGATTGAGTGCCCGTTTAATAGGGTTTTTTGAAGAATTAATTGGATTGTTGCGAGCGGAACGAACGGGTCGTGCTTTGGAAGAAGCGATCTGTTATCGAGCCGTCTTATTGGGAATCACGAAAGCATCTCTGAATACTCAAAGTTTTATATCCGAAGCGAGTTTTCAAGAAACTGCTCGAGTTTTAGCAAAAGCTGCTCTCCGGGGCCGTATTGATTGGTTGAAAGGCCTGAAAGAGAACGTTGTTCTGGGGGGGATGATACCCGTTGGTACCGGATTCAAGGGATTAGTGCACCCTTCAAGGCAACATAACAATATTCCTTTGGAAACCAAAAAGAAGAATCTATTCGAGGGGGAAATGAGAGATATTTTATTCCACCACAAAGTCTTGCATTTTAAAGAATTTTCATGAAAAGAAACAAAAATTAATAATTTTTTAAGTAAAATTAAAAATTATTTAGTATTTTACTTTTAAAAACAAATCGATTTCATAATTTTTGAAATAAAATTAAAAGTTAAAAATTAAAAGTCAAAGAGCAAAAGTCCAAACCTGAAAGATATAAGGATAAATAAATTTATAATATGAACATATTTAAAATTTTATATTTTTCAAATAAGAATATAAATGGAATAAAAAGAAATATATTTATTAAAAAATTGATATACAAAAAAATAGAAAAGAAAAAATTCCTCTCAGGAGTTTTTTCTTAAAATCTATTTTTTTAATTTTTATTAAAAAAATTATTTTTGACGAGAAAAGAATCTATGGCTTCTTTTTGTAAGGAAAAGAGAATCTGAAAAAAAATCATGTCAAACGCACACTAAATCTTCGATAGACCGGAGATTAGCAAATGCAAAATTTTTTTTGAATGATATTAAACAAAAAATATTTAAAAATCATTAAAATAGAAAGAATTATTTTTTTTGATAAAATGATAAAAATTGAAATTTGTAAAAAAGGTTACAAATAAATTACAGTAACTAATTGAACTCGAATATGTTTTGTTAGAAAAGACTATTGATACGTTACCGATCAGACTATGTTTATTTATACAATGATCCATCAAAATTTCTGGTCTGGTGTATCTCTCACTCTTCTATTTGTTACAGAAACTATAGAATTTTACACAAATACTATTGCAGTTTCCTCTTTTATTTGAAACGAGAAAGGGTGAGCACCGGCCACCAGTGTGGAGAAACAAGCATTCGTAAACTGGCACCCATCTCCCTTGTCCTTGCAAGGGTGTCGAGTTACAGTCTCCCTTTATTAAGGAAAAAAAAAAATCAAAATTAGGGTTGACCACCTGACAATCATCCCACTTAGATGTTCTAGAACTAATCAAATGGTACAATTTTGAAGGAGGCCATTTTGTATAGTTGGCATTTATAACTTTTATGAATAATAAATTTCTTCCCCAAAAAAAAAAACCAAAAAAGGAAAGCAGACTTTGACTTGATCCCCTCAATAATTCCACTGATGACTTCAACTATGGCGACTAGACAAACTTCTTCGACGCACGGAAACAAACACAAACACGTCTGTTCTGTTTTTCCCCCAATTCTAGGGTTTATCCTCTTCTGGGTTTTCCCCAATTTTCACAAATTTTCCATCAGCATCACTCAATAACCCCCAAATATGCTCACGCGAAGCTCAAAAGCAACACATACCCTGTTTTCTCACTTCTCAATTTTCTCCATCGGCATCTGATCTGCCTCAAATCACTCAACCAAAACCTCCAAATCAACAATTCCAAAGTTTTATACTCATCTGGGGTTTCAATAATTTTCACAAAATTGCATACTAGTCGCCCCAAAAATGTTCAACAGACATCGAGTACCTCCTCTGTTTTTCTTCTTCATATTTTCCCAAATTCTCTTCCTTAATTGCGTCGAACCCAAATGTCCGAGAACGTGTGATCTGGCTTTAGCTTCTTACTACGTTTGGGAAGGCACAAACATCACATTCATAGCTGAGGTTTTATCGAGCTCCAGAGACACAATCGTGCAATACAATGACTTGACAAATGCAGACAGCGTAATAGCTGGAACCAGAGTCAACGTTCCCTTCTCATGCGATTGCATCGAAGACGGAGGATTCCTCGGACACACGTTCACGTACAGCGTTAGGAGTGGAGACACCTACACGACTGTCGCCGAGACCTACTATTCGAATCTGACAACAATAGCTATGCTAGAGAAGTACAACTCTTATGCTGAGAATCGAATTCCGGATAATGCGGTTTTGAATGTGACAGTGAATTGCTCTTGTGGGAATGCTAGTGTTTCTAAGGATTATGGGCTGTTTATAACTTACCCTCTTCAGCCTGGAGAAAATCTGAGCTCGATCTCGAATAGTTCAGGGATTTCGGCTCAGTTGTTGCAGGAGTATAATCCCAATTCGAATTTCAGTTCTGGGTTGGTTTACATTCCTGGAAAAGGTGAAATTTTTATTATTCTAGGATTGTTGTTGAATTAATGAATTTTTTTCTTCAGTTTTATTAGATTCCTTAGCAGAGAAATAGAATTCATCTTGCGTGACATTCTTGTTATTCATGACTTAGGTGGTAACTGCTACTGAATAGGTGTTATTCCATGTGGGACTAGTAATGGAATTCATCTTGAGCGAAATTCTTGGTTTTCATGACTTAGGTGGTCACTACTAGTGATTTGGTGTTAGTCCATGTGGGATTTACCATCTTCCTTTTACAGATGATATGGCTTCGATACTATATTAAGAGTGAATCAGATTTTCACCTTAAAAGTTAACTGCTAAACTACTACAATGGAGGCTGTAGCATTTATATAACACCCGTTGAATAGTAAGTTGGTATAGGACTACATATATTATGGAGAATTTTTAAACACGCCCACGAGTATTGATACCATTTGCAATGGCAGCTGTTGGATGAAGGGCTAGGATAAAAAACTTTTTGCACAATGTTGGATAGTTAACATTTGTCCCCCTTCACATCCCCATGTATCGATATCCACAGAGATGGTAGAATAACCCATATTATGGAATATCATACAATCTTTGCAAAACATGTGAGTTGGAGCTCCTCAAACTAATTTTGCTAGTCAGAAAATGAAAGTAACTGTCTTCAAAGTTTTCTGGAGTAGTTTAAGTTGTGAATGTGTATTTGTGTATGTATAGTACAAATTTCCTGAGCTGGACATTTATGATGTTGAGCATACTTTTTCCATTTGATGTTTATCTTGCTACCTCTCCACTCAAGTCATTGGTTTCGTGGGATCAAAATTCAATTTTATAGACATATATTTGGATAGGAATGCTTTTGAGTGTATTGATGGTCGTGTCTCTCTTCTGTGGTGTAAGTAGTGAACTTGATTGTTAAGTGTTTAATGTACTTATTACTTGTCTATTTTGGTTATTTTGCAGATGACACTGGATCCTACCGACCGCTGAAATCAAGGTAACTTGCCACTCTAATGTGTTAGAAAGATGAAGTTTTCTGGTGTCACTTTTCTGTTATTTTTTTTGGACATTCATTTTCGTTGTTTTCCTATTTTGCAGCTCAACTGGTTGGTTCTTCTTTTCCCATTGCCTCAATGTTGCTTTTGTCAATTTTTCATTTTAAAGGTCGACATGAAGATGCAAGGATGGGTGTCCATATATCTAGAGCTCATGTTCTTATGGCATTTCAAGCAGGAATTTCAAGTGGAGCAATTGCTGGCATAGCTGTTGCAGTTCTTGTGGCTTTGATTTTGGCAGGATTTTTATATTTTGGAGTTTACAGAAAGAAGAAGGTGAAGTCTGCGTTGCTTTCGACATCATATGATGAGAGCAACTTCGTTGACCATAAACAAGGTGATCTTCTGGTCTCGAGCGAAATCATTGAACTTTAAATTTGGGAAAGCCATAATAGAAGTAGTTCTTCTCCTCTTACTGTTTGTGTATCATCTCTGTTTGGAATCAGGATTCCCTAATTTTCTTGGAGTGGTGAAATTGGTGTTTGAACTTGGTGGTTTCTGGTTTCTGTAACACTAGTCTTCTAGTTTGATGTTTACATTAGTTCATTGTGTTGCTCTTTAAGGCTTGCTCTCCCCATTCCCACACACATACTCTCTCTCTCTTACTGATTATCTTGTTGTTTTTGAAGTGTATGAATTTTACGAGGTTGAACGAGCTTTTGTTTGTGAGCTCTTTTATTATTTGAATTATAACATCTGCTTAAGATAAGCAATCCATTTCAGTGAAAAATGCATGACAACTGCCTGAAGATGCTCAAGCATGCTGCTTAGCTGTTGTAGCTGGTGTATATATGTTTAGAGACCTAAAATCCAATATGGTCTGGTTTGTTGAACTTTCCAACAATCATGTCCTTACTTATTCTGTGAATTTTACATGGATTTAGATGGATGGTAAAACTTTGAATTTGCCTCATCTTAACATTTGATACTCTGTACTGTGATTTGTTTCCTTGATAATTGCACTCTCAATGTTAATCACTGTTTATCTCGTCTTCATTCTTATTAACAGGGCAATTTATAACATCTCCTTTGCCAGTGCATGGTATTATCAAATGGATCAAAATCCTTGCTTAAATAGTTCTATTTGTCAAAGCATCTTCTTTGCCAGTATATAGTTTCACATATATGTGTGTGTATGGTATACCTAATTGTTCACATAATGTGAGCATTCATGTTTGTGGCACCGATTAATCTTTCATGGATCTAGGTTCTGGAGATAACCTGGGGAAAACTTCGGGAGCCCTTGGTGGTAGTTCTGGAGCAATTACGGGCATTACTGTAGACAAATCAGTGGAATTCTCATATGAGGAGCTTGCCAAGGCTACTGATGACTTCAGCATGGCCAACAAGATAGGCCAAGGTGGCTTTGGAGCTGTATACTACGCGGAGCTAAGAGGCGAGGTTTGTATCTACTTAGTCTTTCAGTGAAAATATCCATGCACACGGAAAAATGATAGAAACAAAGAACTATCTTCTTGATACTATGATGATATCTCATGCACCTAGTTTATCCATGTGTGTTTCTTGCATGATAGAATCATTAACAGTTTCTGATCCCTATGCGCTGAGAGGAACTTTTCTTGGTGAATGTCATTCTGCTGCCTGATTTTGGGTATATGAAATGAAAAATATGTTAAATTGGTGGAGACCCAAATCATTAGAAAATTGCACAAATATCTGAATTTCATGACCTTTAGCCACTTGATGTAGATGCACGTTTCTTCGGTCTGGTTTAATGGAGAACCCTGTGTGCAAAGTCTAAGCTCGTCAACTTATTAAACTTTTTGATGCAGAAAGCTGCAATCAAGAAGATGGATATGCAAGCATCAAAAGAGTTCCTTGCTGAGTTGAAAGTTCTAACTCATGTACATCACTTAAATCTGGTAAGGTTTTTCCACAACATTCCGTGATCCTCGAGAAACTTATGATGATATTTTCAATGCCACTAAAATGCTGTTGATAATGTCCATTTGCATCCTGAAATCTTACGCAGGTGCGGTTGATAGGATACTGTGTTGAGGGTTCTTTATTCTTGGTCTATGAGTACATTGAGAATGGCAACTTGAGTCAACATCTGCGTACAGGCTCAGGTAAGAATCACAGTACAAATATCTGAATCTGTTAGCAAGAATTTTGCCTAAAAACTGTTCTAAGATTTTAGTTGCAGGGAGGGAACCTTTGCCATGGTCTACCAGGGTGCAAATTGCACTTGACTCCGCAAGAGGTCTTGAATATATTCATGAACATACTGTTCCAGTTTATATCCACCGTGACATCAAGACAGCAAATATATTGATAGACAAAAATTTCCGTGGAAAGGTTAGAAATGCCTGCATTATTAGCTGATGATGGTTATTGTTTCTCTTTACATTTGACATAAGTATTGAACCTTACAGGTTGCAGATTTTGGGCTAACCAAACTGACTGAAGTTGGAAGTGGTTCATTGCATACACGTCTAGTGGGTACTTTTGGATACATGCCTCCTGAGTACGCTCTTTCCTTTCTTTCATGCTGTACATGCAAAATCAAGCATATCTGATATTCATCAAAGCCACTTTTCTTCAATTGGCCCATAAATGTCTCACTCACGTTCTAGATATTTCTGTGCAGATATGCTCAATATGGTGATGTTTCACCAAAGATAGATGTATATGCATTTGGAGTTGTACTTTATGAACTTATCTCAGCCAAGGAAGCCATTGTCAAGACAAATGAATCTATTACTGAATCGAAGGGGCTTGTTGGTTTGGTAAATTTCTTGCTCCTCTATTGGGTGTACTTTAATAGGAATAAAAAGAATCCAAGTAACTTAATTTCCGAATTGTAATGTTTTGCAGTTTGAGGATGTTTTCAGTGAACCCAACCCTCGTGAAAGTATCATTAAACTTGTTGATTCGAGGCTTCAGGATAACTACCCACTTGACTCAATTTACAAGGTGAAACTCAGTAGAAACGGAAGTCAGAGGCTAATAATTTGTTGACGATTCTAATGTTGCTCTGTTGCTTGCAGATGGCACAGCTTGCAAGAGCATGCACACAAGAGCTGCCCCAGCTGAGGCCGAGCATGAGGTCCATTGTGGTTGCTCTAATGACCCTTTCATCAGCCACGGAGGATTGGGACGTTGGCTCTTTCTATGAGAACACCGCCCTAGTCAACCTTATGTCGGGAAGGTAGCAAAAATGGCTGTTACAAATTGCTAGAGCTCCCATGGTGAGCACATCCACTTAAAACAGCTACAAAGTTTGCCTGATTCGGATGTTTTATCAAATTGTAATGCCACAGTGCAAGGATCTCTATGTTGCCATATATGTAATTATGCTCTGGTGTACTGGTGGGATGATATTTCTTAAATGTCATAGTGAAGAAAATATGTAAATGCTGATGATGATGATGTAAACAATCAGCGGTTATTGTTTTTCTTGTACCATAACAAGTTCGTTCAAAGTGTAGATTCTATTAGTCTGGTCTATGATTCATGATCAAGATCAGGCATGTGGAATAAACTAGCAAAATTTTCTTCCTAGAGGACCAACTTTCGGGGACTGGTGTTCTCACTTTACTTCCCCTTATCCTGCCTGCTTTGAACTTTCAGGGCAGAAGTCTGAATCAACTAGATTTCACTGTTTCTCTGTTTGAAGATACTGAGCATCAAACATGGAGAGCAAGACATCCAATGCAAGAAAGTCTTACATTAGACCCATAAAAACAGGGAAGGGAAAGTAGGTGCAGCTAGACAGCTTGCCAAATGAACTGAAATTACTTAATCAGTTTCAGGTTCTTCCTATTTAGAAGAAAAGAATTCTTTTCAAGGTTCGCAGATTATAGTCCCAAGTTGCTTAATGTCCTCGTTAAGCTTTGATGTAGTTAGTCTCAAGTGTGGGGTAAGACAGATCTTTGCCGGGAGTTTACTTCTTTATATCTGGTTCGGTTTGTTGGGACAACGCTCTCCTCACTCCTCTTACATATCAAGAAACTTAGATTACTACATAACCTTTAGATGCAAAATAAATGTTGAAGAAGACAGATAGAATGATAAATTGTGATCGTGAGATATCAGAAAGCTAGCTTGATGAACTGTGATCGTATTTGAGAGAACAGAAAGCTGGCCCTGATATAAAGAGAAGCAAAAGCTTAAATTTGCATATATTCACAGCGTCCATAAGAAAAATGCCATGTAAAAATCTCAAAGAGTGATCGAACAAAAAATGGTCTCACACAATCTGATGCCAAAGATACAAATTTGTCCCCTGGGTACACTTCATTTTGGTTGCCTGAACCAGATCACCAGTAATCTCTGCATGAACTCATAACATCTTTGAAGTGATGAAAACTATGAGCATACCTGACGATGAGGTCTCCTCAGGATGCCAGTCTTTGCGCACTCTCAGGTTTTTAGTTATTCGAATGGGAATTTCACCTCCACGAGTCCCACTAGGCATACCATTTCTTCTCATCATCATAACTGCAAAAGCGATAGCCAAACGCTCATTGATATTTCCAACTTTTTTTTTTCTTTTCACCGAACGATATTTGGATTTTACTCGACTAATCTAATCCGAGTGTTATAAAATTCATTTAAGGATTGTTATCCCAAATCCTCTTTTTCCGTTTTTAATATTCGAATCTTTGATTAAGAGAGAAATTATTCAATCACTCAATCCAAAAAAATTTAGTATTCGTATTTACAACTTGAAATTATCAAAAAAATTTATTATCCGTATTTACAACTTGAAATTATACCTTTAGTTCTTTTATCTTCTACTTGTTAATCAATTTTGGACCATATTTGGCCACTCTCTCAAACCTTGCTTCAGGATAGCTTAGTCCTTTGTATATCAAACCCGGTCCGTGGTGAGAATGATTGTATGTCTAGATAGCTTTTTCATCTATGTACGTGTCGTGGTAAAAATAAATCAAGCTGCTCGTCGTGATATGATATATTCTGGGTTGAGTTAACTAATTTATAATTTTTGATTGAACTTAGACATGGGCCATAAAGTTTTTATTTGGTTAAGCACGTATTTGGTTAAACGAAATATAGTTAATTAAATTTGATTTAAATCGAATTAAATTTTTAAAAAATAAAATTTTTTCGATACCTATTTTTTTTCAAACACGACTAAATGTGATGTATATCTTATATGAATTTTACCTACATACATACATAATTATATATGTATATTAGGAAACAAAGTTAATATGAATAGTAGGAATTTATATATGGATCTAGCCGGTGATGGAATATTTGAAGGAGCACTTAGTTTACATTCGAAAATTAAAATTAAAATTTAAAATTTAAAAATAAATTTTAGAAATTTATGTTTTCACTTGATTTTCAAAACTCCTATAATTTGTGATTTCATTTTTAAATTCTCATCCTTATTCCCTCAATATAAATAAATCATATAAATTTTAATTTGATTTTTTATTTTGATCCGCTTTAACTGAGAACTTCCTTAGTTTATTTCGATTTTTTAATATTTGTATTTTATTTTATTTCAAAAATATTGTAAAAATATAAAATTTTACAAAATAAACTAAAATAAATTTTTTTTTTTCAAACTAACCTCGACTTTTGCTCTCATCATTGCTAGAGTTGGCCAGGCAAAGAGTTTAATTAGGGTTTTTTTTCTTTTTTTTTTTGTTCTCCTTCCGTTTTGCCCGGCAAAAGAGAATGGATAACGAATATTATTATTCTATCTTATTTTTTTCCCTCCAACTTGATTCACGCTTAATATTTACAGTTTCATTCTGATTAATTTAGACCGACTCATAGTGGGGTCCTCATTCGAAGAAAACTCTCATAACGTCATTTTTATCACTATCAACATTCAAATTCGAGTATTTAATATGGAGTTTTAGTGTTTTTTCACTAGATTAACAAAGCATTGGTATTACCCTATCTATTCTAGAAATCAATATGTATGGTATTGTATTAGGGTAACTTGAATTCAATTTAATTTGATCTGACAAGCTCGCCGTGGGATATATGTAAAAAAATAAAATAAAATAAAATAAAATAAAATTGATTATGAGGGGCGATGTGAACCTATTATATTTCGATTTATAGTTTTATTCTTACGTGCATATATATATATATATATATATATAGTGTATTTTAAAATTTGATAGTAGTATTCAATCTATAATCATTCGAGAACTACTCCTTATGTAGTGAATTCGTACTTTTCGTCTTATAGTTTTTTATTTTGATTTCGGGTTTTCCACATAAACTTAATTTATACATTAATTTTCCTATCTCTTTTTTTCTTATTTATTTTATAACATAAAGTTTATTTCTTTATTAAATATACATTGTGAATCATAATTATTACTTTTAAAATGTATTAATCATTACAATCTGATCAAAATGTAAAAAATCGCAAACACTATGACCCAGTTTTTTACATATTCACATAATGCACATTCCAAGGATCTATTAAAAACTAATTTAGAGTACTAATGAATAGTTTACTGACTAAAAATATTAAATTTTTTAATTAAATCTTAGATTTAAAACTTAAAAATAAAAAAAAAAATTATGTTAGGAAAGTTAGCTTCCTAAAATGGGTCTGATAAATATTTGAATCGGATTGTCTAACCAATTGTTTGAGTGCTGATGTTTTAGCATTCATGCATGGGTATGTTTGTCTATAAATGTAAATGTATATCAAATTTTTTTGAGTTGAATGTTTGGACATTCTATTCTTTTAAACAGAGATTTTGAATTTAAACAATGACAATGACAAAAAAGGACTTAAAAGAGTTAATCTCTAAAATAGGCTCCACAATGATCGAACTGAATTAGTCAAATGAAATCTAAATATCGATCGGTAAAAAAAAAAAATAACAAATGTATGACCATATTTTATCCGCTCTTTGTGGTCATTTGTCTACAGTTCTAAACAAATGGCAGCCAATTCATCTCTGCGAACTTCAACTTAGTTGTTTTTTTTATTCAAATGCAAGCTCCTATCCTTCTTTTTATTATAGAATCTTACCGTCTTTTTATGTAAAAATAAAATAAAATAAAATAATTATTTCTAGGTATACTTTAAAGAGTACTATAATAAATTTTTTTTTATATTTTTATAAAATGTTACATTTGACTAAAATAATACTAGAGAGAATAATAATTATTTCAAAAGAAACAAAAAATAGAAAAAGAAAAGGATATTGGGAAAAAGTTAAGACTTTTGGAGTCCAATCCAAGAAAGACTAAATGAATCCCGCCCTGGTGGGTGGGGGAGGATTGAATAGATGTGTTTACGTGGGTGCCTCATTCCCAAGATGTCCAAGTAGGTTATGGACTATATTGCCATTGCTGAAACAAATGCTAATTTATTTTATTCCATGTTGAATTTATCGACAATCGATTTAATAAAATCAGGTGTTAGGTTTCTTTATCGGTTCTCATATTCAAAACTTAAAAAAAAAAAAAAAAAATTACACTTGAAGAATCATTTCCTAAATATGATTCTCACGGACATTTGAACTGAATTAATTAAAATATAATTTCAGATATCGACAACGTGATAAAAAAAATAATTATATTGAATTCGATTAAATTTAATTAAAATTAAATTAAAATTTTAAAAGATAAAAATCTCTTAATATCTATTTTTATTATATATAAAATTTAAATTTTAAACTTAACCAAGCAGGTGTGGGAGAAACAAATGCGGCTTTGCGAAACAAATGCTGATTTATGGTTATCTTTTGGACTTTTATACAAACCTGTCCCACCTATGACTCTATCCTCAATCCACCTTGTTGGACCATCTCCAAATTTCTTCCATCCTATGTTGGTTGTCGACCTAAATAAAAAATAATTAAAAATATAATAAAATTTGTGATCGCAGTTGACCTGGTTGTTTTCTCTTAATTGAGTTATTGTACATTATTGGAGGTCCAAATTTTGGTGAGTAAATTATTTGGAGTAAGTATTCCAAATAAGTTTGAAAATAAGTTAAGGGCATAGAATTAGGGGTGGATTCCATATATTTTTATTCCTACAATCTGTCCACTTAAATGATTAGTAAGAATTCTATGTATATGTAATCATATGCCCCTTGTGTTGTTTGTGAAGTTTTGAAATAAGTATCCTGGAAACATTTGCTTGAAAAATAATTTATGATAATAATAATAATAATAATAAGAAGAAGAAGCATTCTTGATGCAGTTCAGCACCATTAACATCTCCAAGGAGTGTCTCCCCTATCAAGTGCCAAACACATATCGTTCCCCCCGTGGAAGTTTCCAAGAAACATAGCTTATTTTATGTTTGACAGGCTCCGTTAAACATGGGCATGGGCCGATTCCGACCTGAAAACTGACTCAAGTTAGAGTAACCTGAAACCAGACTGTCCCAACTATAATAACTGGACCAGTCTGATTCAACAGTTTTTGAAACCAAAAACCGGCTTGACATGGGATTTTTTTCCCGAATAATGGAAAAATAAAGAATTTTTTTCCCAGACTTTCACATTACAAATGTTTTCGCATCGATTTTTTTTTCCCATTTGGGATTTTTTTCCCATTGCTAAATATTTCTTGTTTCTCAAACCCCACGGCATCTTCCATTTCCATCTTTCTGTCTCTCCCCGTGGGGCAATCTTCCCCGTGAAATCAATTAAAAAAAATTCTTTTTTCTCTCTCTTTTTTTTTTCTTTTTTTTAGTTGTTTCCAAAAAAAAAAACTTAATTCAAACTATTAAAAAAAAAACACGCACATGCACAAAATTGGGAATCGGTTTTGCACGACTTAACTCAGTGGGTCTAATTCACCGGATTAGGTCGATTTTAAGTAAACTTTTATGAATTGATCCGATGTGTCTCAAAAAGACTTTAAAATTACGATCGAACCGACTCAAGACTCCTGAGCTCATCCTAAAACCGGTCCAACCCGAGCGGATCCCACCTCTAGGTTCCATATCAGGTAGCAATCTATTGATTACTCTAGCACAACACTGAACAAACGCTAGTCAATTAGATGCAGTCACATCAAGCACATAATAGAAGCCTTACTCGTTATAGAACAAGTATAAGTATTTTCAAATATTATAATACAGCAATATTTTGACACAATATATTAACCTATGATATATTTTAAAAAATATTTGATTAATTTAATTTTATAACTTTTCTTATCCCAACTTATTCGATGTATAGATTGGTTATTCATTAATTTTTTTTTTTGAATATAAATAAAAAATTCTTCTCATTCCCTAAAATATTTAATTTTAGGTTATAATTACTATTATCAAAGCGAATAGCTATCACTGAAGCTCCGCTTCTCATAATTCATGTAAGCCATGGTTTTGCGTTCAACAAATTGATATACCACTACCTCAATTCATACCTTGGACAAGTATTCCATCTCAGCCGCTTCGACTTCCAAACATCGCGCCAAGTCACACGATCAAACGGTCAAAAGACACACATCAATCACGTGGACGACCAAGAATCGCTTCGACTCGACGGGAAACGCACACGGTCAAAACGCGCATAAAAATAATTAAGATTAAGTAAAATTTTAAATATAAAAAACTAATTTTATAATGATAAATTAGAATTTTCTTTTAAAAAAAATTATTTATAAATTCTGTAAATATAAAAATAAATCATAAAACTTCAATTATTTTTTTAGATGGATTTGTAATTATAATACTATCAAAATATTAAAAAATTATAAGGTCTAAAATATTCGATTCAAGTTATATTTATTGCCATTTAAATGAATCCATCACCACTTGCTCATTATCACAACCCAGTTAATATGTTAAAGAGTTACAAATTCCTTGTAAAGTTTTCATTGATCGTGAAACATTTAATTTGATTATATTATTTTCATTTATAAAATTTTATCACAATAAATCTATTAAAATATCAAAAAATTACAAAATCTTTGCATATTTTTATAAGTTTTCATTTATTGACTTTAAAATCAACGCGTTGAAAATCGTAAAAATATATAAAAATTCAAATATTAAATATTAAGAAAAATAATTGAATAAGAACTCTTTATCATCAGGGTTTTCCTACGAGGGTTTTCCTAACAGCACAATACCTTGATAGTATGAAATAGGTGTTACATTCTCTTCGATAATCAACTGAAAAATTACATTAAATTAAATTAAGAATTAAGACATTAATTAATAAGTAATTTAATACAAGACAAATGAATCTAAAACCACTAAAGCCAAAAAAGCCGTAACATCACATGTAGTGGGACCAAATCCATTCCCTTCCCTTTTAAGCTAGGCGACAAACTTATCTTTCCAACCAAACAGATGAAAATCTATGTATGAGCTCACGCGCTCACTGTCAAACGCTGTTTAACGTTGTTGCGGTCGTTCATTCATTCGATGGTCGAGTTGAATGAGAAAAAGGTATCCGATTCTTTTATGAACCGTGTTTGGTTCGGCGGAATTAATGAAGAGGCACATGAGAATTAGGGATTGGAATAGGGATTGCCTTTTCATCTTTTAAAGAAAGAAGCTTTAATAACGTTCTTCTTGTTTTGATTCATGCTGAAACAATTATAACGTCGATTCTCTCTCTCTCTCTCTCTCTCTCTCAATTTTGCTTTCAGATCTGCCACTTTTCCCACGTTAATCACTCGTTCAATTGATGGTTCGGCATTGTCAACATTATAAAGCTTCTTGACAAGTGTATCTCTCTCTCTCTCTCTCTGGGTGGTGCTTTTTTCTGCAGTTAATCGTATTCAAATGGCTTTTTTTTGTTAATATATTCCATGCTTAGTTTTGGGTTATTTATATGTATTGGATAATGTGTTAGTTTGAAATCTAAGAAAAGATATAAATTTCATGAATGTATGGTCTTGATGAAATAGCATATATTAGCATTTCATGCTATAGCATTTAAATTTGGAATTTTTTTTTTGGGGGGGGGGGGAGAAATTATGCTTAATTTTAGGTCTGCCAGAGCGAATTACAACATATATTTGGAGTTATATTTTCATGGAGCTGGAATAGAAGATATTAGTTTGAACACCCTTTTAACAAGATATGGTTTTAGGAATGGATGATATGATTTTTATTAAAAAGAAATTTATGCTTAGTTTTTAGGAATTTGTATTTATTGAAAAACTTGGAATAGGATAATTTTTAAGAAAAAGATAGCAAATTTATGAATGCATAGTCCTGATGAATAGGCCATAGCACTGAGTAGAAGAAGGTTATAAGTTTATCATCTAAGTCAAATATATAATCTTTATAGATGTATGATTTGATGGAGTTGCTATGTTGCATCCTATGTATAATTTTATTTACTTATCTGCCCATAAATTTTGTGGTCACTATGTTCAATGTTGGAATTTTTCCCTTATGAGAATAGTCGAATCAATGAGGTTATTGAGACTCAATCAAGTTTGCAACTTATTTCGGTTTTCTCCAACTGCTATCCCAGTTCTATAAGGTTGTTAATCATGGAAAGAGGTCTGAGATTGCTTTGCTTAGCATGGGTTTAACTACATCAAATTGCTGTTCTGTCTGGGTAGGGCAGATTTTGCCGTATTAGTGTAGAGGTTTAATCACCAACTTTGAGATACTTTTTTTTTTATCCCCCCCCCCTGGGGAACAGAAACAACACTGAGATACTATGAAAATCAAACCTGTATGTGTTATTCGATATCATCTCTTTGGGAACATCTCCTTTCAATTTTTTGACAAAAAAACAATTACAGAAAATTTAAGAGTGGATAAGATTTTTCTATGATTAACATCTTCTAGAATATCAAGGCAATGAGAAACACGAAGACATTTGTGATATCTTTCTAGAAGTTTGAAGAAAGATTCATGTAGCTTGCCATTGTGAATTACCATGCAGGCTCTAACTCAGTTGACCGGTATCAAAAGTACAGATCTTGCAACATACTGATTAGCATGATGGCCATCTTATGATTAACTTGTCTGATCTCTTGAGACTTAATGACTGGTGACACTGCGAGAATTATGACATGTAACTTAAATGGGTTTTTATATCCGTTTTTCTCTTTATTGGTTGCTACAAATGGATAGACATCTGGATATAGAGTTCTTATGTCTGTTTAGATGTTGGTACTATTTGAGATTTTCGGTAAACAGTTTGGAATAAATACTTTGGGAAATATTTCTGATGCGATTTTCTTCAAGCTCTCTTTTCTGCCAATAAAAGGATGATTTTCTTCAAGCTCTCATATGTACTTCTTTTGCATGGTATTTTATCTATCTTGAACTCAAAAAGTTGTTTGCGTTGCAGGAAAATTTGTTTAATTCTAGATGGCAACACTTACTGATATAGGAGTTGCAGCAGCTATTAATATCCTCGGTGCAATTATCTTTTTTGTGGCATTTGCCATATTACGCCTTCAACCATTTAATGACAGGGTGTACTTTCCAAAATGGTATATAAAGGGGTTAAGAAGCAGCCCAACGCATTCAGGAGCATTTGTCAGCAGATTTTTCAATTTGGACTATCGGTCATATGTGAGGTTTCTGAATTGGATGCCAGCTGCACTGCAAATGCCAGAACCTGAGCTTATTGAACATGCAGGATTAGATTCTGCAGTTTATTTGCGGATTTACCTAATAGGGTATGCATCAACTATTTAGTTCTTTCCTAATTTCTGGTTTTATTTCCATTGCAGCTTATTTCTCAATCAACTATTTTCCTTCATAAACACCGCCTTTACATTGTGATGCTAGTGGCTTTGCTGAGCTGATGTTATGGTCTCTGACATTGGTTTGGCAGATAGCCTAATGCAGCCTGAAGTTGTCTGTGTAGTTTTTCCTTTACTTTTTAAACCATCCAACAAAAATTTTGTATTGGCTTTTTGCTTTTTGCTGAGATGTTGTGCTTATTATGCTGGAGAGCACCCATAGCCCAATTCTTGGAAGGAATGGTAAGTTGGTCAGGGATGAAATCGCCCCAAGAATTGCTGAGATAAGTGCTTGGCTAGCATTTGTTCCTCAAATCTACTGATATTGTTCTGCAATAGAGGCATTTTAAGTGACTTATTCATTGAAGAAAAATTGGAAAAAAGTAGCATGAAATTGCATCGGACTAACTGCTAGCTTAATTCACAAGCTATGTTCACAAAGTTAATCAAGCATGGCTCTTTTCTATTGCTTAGTGAAATCTTTAATGCCATTTACGTTGTGTACTGAACGATTCAGATAATATGCGAACAGATTGTTGGAGTGTTCCACCTGTGCCTTTTCATTGTTGGTTTGTGGTTGATAACAGTATATTCTCCTATCATTTTTTTTTTAAAATTAATATACTCACTCTCAGTAATGTTTACTTTTCAGGCTTAAAATTTTCGTTCCTATGGCATTTCTTGCATTGACTATTCTAGTGCCAGTTAACTTGACAAATAGCACCTTAAAGATGGCCAAAGTAACTTACAGTGATATTGACACACTTTCGATATCAAATATCCCTCTCGGATCACCTAGGTGAGTTATATGAAAAACTTGTGTTCCTGCAAAATTTAGCCTGCTGTATGATGCGATAGGTTTCAATCTTAATAATGAACATTTTACTTTGCAGGTTCTCAGCTCATATAGTGATGGCCTATGTCTTCACTTTTTGGACATGCTACATGTTGCTGAAAGAGTATGAGGTGGTTGCATCTATGAGGTTGCATTTTCTTGCATCAGAAAGACGTCGTCCAGATCAATTTACGGTAGGGACCGGTTCTCACTGCATAAGCAGATCCCGTTTTATTTTTTAACATATACATGATAAAGGTCATCTCATCTAGGTCCCTCAGATATTTTGGTACCTTTTGAAAATTTCACAAGGAATGGTGTTAGAACTCTCCAGTTTGAAGCTTTAAGTTTTGCAAGTGTCACATTCAGTTCTTTAGACTTAGGTTACCCTAATTGCATAAATTTTCACTTTTAATGGCTGCATGTCTTTATATTTTTGACATTGTCCTGTCTGTTGAACTTTTTTCTGAGTTAGATATTTTTTCTTTCCTTTCTTTTCTGCATTCATTTGTTCTCTAGGAAGAGCTTTATCAAAGCTGTACAAGGGAGCATAGTTCTATAAAAACAGAAAATTGCTATATCTGCACTGTGACCAGCTCCATTGGCTGGGTGACCGTCCACCTCATCATATATTTTAGTTTTGTGCCTCTCTTCTTGAGGGATCTGCGAGAAAATTCTCTTTAATCATTCATTTTTGAATTCTCTTTTTATTCTTATTTTTCTTTGATGAAAACAAATGACTTTAATTCATTAAGCATTCAACAAATAAAACTGATCCGAAAGAAGGATGAAGATGGGTCAAATATGTAAGGAACAGAACAGCAAGCCTTTAAACCTCCAGTCCGAAGTAGTTTTTATTTTTCTTGCTGTTCTTTTAATCCATTTTCTTGTCGGAGTGGGAGCCTAGAACTAATGAGGTTGAGTATAGGTAAGAGGGAGAGGGATTTGAGTTCACGGTGTCACTAATTTAGCACGCACACTTTCTGAAATTATATTTGAGACTGAGATGTTTATTGTTTTGCAGCAGATGTGACTGCATTATGCCATGCTTATGCCCCCTACTCACCTAGCAAATTCTGATTATTGCAGGTTCTTGTGACGAATGTGCCACCAGACCCTGATGAATCCATTAGTGAGCTTGTGGAGCATTTTTTCCTTGTTAACCATCCGGATCACTATCTTACCCATCAGGTATGTTTTCTTTATATATTGAATAGTCTTTTATAGAGAGGTTGAGTTCAATTGAAGCACCACATTTATGCAATTCAATTCTATGATTGTATTTTTCCGATATATTTGTTCTCACCAAATTCATCACTTCTTTAGGTATCACCTTTAATGAAATATATGTACATATATAAATTTTGGCGGCAGCGGTGAGGTGGGGGAGACAGTTTGGGTGTTGACCAGGTGGAAAGAGAGGGGCGCGGGTGGGTGGGGTGGGTCAAAATCTTGTATTAAATAAAAGCAAATATGCAGAGGATATGATATTGTGGATTGGTACTGTAGATAAAGAGGCTCTAATCCTTCTGCTTCCAGCAGGAAGTTTGAGGGACTCCTGTGGTTATCTCTATCTTGGGGAGTTTTTCAATTTTGTTTTCTGATTATGCTGAACTTTGTATGGTGTTTGTGGATTAATAATGTGTTCAATATCGAGCAGGTTTAATTGAATTTTTATTAAGATGGATAGACATTAATTTCTTATGGATTGTTATCATGGCCGTTGATTAACTGTTTTTGTTATAATTTATTAGGTTTATGATGAAATTATTATTTTTAGACAGAAGGAAAATGGGATAGGCTTTTGTTGTGTGAATAGCCCAATCATCATTTTGTTCATAGATTTTCTGTTGAAACATAAGGTGTAAACTGGACCTAGTGTGTAGACATTTTACCTTAATTCATATTTTGACCATGTAAAAAACTCTGAGCAGGTTGTATATAATGCCAACAAACTTGCATCATTGGTCAAGGAGAAGGAAAAGGCGCAGAACTGGCTTGATTACTATGAGCTTAAATGTTCTAGAAATCAGTCAAAGAGACCCATGAAGCAGGTACGGCAGTAAAGTGTCAAGGTTTATGGTGTAAAAGGGCGTATCCAGTGCCGAAGCTCCCACATTATGGGGTCTGGGGAAGTGTCAAGGTTTATGGTGTTGTATTTAAATTCTTGTGTAATGGTATTGCTGATCTAAATGTACTTTCTAATTATGGATTGCCTTCTGAATGATTTCCCTTTCCCTTTTCAGACTGGATTTCTTGGTTGCTGGGGAGAAAAGGTGGATGCAATTGATCATCAAAAGTCTGAAATTGAGAGGCTGTCAAAAGAAGTAAGCACCCCCAAAATGATCTTTTATTACACGTGTTGCTCATCTTTTAAGAGTTTATTAGCAATCCTTTTCCCATGTCACTGCTGGTCTATATTCCATTCATTCGTTTTTGTTGCAAATTTTATCGTAATGTAATATGATCCCAGATCATAAAATATTTGGATTTCTTTTCATCTTGTGTCTGTAGCTCATCTTTAAAACTGGTTCTTTGCTGTTGCAATTTATTTAATGGGCGTTAAGGTGGTGGTTGTCAGCCTTATGTAGACTATCTCATGTAATGTGCACGTTCTTTTAGCTCCAGAATAGCATTGTGATCATCTAGATGTAGCTGCACATGGTAGTGCTTCTTTTCTATTTTCTTGCTTGGCTATATTATACAATTATACACCAAATAATCAACTCTGCCTGCTTACTTGATTTTTTATTTTCAGATTCTTCGATTGTTCTTTGCTTCAGCGTGAAAGAATTTGTTGTTCATATGTGTGGATTTCAATTTCTGATATTGACGAACAGAGTCATGTATCATGGCCTCCTCTGATTTTCTTGTATAATTCCTTTCTCAGATAGCTGAAGAGAGAGAAAGGCTAACAAATGATTCGAAGTGTATCATGCCTGCGGCATTTGTGTCTTTCCAAACACGTTGGGGAGCTGCTGTTTGTGCACAGACTCAACAATCACGAAATCCAACTCTATGGTTAACTGAATGGGCTCCAGAGCCACGTGATGTGTATTGGCAGAATTTGGCCATTCCATATGTTTCGCTGACAGTCAGAAGGCTCATTATTGCTGTTGCTTTCTTTTTCCTCACCTTCTTCTTCATGATCCCAATTGCATTTGTTCAGTCACTCGCAAATATTGAGGGGATTGAGAAGGCGGTTCCCTTCTTAAAGCCAATCATTGAAGTGTAAGTTTTACCTTTTTCTCATATGCCCTTAGTTGATAGCTTTTGTGGAACAAACAAATCCTGTAACCATTCCCCACACATACATGCATACACAGGGTTCTATACCAAGCAATTGTTAATAAGAAAATAAGAATGAATCGAACTCTTTGAAATGTGCTCTTGGCATGTGATTGTTCTCTACTTGTGTTATATTGCACCATGTGGCTACAGTGAAAGGAACATTGCATATGGTCGCCATTGAGAAAGTACATTTTTACTCTGTCATCATAAAGTCCATTTATAGTTGGAGTGGTCTAGGTGAACTCAATTGTTTCATGTGTTATTTTGCCTCATCCTGAGAAAGTACACTTGTATCGAAGCATCTTTGAGATAGGTATGTTTGGCAGTTAGTCAGATCTATAATTTATTTGCACTATACATTTTGAAAGATAACAATTTCTGGTCAAATACAATCTGTCTGTTAAGGTCTACTACTAACAACAGTGAATATCACTTTGGACAGTAAATTTATCAAGTCAGTTATCCAAGGCTTTCTACCTGGCATTGCTTTGAAACTTTTCCTCATTTTTCTGCCAACAATTCTGATGATGATGTCTAAAGTTGAAGGCTTTATATCCCTCTCATCTTTGGAAAGGAGAGCTGCGTCTAGATATTATCTTTTCAACTTTGTCAACGTATTCCTTGGCAGCATAATCACTGGAACTGCATTTGAACAGCTACATACATTTATAAATCAGTCAGCAAATGAGTAAGTTATTCTCGCATGTGTCTTCATCAGGATTCTATATAATGGGATTGTTTAATTATCTGTTTTTAATAGAATAGTTTCATAGTTCCCATCCAGGAGGCTTCTGCTGGAGGTTTGGGTACTGCCTTGTTACCAGCATTCTAACCTAACTTGATTGTATTATCATCATCACTCATCAGTAAATCTTGCAAGAATAGGTACGGAGACACTCATTGCTTGTGTTCATCTATGTTTAGGTGTGGTTACTACAATGGTGTTATACATGAAAAAAATAACTTATACAAATGTTTTCAAGCTTAGCCAATATGGGATGCAATTCAAGTTTCATTCGTAATTGCTGGGAGAGATTTTGAGCCCCACATAAAGTTTCCATTGTGTGCTTTCCCCATTATCATGGAGGATAAATTGTTGAAGGTTGGACAATTAATGATCGAACTCTGCCTAGGGCCGTATGGCCTTTTGGCAATGGTCACACTTACCAAGCAAAGCACAAATAGTTCATGTATATAGAGAATTCATAATTTACATGGAAAAATATGCAATCAAAGACTTTACGATTGCAAAGTTTTCAGAAGAAATTGTAAGGGTTCTGGCTTTACGAATGAAACATTACCAGCTTGTGAAGAATGGACTCTAATACATGGTGGACATGACATAATATGTAAACAGCAATATAAAATATCATTAAAATAGGACACAGTTAAGTAGGAAACAAGAATTTTCTATTTATGCTGTACTAGTGTACCATGTTATTTGTGTCATTTCAGGAGCTTTGCATCAAGTATAGAGTGTGCGTAGTAAAATGGAAGCTTTCTTTTGCAGGATCCCAAAAACAATTGGGGTAGCAATTCCAATGAAGGCTACTTTCTTCATAACTTATATTATGGTAGATGGCTGGGCTGGAATTGCTGGAGAGATTCTTAGGTTGAAACCATTAATAATCTTTCACTTGAAGAATTTCTTCTTGGTGAAGACTGAAAAGGATAGAGATGATGCAATGGATCCGGGAAGTCTTGGTTTTAACACTGGAGAACCTCAAATTCAGTTTTATTTTTTGCTGGGCCTTGTATATGCCGTGGTGACACCGATCTTACTTCCTTTTATCATCATGTTCTTTGCCTTGGCATATGTTGTATTTCGCCATCAGGTAAAACTAAACTCTTTGGGCCTTGGTGGTAAAATATTCCAATAGTCGTGATGTTCCGAACAACCAAATGGCATTGTTTTCTAATGGTTTGAAAGCTGTAGATTTAGGGGACACACAGGACATCGTCCTAGGTAGGATCCTCGATTTAACAACCCTGATGTCAAAGTAATCTGGTGAAGAACGCGGAAGATTTAGAGGACACACAGGATATGATCCTAGTTAGGATCCTCAATTTAACAACCCTGATGTCAAAGTCATCTGGTGAAGAACAAACTAAGGGGGGATAGAGTTACTTGTAGATATGGTCTAATGCACTTTGCATCCAAAAGAAAAAAGGAAGAAAACTTTTAGCGCAGTCATAGAAAACTTGACAACACTACTGAGATTTAGGTACCGAAGTTATGCTGATATTTATATGCTTGAGGTGAAGAGTGGTTAGAGAAAGATGAAGACTATTGGGTTGAGTAAATTTCCTATTGTTTAGGACAGGACATTGTTTTTATAAAATAGCTGCGTGTCATTTATTTGACTCAATTTTCCACCATAACGCAGATCATAAATGTTTACAACCAGGAGTATGAGAGTGGCGCTGCATTTTGGCCAGCAGTCCACGGACGTATAATAACTGCATTGGTCATCTCACAGCTACTTCTAATGGGATTATTGAGCACCAAGCAATTTGCGAAGTCAACACCATTTCTCATTGCGCTTCCCGTGTTAACCATATGGTTCCATAGGTTTTGCAAGGGTCGTTATGAACCTGCATTCGTCAAATATCCTTTACAGGTTAGTTGGAACTTAATTGCAACTTGAGTTTCATTCAGTTGAATTAGTGAAAAGTTACTCAAATATGGTCAAATTCCTCCTTTTCATGTTTTCATCTTCACAAAGTTCGCACGTAGTTTATGAAAAAGACTCCAACGCTAATTATACAAACTGAGGGCTCTGATGTTAATTAGCTTAAGTTTTGCTTTTCATTTTTCTGTGGCCTTTCAGGAAGCAATGATGAAGGATACTCTGGAAAAAGCAAGAGAACCAAACTTCAACTTGAAAGCCTACATCCAAAATGCATATATTCATCCTGTTTTCAAAGCTGGTGAAGATGAAGACGACGACTATCTGATTCTAAAAGGAGAGCCTGAAACTGCCTTAGTCCCCACGAAACGCCAGTCTCAGAGAAGCACACCACTACCCAGCAAAATAAGTGGCAGTTCCTCACTTTCTTTGCCTGAGGTCATTCAAGATTCTGAACAGCCCTAAAATCCAGGCAAAAGACTTGCATTTTCATGTACATTCAGTCCCTTGTGCATAAACGGAAATGAAGTTGACATTGTAGATTAGAAAGAGATAGGCAATCTTAAATTTTAGGCGGGGAGATAGGTATATGGAGTAGAATGTTGGTAGTTAGTTCCAAGAACAAGACTGGAATACGGATACGGAAGGCAATGTTTTTGGTGTCTCTACTACATAATTGCTCAGTTTTTTCATCTTCTTTGCCCTTGTATATTAAGAAGAAACCTTTGATTAGATTTTATTCTGTGAACTGAAAGTTTGCTTTACTAGATAATGAACTTGAACTTTGTGTGTAAGTGTAATAACCCACCCCAATTCCACATGGGTTTTGTACTAGTGTGACCCTGTGTTCAAATGAAACCGTGAAGCCTTAATGTCAAAGTAGACAATACAATACCGGAAGTGGGATTGAGAAGATAGATATGAGCAGGACGAATGCTTGACAACTACAGAACATCATCTTGCCGAGGCTTCAAACCGAAGAGGACGCTAAAGTCCCATAAATATATATGTATATATATATAAAGACGTAAAAGAGGAAATTTTTTTCCTTCTGCAACTCAAGTTCTCACAGTGATAACATGCTTGATGAGCAAGGCAACATCTTTAGAAACTCTAGAAGATGTCTGCTTCAAGCTGTTGATCTTCTTTTCAGTTTCCTCATCAAGCCTTTTTACAGTTGACCAAGAACTTCCGCTTGTCTATTCCATACAATATCAAACAAAGAATACAATATAAGTGCACAATGGTTTTGGTTTTTATTTTATTTTATTTTATTTAAAAGAAAATTTGTTTACCTCTGAGATCATGTTCTGATACTCAGATTCCAAATTGGAGCGATATTGTGCCACTTCTCTGTCAGCCTCTTCTTTTGCTTGCTTCAACCTAGTCATCTTGACTGAATCATGCACAAAAAAAAAGACCAAAAATTGTTATGAATCTTATCCCATGAAGCGCATACAAAATAGAGACACAAAATGACAATAAAATTAATGAAAACTTTATACAACTTACAAACTGTCGTGCAGGATTATATTATATACAAAAACAATTCATTTTTAGAAGTGTCAGTCAGTATTACATATATTATGTATAGAAATGACTCATTTTTAAAAGTATAGAAAACTTTATACAAATTACAAAGCGTTATGTGATGATGCTGTTTAAAATGTAACATATTTCTAGAAGTGTCAATCTGGTGATGTAAATTTGATTTGAAGAGAGAATAAGAAAGATGGGATGACACAGTACAATTAGTTCTTACAATTTCTAGCATGAGAGATAACTTGTTGAGCATCCTTTTCTGCAGTCAGAAGCATTTGAATGCCTCCTTGTGCTTTCATGGAATCCATGGCAACCTATGCAATCCAAAAATTGGGGGAGATCAGGAGAAACCACCCACCACATTAACAATGCAAGATTTGAAGAAAATAATGTATGACATTCCATAAATTTAGATAAGACCATAAACTGTTAAAAATTTGAAAAGAGGATGATCAACTAGACAAATTGAGAGATGGGTTTTTACCTTGAACGAGTAAAGCCAAAGAGCTGGTTTTCCGAGGACAGATAAGAGAGAGTGAAGTGGGAGAGGATTTTACTCAATATTTTTTTACCAAGTCCTGAATCTGGAGAGGAGCATGGGAGACACGTGGCACTACCCCACATAATCGCATTTTGTAGATGATTGAAATAAGATAATTCCATTTCTGGTCTCAGGCTCAAACTTATGTTGTGGCCCTGCCCACAGTAAGTTTTTGGTTCCATGGACAACAGGGTTGGAATTTACCGGAGGGTCAAAGCCAGCAGCACCAATGCCCATTCCCATCTTCTAATTTATTGCTTCAGACCACAATGAATCCTACAAAAACGTCATTAATGTTTGGTAGTAAAAATGGATCCCACTCAAATCTCCACCAAGTTCTACATAAAGATCACCAACAATCAATTCTTTCCATTTCTCGAGTCCATCCAAGTGGAAAAATATATAGAGAGAGAGAGAGAGTTATTTTACCTTTTTTAAGATATTGCTATCAAATATTTTATTATTTTAATTTTACAAGTAATTATGAGTAATGTCCGACCGATTTTCTAATAATTATTAATTTTATAAATATTAATACCTCTTTAACAATTGCCAATTTTATTAGTACATATACTATTCAATATCTACTAATTCTACGGATATCAATATCGATTAAATTAAATGACTATTAATTTCATAAATAATAACATTCGGTTAAATATCATAAAATATTTTCAAGAAATTGTTGATGACAACATTAGAAGTATTTCAATTTTTTCTTAAAGTGAATATTTAAATGCATAACTTTTATGAAAATGATATTAAAATTTTGAATTTCCAATTATAATCAAGCAACCCTTTAAATAAATGCAAAAGCTCAAGATTTTATTCATGGAATTGAATTTATTTATGTCCCGTCTGTACATCCCTTAAATAGATGCATTTACTTTCTCCGATTGCTTTAAAAAAAATATATATTCTTGTGTGATCTTTTTATTCAATTTATTGTCAACTTATAATTTATTACTTAAAAAAGTGTACAAATCATGTAAAACTATCGAATATATTATTATTAATCGATTTTTTCTCGAGCCAGAGATGTAAAAAAGTTTGAGACTAAAAGTAGCCCAGTACTCCAAAAGGCACCATTTTTTTTTTTTTTGCTAAATCTAGAAAACACCCTTTAAGCTAGTTAATTTATTAATTTAGACATTTGTTTGAAACATTTTTTAGAAAAGTATTTTTCTTCACCCAAAAAAAAGTGGGGTGCCAAAATTTGGAAGAGAATTGTATCTTATACAAAAGGGATTTTCCTTATCTAGGAATATTATTCGATCGCAAGAACTGCTTTCAGTGTCTTTTATAATTCCCGTGACAAATTACTATTATATAATCTTTTTCCACACTATTTTCAATTTTTATGATTTAATAATTCCAATAATTTGTCCAATTTATAAAAGGGGTGAATTTCTAAGGAATTTCACATGCATTTTTCTTTTTTTTTTGAGAAATATGCAACAACTTCATCTTCAATTTTTGGTATACAATTCATTAAGCCTTATTTTGTATGTTAATATACAAAACAATTTTAACTTGAACAATTTTTGGTACTTCTAAGATAACATATATTAAATCATTCCTAATAATGTTTGTGATGTTCTTATCATTATCCACACCCACCTATTTTCAGACCTAGTTAGGAAAAATATAAAACACCATTAAAAGAAAGGGGGAGAAGAGAACCATCATAAATATTTCCATTTTATTCTATTTTTCCACATCAATATGGGCCAAACCATATATAAACATACGAAAAATGGCGGGCGGGGTGTTGAAAAGTAAACTTTAAATTACAAACTTTATCATGCTAACTTAATTAGATAAAGAAAAAAAAATTTAGTAGGAGTAGGACTGGGATGTAATATCTTATTCATCAAAATTTGGTAAATACCTAGGGTTAGGAGAATTCCAATATAGTTAAAAAAGAGTGAATGCTAAGTGGAAACCATCTCTCACTTATTCCATGAATGCTCAGTGGTCCGCTAGGTTTGGAACCGAGTCCAAAAGTCCTCTTTCTTTTTTTTCTATCAACGATGATGTTCTCTCAGAATTCGATTAAAGTATGATTTTCTTGTAATTGTAAATCTCATGCCTTACTTGGGGGTCGCCTGTGGTCCTTGATTTTCATTTATACACTTTGGGCTATCTGGAAGGAGCGTTGTCTCATGGTATCTTTGGATAGACCCTTCTCCCCAGAGGGTGTAGTGGTTAGGGCTGCTTGTTATACCTGGGATGGCCGGATCGCATTTGCTAAGAAACCTTCCCAGTTTCCCCATCTGGGCTGTTGGATTACTTGGGCTTCTCCTCCTATGGGTGTCTATAAATTAAATACTGATGGATCAATCTGTCAAAGTCCAAACTCGACGGGAATGGGTGGCTTAATCAGAGATAAGTTTGGGTTGTGGATCAAGGGATTCTCTGAAAATTTGGGAGTCACAGATCCGTTTATGGCTAAGTTGTGGGGTATTCGAGAAGGCCTGCTCCTTTTAAATAGGAGAATCTTTCCCAAGTGATTGTGGAACTTGATTCAAAAGAGCTGTTAATGCTTCTTACTTTGGGAGTTGAGCTGCATCACCCTATCTACCACATTATAATTGAATGTCACCGGCTAATGAAGACGACTATGGTCTAAATAGTGTCTTTTATTCTGCATGAAGGCAATTGATGTGTTGATATATTAGCTCGATTTGAGCACTCGATGTGTCATGGTACTCATGATTTGTTATCCCCTCCTAACGAGGTTTATAGAGCCATTTTAAATAATATCCGAGGTTTAACTTCCTTTTGGAGTTAGGTTCTTCACTCCTCATGTACCCCAAAAAAAGAGTGAAATTTAAAATTTGAATTTTCGAAGGAATCTGTTTCTTGGCAAACAAGCAAGTGGAATGCAGGTTTTTCTTCTGGGGTTTTTCTATGTGACCATTTGACGGCCATAACCGAGGGAGAGAGCTCTTTTTGAGATGACCAAAGTTGAGGGTTAGAGGGTTGGAGTAGATGAATAACCCTCAACACATGGTGTGCCAAAGGAGATGATTCATTTGCAAATTTGGAGTAGCATTTCTTTCTTGGCATAATCAACCGGTATCAAGAGTTATATTTCGATTGATTCGGTCTGAGTATTATTAGCTTCAAATTATGAAAAACTCTTCTAATGTTGTCTTTTCTATTCCCACTTTCAAATCTTGGTATCAAAGGGGAGATGTGAATTTGTGAATCATCCTTACTCACCAAAATCCCAACCATTGTATTCCTAGAATTTGAATTCTCGAAATTAATACCTAAGAGATTACATACCATCCGGTAAAACAATTATTTTTCTTCAAATAAATGATTCAAAAAGCGAATAGTGGAATTATTTTGTTAATAGTATAGATAGATAAGAAACTAACTTCTTATTAACAACCAACTCTATTTTCTCATATTGTACCCTAAATTATTATTATTATTACACAAATAAGGTTCAATTTTCTAGTTTATCATGACAAGATTGTTGGATTCCCATGAAATGAAATATGGGTAAGGTTTCACCGGTTTTAACTAAATTTGAAGCTTAAGATTGCTTCACAATCATTTCTAAGTTTGCTTTACTATAAATTGTATCCGGGACTTTTGGTTAAATGGGGTACTTCTTATTATCCGTGAATTTTTTTATTAAAATTAGATAAATAATATGATATATTGTTTGATTGATCGGTATTTGATAATCAATTTATTGATATTTATTAATCTATCTCGTATTAACGGTCGAATTTATTAAGAAGCAAACCATCTTGATATCTATTTTTAAAATTAAAAATTTAATTAAGAAAATTTAGTATAGGCCTTGTTGGTTAAGTGACTTTGCTTTGTTATGAATGTTTGCTGAAAAAACCATGTCATGAAAAAATTGTTGGGATGAAAGTTGGACAGCAAGGAAGTAGTGGGAACATGAGAGTTGGTCATGTAGTAGGACAGAACCATACCAGGTAAACGCATTTCACATGCTATCTCCAATTTTCCAAAAATCCCAAATGTGCAAAGTCCTTAAGAACCTGATATCAATGACAATCCTAACCTAAACCTCGACTTTCTTGGGAAAAAAAAAAAAAAAAAAAAATCCCACCCAATTCAAATCCTCTGGTCTAAACCAAACCCCACAATGAAAAGAAATGAAAAATAGTAAAACCGAAAACTTTTGCCGGATTTCCTTCAAAAACGCCCGCAGTCTTCCATTCCAATGTTCAGTGATTAATTTCTATTTTGACTTTCTATGTCTCTCTCCAAGTATCCGTTCCGATATGCACTTGACTCGTTTCTATTTTTCAGTCTTCCCCGCTCTCGCCCTCGCTCTATATATTCTCAACCTTCTTTCCCACTTTTTCATTCCCCAAAGAACAAAAAAAAAAAAAAAAAAAAACTCTGTTTGCTTGCGTTTTTTTTTTCACCTCTTTCCTCGCCCATCGTTTTGCTCGACAACTTTTGCACAAACCCATTGGAAATCAGGATTGAAATCAATCCGGTGACTTGGTAACTCTCTTCAGTTCTCTCTCTGGATGTTTTGCATGTGGGTATGTTTGAGATTTATATGGCGGATTGATTTGAATGGAAAATTGAAATTCTGATTCAGTGGTTTGATCGAATTTGTGGGGTCTCTTAAATTTGTGTGAATTTTCCAGAGGTTTTTCAATTGAAATTTTTATGTTCACCGAATCAAGTTCAGATTTTTTAATTATCTAAGTTGAATTCAGTCAATGTTGCTATCCAGATTGGAATCGATAATGTTTGTTGAATTGTTTGTGTTAAATAGTGGGATTTTCTTTTTTGGAATAATGATCTTGATTAGGTTGTAAATCTGGGTCCTTTTGATCCAATCTGATAAACTTTGTTCATGATTGATTTTTACTGTTTCTTGAATTGAATAGGTTTTTAGTGATTGGTTTTTCTGACTAGACCACAATGTGGAAATTTCTATTTGTTTATAGGTCGAAGGTGCCTGCATGTTCTTCAGTGGAGTCTTCTATTTTTTTTTTGGGTTGGGGGGGGGGTAATGATTAATTGGGATTGGGATTTGTGAGTTTTGACATGCACCTTTATTGATTTTCTCATGATAGGTGCCTTATATATATATATATATATTTTGTTGAGCTTCGTTGTTCTACGTTGTAGTAGGTTTCGGTTAAATTAGGATTTTTGACAATCCATTTATGGATTTTTTTCATGATTGTTCTAACCTCTGTGAATCTCTACGGACAATGGTCATTTATGTTGTCTCGTGTGATATCTTATCTAGGCTTTATTGCAACTTGCTGTTCTACACGAGGTTAGTTTAGGGTTTCCTTAAACTTTGCTATACCATTTTGTTGATTGTCCCATGATTAGGTTTCTTATATTCTTTTTTGAGCTTCATTGTATGTAGTTGATTAAGGTTAAAATAGGGTTTTATGAATATTGGTATTCCACTTTATTGATCTTTTCTTGATGTGTTTTACCTCTAGGAATCTCTATGAACATTGCTGATTTATGTTGTCAGGTGTGATATTCATATCTTGGGTTCATTGTTATATGCTGTTCTAAATTCAAGTTAATGTAGGGTTTCCTTAAATTTTGCTATAGCCGTTTGGCATTTGTTGATTTTCCCATGCTTGGTTATGCTGTCAAGTGTGATGGTCTTATGTTGTCAGGTATGTCTTGTGATTGAATTCTTAAGTTTTGCTCTAGGAATCTCTATTGACAGTGGTGATTTATGTTGTCAGGTGTGATATTCTTATACAGGCTTCATTGTACTATGCTGTTCAAAATTTAGGTTAATTTAGGATTTCCCTAAAACTTTGGTCTACCCATTTGGCATTTGTTGATTTCTCAAGATTGGTTATGCTGTCAAGTGTGATGGTCATCTTAGAGCTTCATTTTAAGGTTGGAAATTATTATTTGGTACACTGACAGTTGGATGTTAATCTCTCCTTTCCTTTTGGTTGTCACTAGATGGCGACTTTGATTATGAAGCAATCACAGTTGAGTCATCGTCATCTTGCTGAAGTGCGAAGGATTTCAAATGCCTCATCCATTCCAAAGCCTCAGATGAAGAGAGAGCCAAGTGATATTTTGCAGCATCAAGATGAGAAGGTTTTATTAGAAGAAGAATTACGGGTAGAAAGGGAAGATGGCAACCACAATGAAGATGATGATGAAGAGGAGGTTTTAATATTCCCACGAAGAAGGACAAAGGCTGCAACCAAAAGAAGAAGAAAGGAAATTTCAAGTTCAAGCGGTAAGAGGATTTCAACAAAGTGCAGGAACCAGTTGAAAAAGAAAAGAATATCCGAGGAGGATTCAAGTACGGGAGAGGAAAATTATTTGGAAGAGATCAGTCTGATGAATCTCAAAGAAAGATCCAGAAATAGATTTTCAGATGGTGTGAGGGTGGGAGGAAGATCAGAAGTTATTGTGTGGAGAAAGCCAGAGTCTGGAACCTCTATGTCATCATCTTCTTTGTCGTCATGTTCTTCTGTTTTAGCTTCACATAGTGATGGATCTACTAGATGCTCAAAAAAAGATTCGCAGGTAAGAGAATGTCTCAAGAATCAGTTTTCCATTTCAATATAAATTATATTGCCATGCCTTCATTCAGTTTATCTACTACAATAAAATAATACAATTCATGTTGAAAGCAGCACAAGAAGGCGCGCCAGAGGTGCCATCAATGTAGAAGGAATGACAGATTGGTTGTTGTTCCGTGCAACAACTGTAAAGACAAATTATATTGCATCCAATGTCTCAAGCAGTGGTAAGTCTTCCTCTCATTATATATTCTCGCACAAATGATGTAATACTATTTTTTTCAGCATGGAATTGACATCTTTGTATTGTATGTTGCTTATATAATCTTTTTCTAGTTCATTCTAGCTGGTACTTTTGTGACGTGATCGGCTCGTTTGATGTAATTTGAATGTCCATTCTTTCTTGTAATCAGGTACTCTGCTATACCAGAAGAGAAGTTTGCAGAATTGTGCCCATTCTGTCATGGGATTTGCAACTGTAACATTTGCTTGCACTCAAGTGGATGTCTTAAGGTTCGACTTTTATCCAACCATACAAAAGCTAAATTCTGAAATTCCCATTTACAAATCACTGGATTTCTCCACCATGCAGACAGCGAAGAAGGATATCACAAATCAAGAAAAAGTTCAGCGTATCCTATACATGCTTAAGTTGCTTCTTCCCTATGTAAAACAAATTAATAAGGAACAAAGATGTGAGATGGATATCGAGGCTTTCGTTAAAGGTATGCTCATTTGGACCTCGTTTTTCCATGCATTTCTAGTATTTTGAATTTTGAGGTGCTGACAAATTTTTTATGGATGCCTAGGAATTCCATTGTCTGAACTCAGAATACCCCAGTCCATTTGTACCAGTGACGAGCGTGTTTACTGGTATACATCTCTTTGTTCTCAATGAGTCATTATAGTTATGGGTTAATTTCATTTTCTGAATTTATCTCATGGTGCAGCAACCATTGTGCAACTTCCATTTTTGACCTTCACAGAAGCTGTCCAAATTGTTCGTATGAAGTTTGTCTAGCTTGTTGCAGAGAGATTCGCCACAGAAAACTCTCAAGTTGTGATGAAGTGGTTTTCAGTTATGTGGACAGAGGTCCTGAATATGTTCACGGTGAAGATGGTGATCCTGTATTCTTCGTTTCTGATCCGTCTAAGGATCATATGAAACTAGTGACTCCATGGGGTCCAAATGACAATGGAAGCATTCCTTGCGCCCCAAAAGAAATGGGTGGATGTGGTTATCATCAATTAGTGCTAAAACATATTCTTCCAGAAGATTGGCTTGCCAATTTAGAGTTGAAAGCAAAAGAAATGTTAAAACTTTCTGAGACTAGAGAACAAACTTCTGAGGGCAATGTTTCAGATGATGGTGATAAGAAGGTTAGAGCAGCATCATCCAGAAATGGGTCTGACGATAATTTCTTGTATTGTCCATCTTCATCGGATGTACTGAACAAGGAACACCTTCTGCATTTCCAAAAGCATTGGGTCAAGGGTGAACCTGTAATAGTTAGGCATGCTCTTGAGCACACTGCTGGTTTGAGCTGGGAGCCAATGGTCATGTTGCGTGCATTATGTGAACATATCGATCCAAATATCAGTAAAAAAATGTTAGAAGTTAAAGCCATTGATTGCCTAGCTGGTTGTGAGGTTAGTGCTTTTATCTCTCCTTATTTTTAGTAAAGTATTCCACTCTAAATCACTATGAAGAGTTTGCTTTTGTTGCATGCATTATGTGACAATATGGATCCAAATATCAGTAAAAAATGTTAGAAATTAAAACCATTGATTGTCTTGCTGGTTGTGAGGTTAGTGCTTTTATCTCTCCTTATTAGTAAAATATTCCACTCTAAATCACTATGAATAGTTTGCTTTGATAATTTTCACTTTGTGGATATTTCAAATTCTTTTTGACATGAAGTGAGTCCTTGATATATTCATGGAGCTCAGGCAAATTTTTCATCGGATCGTGACAGTCCACATAAGGGCATTCAAGAATGCCTTTCAAGATTAATCTCTGCGTCGTTTCAAAGAATTTGGATTCTCTGGTGTCAGATGCTGGGGTATTGAGTGATGGGAATTGTCTTCTTGGATGTAGATTTCATCTTCTGAGTTTATGAGACCCAAATAAGCATACAGACGATGGTGTATGGCTGAGGGAACTCTTTTCATGTTTGGTGACTTGGAGATGGAGTGAGTTCTTCACGAACTCATGGAGCTCATGCGGAACTTTATTTGGGTTGTCCAAGTCTGTCAATGGGCACTCAAGAATGCCTTTCAAGATGCTAAGATCATCATCAACAACCCTTAATTGACTCCTTGAAACTTGATTCCTGTTATAGTATTCATGAAATATTTTCTTCTTCTTTTGCCAAGAGTCATTTTTGCTTGGAGATACTGCTTCGTTTTGCAGAATTTGGATTCTCTGATGTCGAATACGAAGGTTTTCAGTAGTTGGTATTGTCTTCTTCGCTGTAAATATCGTCTGAGTTTGTGAGACCCAAAGAAGCATACCTGGCATGTTGAATAGTGGTTAAATCATCTTGGTCTGAGAGGACTTCTGTCACTTTCGGTTTCCGAGTCTGAAGACATTTTCCAGAGAGACAGACCGAGTCTAAAGACATTTGCCAGACTGAAAAATAGACAGAGGAGGCAATAGCTGTACTTAAACAACAGGGATTTATTTCAACATGGAAGCTTGGGTTTCTTAAGAGAGATGAGTTTATGGAAGCATAGGGAGTCTTTCATAGATAGTCTCTGCTCTATCCTGCAAATGAAGAGTTACAAATACATACAACTAGTTGTTCCATGGTGCCTCTGGGTTATGGGTTACAACATTCATTACTTCAACAAGAAATCCTTTTTTTTTTTTTTTTGACGAATGTTGGCGCAACGATTGAGTTGCTCCTTTGGTGACCTCAAGGTCACAAGTTCGAGGCGTGGAAGCAACCTCTTTGCAAAAATGCAAGGGGAAGGCTGCGCACATATATGCCCACTTCAAAATCGACCCCAATTGTTGGGACTAAGGTTCTGATTATTGTTGTTGTTAGATATTTCAAATTCTTTGAGTTGCATTTAATTCTTCCTATTCCTGCACTGGAGTAATGTTGCTTTACATGTACAGCCATGATTTGGCACCATACGTCAGATTAATGTACCAAGTTGCAGTTTGGATTTATCTTCTCTCCAAATCATTACTTTCGAGTGTATTCTCAGCTATGATTGCTATCCCAAATGCAGGTGGAGATAAGTACTAAGCAATTTTTCAAAGGATACATCGAAGGAAGAAGATACAACAATTTCTGGCCTGAGATGCTCAAGTTAAAGGACTGGCCACCATCTGATAAGTTCGAAGATCTCTTGCCTCGTCATTGTGATGAGTTTATCAGTGCACTCCCATTTCAAGAATATACGGATCCCAGGGCTGGCTTGATGAATCTTGCTGTGAAGTTGCCACCAAATATTCTAAAACCAGACATGGGTCCAAAGACATATATTGCTTACGGAGTTGCTGAGGAGCTGGGAAGAGGAGATTCAGTGACTAAGCTTCATTGTGATATGTCAGATGCGGTATGCTCTTACTGTTTGACATGCTATCTTCTTGTCATTAACTGCATAGAGATATCTACATTAACTGGTTAGGTGCAAGAATTTTACTTCTTCCATGTCAAAAATGACTTCCAATTGTTTGAAATGTTCTACGGCTTTGCCTCAAAATTCAAGATCATGTTTTGCTCTTGTGGCTTTTAATTGTGTTAAGTACTAGTCATAAGCCTTTCATGTGAATACATTTGGGTATGTCCAGAGTATGCAAGAAAGATATGCAAATTTCAAACCTGGGTTGGATATCATAAATGTTAAAATGAAGTTGTTATTTCTCCACATCCATGATATGGTGTTCTGTACGTAGTTTAAAATGCACTTATGATGTACTCTTACCACCTAAAATTTTTGTTTCTGTAGGTTAATATCTTGACACACACTGCAGAGGTTGAGTTAAGCAATGAACAGCATGCTGCAATTCGAAGTTTAAAGAAGAAGCATAGAGAACAGGACAAAAGGGAACAACTAAAAAGAAGACTGGCTGATAATCGTCTTAGGGAACAATCTGATAATCGTCTTCTGCATGGAAAGAGAAGCTTTGACAAGATCAGTATGGGCAAGCATATGACTGAGATGGACAGAGTAGTTGAAGAGTCAATGGGTGACAACGTAACAGGTTTTATGTTCCCTGGCTTTCCCTTTGAGGGGACAACAGAGGAAAAGGGCAGTGCTCTATGGGACATTTTTAGGCGGGAAGATGTACCAAAATTGGAGGACTATCTTAAAAAACATTCAACCGAATTCAGGCACACCTATTGTTCTCCAGTTGAGCAGGTAACCTTCTCATAACTATGGATATATTTCATCCATATTGGATTTGCTCAGCTTTTCTGATACTGTTCTGTATTTCATCCATATTGGATTTGCTCGACTTTTCTGATACTGTTTTTGTTTTCTCTTGATTAGGTAATCCATCCGATTCATGACCAGTCATTCTATTTGACCGTCGGGCACAAAAGAAAGCTCAAGGAAGAATATGGTAAGTCTAGAAAATCACATTCAAACTTAATTCACCGGAAGAGGGAACAGGGGGGAGTAATAAAACAGATCTTAACAAGAAAGCCCCTTTTTTTCCATATGCTAGGAGTTGAACCATGGACTTTTGAGCAAAGACTTGGAGAAGCAGTTTTTATTCCTGCTGGCTGCCCTCACCAAGTCAGAAATCTTAAGGTAAATAATCCGTTTTGACCTTTTTATTGTTTATTCTACATTTCATTATCCTTGAACATTGATTCATTCATATATATCTGCGATTGCAGTCATGTACAAAGGTTGCTGTAGATTTTGTCTCCCCAGAAAATGTTCATGAGTGCCTTCGGTTGACTGAGGAGTTCCGTAAGCTCCCTAAGAACCACCGTGCAAGAGAGGACAAACTCGAGGTGACATTCTTTTGATGTTCGTATTCTATCAATGATGTGCTTGTAGGATTTAATTCTTCATGCAAATTGGTCTTTTCGTGTTTCCTTGGTAAAACAGGTTAAGAAGATGCTTCTTCATGCAGTTAACCAATCTATTAAAGATCTAGAAGAGTTGATATGCACCAAAAGCTGATTGTTCTGCATATCCTCAAGCAGGATGCCTTAAGCTCTATGTACAAGAACTCCTTTTTCAGCAATTTTCTTGCACCTTGCATCTTACCCCTCGGACAATTTTGTAGTTTTATTATCATAGTCATTTGTAGATTGGTGTAATAATCTTGGAGAGAGGATAAGGGAAGCTAAGGAGCACCTTCAAACTATTGTATACGTCAATGAAAAGCAATAAAACAAGGTACATTCTTTCGGGGAAAATGGTGTTTGTTGATGATGAATCATACAAAGTCTCAAATCACCCATCTTTGCAATGGTACTCCCAAGCACTCTAAACATATTTTCCTATATTCAATGTTCACATTTTGGAAAACACTTGTCATGCTTTGAGGTTCATGCCTAATTTCACACCATAACCCAATGTTGGAACATCGCTTGGAAGAACTTATTTATTAGTTTTTCAATAGGGTTCCTCTGTACATGACCCAACAGTCCAACAAAGGGAGGAATTTGGCTTTATAAATTCTTTAATATATCTTATAAGATGCTCAGAACTTATATGATATTTTTTCTTAAAAAAAAGCTCAGTCCTTATTTTTTTAATGCAGCTTATATGCTGTTTTATTTTGACTTATAAATTAATTAAATTACCTAATTAATATTTTTTTTATTTCACACTTTCCTTTTTTATATCAATAAATTACTATTTATATGATATTAATAATATCTTATCATTTTTTAATTATTTTAATGTAAAAAAGAGATTATAGACAACTTGTAAGTTTGTGTATTTTACATGTTCTTTCGTCTTACTTATCTGAACAATTTAATGACTTATTTATCCAAAAAGAGATTTAAATTTCCATTAATATTAAGAAAAACTCATTTAATTCTAATAGGATCTAACCTCAAAATTTTCAATTGTTGCACTATAAATTATGAATAATCACATAAAAAAAGAATTAACTAACACAAAACACACAAAATAAATAATAAACAAAAACTTAATCAACACAAAGCACACTTAAATTAGGTGTTTTTGAGTTAACATAAACAAACTAAATGCTCCACAATGAATGGAGGCTTTCATGGTAATGATCAGAGTAACATAGAGAAGATTTTGTCGGTGTTTTGTACTATGTTAACTAAAATCCCTAGTATTTGTCATGAAGTGGAGATTTTTATAGTAACATTAATAGAGTAATAATTATTCTTAAGGAGACAGTTTGGTGGTCATAATTTTTCTCTCCTAATCCGATAATTTCGAATTCAAATCGTGGTATAATCTAAAAAAAAAAAAAAGGGTGATAACAATAGTATTGCTTAGTAACACTATAACCTCTCAAAATAAATATGGTAAGACTAAAATGTTTAGGTTTATAGAAATGCCCTTCACTAAGTTGCACCCCTCTTGTTCCTCATCACTCATCCTTGGTGATCCACCATGACCAAATCTCTAGGGTTACAATCTTTTATTTGTTCCACAAGGAGAGCAAAGCCCCAGATGGGGAAAAAAAATCACAATCTCACTAGACAAATAGAGAAAAATAAGATGTGAAACAGTTATATTCCCTCAAAGGCAGACTGATTACCCTCCTGTGACGAATCTCGCCAAGGCAAGGTGATCGCCCTTCTGTGATGAATCACGCCAAGACCCTTGACGAAATCTGATGGATCCTCAATCAACTCTATTTAAAACAAAATATCCACTGGACCTCAAGCTTTTTGCCAAGTGTGGATGAACACAAAAAATTCATCATTGCGTGTATCTGCATCAAATTATGCGGTGAAGTTTCATGTATCACAGACTACTAATAATCTAAATCAGAAAGTCGCAGTCCATCATGAGACATGTTTGAAATTCATTTCTCAAGTATGACAGACTACTGCCAATTTATATATATATATATATTCAGTTATAATCGATAAAAGCGTTAGATTATTTAATTAAATTTTGTGTATAAAATTTAAAAATAAAAAAAATTATATTGGTTTTTAAAGGGATAATTTAATATTTACAATCTCTTGCTTTTAATTTAGTGATCTCTGATTTGAACTCTTAAATAATCAAAAAAAAAAAAAAAAGGATTATATTGAAGAAACTCCTGCTTCAAAGATAGAGATAATCTTCATGCTTTCGCTGAGAGAGGAGAGGATAGCAAACTTGGTTGCCCCTTATATCTCCCTTTTTAGGGTGGAGTTAGTTCGGGTCTAAGTGGATGGGATCAATTCGGCTTGTTTCGTCAAAAAATACTGGGCCGGGTGGGTTGAATCGGCCCATGTAGGGGGTCTATCCATCTCATAAAGTTTCTCTCCCCAGTTTGACTCTTATCTCTAATTTCACTCTGTAGTCTATCCTCTTTCTCCTCCATCGTCCTTTTTTAGCCGGGCCGGTTGAGATCGGCCCATTAGGGGTCTGTCTATCTCAAAACTCTCTCTCGCTCTCTCGCTCTCTGTCTACCCATCCTACTCCCTCCACCCTCCCAGAAACCATGAACGCACAATTACACACACTCACACCTCTGCATCTTCATTTTCGACCCTCACCTCAGTTTGACTCTAAACCAAAAACATTAATTTTTCGGAAAAGACACTCTTTTAAAGCAAACTCATCATTGAAAACCTCTTTTAAATTCCTAAAAGTCTTCAATTGCGTTAACGTTAGTAACAACAACAGTACTGGAACAGGGAGTGAAGTATTAGAAGAAGACGCAGAGAAGCAGAAAACGAGTAGGGTCAGAGCATACCCTTTCCATGAAATTGAGCCTAAATGGCAACTTTACTGGGACCAAAATCGCACTTTTCGTACTCCTGATGAAATTGATACTTCCAAGCCAAAGTACTATGTTCTTGACATGTTCCCTTACCCCAGGTTCTCTCTCTCTCTCACATCTTTTTTCACTTTTGGGTAGATGGGTTGTTATTTTATATGATTATACGAACTGTGCTAGGATTTAAGCAATTAAAATTGTAAGTGTACTATTAAAGTTTGGATTTTTACTGGTTTTTTTTCTATTTTATGAAAATTCATTCCTTGCATGGTCTTGAATTTCCAATTCAAAGCCTAATCTCTCTCTACCTCATCTTTTGTGACTTGTTGGATAAATGGGTTATTGTTAATTTATTGGATAGACTATGCTAGGATTTAAGCAATTCAAATTTTATCGGGATTTCTATTTTATGAAAATTCATTAAATCCAAGATCTTGAATTTACAATTGTAAGCCTAATCCCTCTCTCTCTCTCATTGGTGGGATAACTGCGTTGTTATTATTTCTATAGCATTGTTCCAGCCATTCTAGGATTTAAGCAATTGAATTTTAGCTGTTTAAGATACGTGCTTGCAGGAGAGATCAAGAGTAGGAGGGTTGAGCTGCGAAAAGTTTTGATTTTCATTGGACATTTTCTTTGCTATTACTTAAGTTATCTTGTTTGTGTGATGGAGTTCATGACTTACATTCCTGCATATTCTGAAAGCGCAAGTAGAAATTGCAATGTTGTATAACTTGTAAATGACAGAAACCTTATATTAATCCCATAAAATATGTTCCTCTCCTTTGAGGATTTGTTTATATATGTCAATTTAGCTTGCTTTGAATTGGGTTTGTTTGTCTTGTTTACTCTCTTTCATCTCATTTACTCTCTCTCTCTCTCTCTCTCTCTCCCCCCCCTTTTTTTGGGGTGCAGTGGAGCGGGTTTGCATGTTGGTCATCCATTGGGATACACAGCCACCGATATTCTTGCTAGATTGAAAAGAATGCAGGGGTATAATGTTTTGCATCCAATGGGATGGGATGCATTTGGGCTGCCTGCCGAGCAATATGCGATAGATGTATGTTCTTCCGTGATTTGTAATGTTTTTCTTTCTTTGTTAGTTTTCATTTTGGTAGTCATTTTAATTGTGTAATGTATTTGACAGACAGGAACCCACCCGAAAATCACGACTAGAAGAAACATCGACCGCTTTCGCTCCCAGGTCTTCTAAAGTCCCTTTCTTGTGGTAATTCGTTGAATAATTTATTCCTAGTGCCTGCCTTTCGAACTTATGGGATTTTCACTTTGATTTGCAATTGCCTTTCCTTGCTTACACCTGCTTCAAAATAGTAATGTATGGTCTTTGTTTGTGGCATGTCCACTTGAGTGTTGGATGGAATGTTGACTTTGATTGTGATTCAGTTCAAATTATACTATAGTGCTTTGGAATTCATTTTCACTTAGCCATTTCTTTAGTAATGTTCTTTTGTGCTTTTGCTTGTTAGTTGTGTTCTTACTCAGTCTTTTTGCATCTCACTTCTTTTGCAGCTTAAGTCATTAGGCTTCTCATATGATTGGGATCGTGAAATTTCTACAACAGAACCAGAATATTATAAATGGACTCAGTGGATATTTCTTCAACTGTTGAAGAGAGGACTAGCATATCAGGTTTAAACATGTTTCTAGTCCTTTATGATCCCATTTGTGTTATAGTTAAGAATATTCAGTTGTGATACATTTTTTTAGGCCGAAGTGCCAGTCAACTGGTGCCCTGCACTTGGTACTGTCTTGGCAAACGAGGAGGTGGTGGATGGTGTGAGCGAGCGTGGGGGTCATCCAGTTATTAGAAAGGTAACGTACTGCTTTGTTGTCTTGTGCCTAGAAAATGTATCCACATATTGATTTCTCCATAATCTTCCTCTTTTAAAATGATTTTATAATTTTCAGTTCATTGTTTATGACCAAGCAGCCAATGCAGCAATGGATGCTCAAGATTACTGCATATGCTGATCGTCTTCTTCAAGATTTGGATGATCTTGACTGGCCCGATAGTGTTAAAGAAATGCAAAGGAACTGGATAGGAAGGTCAGAAGGCACGGAGATGGAGTTTTCCATTATTGACAGTAATGGACTGGAAAGGGACATGAAGATTACAATTTACACCACCAGGCCTGATACCATCTTTGGTGCCACGTATGGATTTGGCTTTATCTTCTATTTAATTCTATCCATTTCTTGTTCTTTAGTCTTAAAATCATGAGCATTTTCTGTCCTTCATTAGAAATTTATTTTGCCCTTTGTATGCAGCTATATGGTTCTTGCACCTGAACACAGTTTATTGTCATCAATAGTATCCATGGACCAAAGCAAATGTGTAAGTCAACTTTGATCTCTTTTATATCTTGTCCTCGGCTTTCCGTCATAATGGATGATTAGAAAAGGATTAAAACTAATCATAGGTGGAGGAATACAAAGAGGCTGCCTCAAGAAAGAGTGATCTAGAGAGAACAGAACTTCAGAAGGAAAAAACTGGGGTTTTTACTGGTAGTTATGCTAGAAATCCTGTCAATGGGGAATCCATACCGATATGGGTTGCAGAGTATGTTTTAGGGAGGTATGCTTTGCTTCGTACTTGATCCCTGAATCCTTGCATCCTTCTTGAAGCTTTCCTTAGTATAGATTCTTTAGATTCTTTAGTTTCAATACCAACTATTTTATAAATGTTAAGGGAATTTGTGACAGATAGATTTAGCCAATTTATTTGGTAAAAATCAGAAGAAACATTGTTGAATATGATTTACTGATTTACACATTGACATGTTGCATCTGGTGCAGCTATGGTACGGGAGCAATAATGGCTGTACCAGCACACGACATTCGTGACCATGAGTTTGCACTGAAGTATAAGATTCCAGTTCGCTGGGTTGTAAAACCAGATGATGAAAGTTGCACCAATTCTGAAAAGGCATATTCAGGTGAAGGTACCATTATGAACTCATCAAGTTCAACAACTGGGCTTGATATCAATGGGTTGCCAAGCAGAGAAGCTGCTTCCAAAGTCACTGAGTGGGCTGTGAAAAGTGGCAAGGGGAAGAAAAAGGTACCTTTTTTCACCACTGAAGTTCTCTGCAGATTATGTGGTCAGTATTGTTTCTAGTAGCTGCATGTGATGTGGTTTTCTTTATAGGTGAACTACAAGTTGAGGGATTGGCTATTTGCACGGCAGCGTTACTGGGGGGAGCCTATACCAGTCATTTTACTGGATGAGACAGGTGAAACGATTCCACTTCCTGAAAATGAGCTGCCTCTTACCCTTCCAGAATTAGATGATTTCACTCCAACTGGGACTGGGGAACCTCCATTAGTGAAAGCTGTGTCTTGGGTATTGTGTTCTCTTCCTAGTCTACTTGTAATTTATTTTTTCTTTTTGATCAGAAAAAAATTATTCACCGAAAAGGAATTACGGAAAACAGATTTCTGCGCTTGAGAAATCTACTTTGATGTGGGCACTGGATTCTTTATGTTTCTTCTTGTAGATATGTTTCATTGGTTTGTCTTCATTTATGATTCAACTTTTAAATTACATAGTAGTCAAAATTTATTTTATACCCTTTCCCCTTTCCGCTCACAATTCATTTGCAATAGCTTGAAAAAATTTCAAAATATTTAAGCGACAAAATGTATAGCAAAAGATCAAGTGTAACATAAAGCTTGAAACTAGTTGTAAATGGGTCATGTAGTGGTCTTCCCTCCTAATGGCAGGGCTTTCCAAACCTAGCCATCTTTTCAGCACACTAACGCAAGTGGGGTGGAATTTCTGGGAAATAGAACATTAGCTTGATATACTGACTCCAAGAGCTGATTGCTTCTTTGCTCTCTTTTCAGTTCCCTTCTCTCTCCAGTTGTTCTTTGTATGCATGTTTACTTTTTCCTCTGTATTTTAAGTTCCATATTGTACTCATAACAATACTTGCTTACACTTAAATAACTGCTCCACAGGTTAAAACCACAGATCCTTTATCTGGAAGACCTGGCAGACGAGAAACTAACACCATGCCACAGTGGGCTGGTTCTTGCTGGTAACTTTCTTTTTAATGACTTTGCAACAAGCCATTTTAATGTTGAAAATTTTAATTTTCTTCTCCTATCTTTAGGTACTATTTGCGATTCATGGACCCAAACAATTCTAATGAATTGGTTGATAAGAAGAAAGAAAGGTAAGTCATCCCCCCTGCCTTGTTCTCTTTCTTTTTCATTTTTTGGCACTTAAACATCTGGTACCTCTAGATTGAGCCTTAGAATTTATTTTTATTTATTTTTATTTTTTATTTTTTTTATAGTGTGACAGTTCAATCAATATGCTAATGCTATTATCATCATCTTCTGACTACAGCTACTGGAGTCCAGTTGATGTCTATGTCGGTGGTGCTGAACATGCAGTTCTTCACCTACTCTATTCTAGATTCTGGCACAAGGTTTGTGATCCCCATAAATTATGTTATTATGTTTGGTCAACCGGTAGCTAAAGACTAATTAGAGTTATTCCTAAAGGCAATCACGAGTCTGTGGATGTAGAAGAATTTTTGACATAATTAATATTATAAGCATTTTATATATAGAACCATTGGCAGAAAGAGCTATTCTGGGAGATATGCTTAGGATTGTTAATGAATGGGCTTGTATGAGAATCCATTAGGATGTGTGTTGAACATAATGTCTTTCTACTGAAGCCTATCATAAAGGAAAGCATTATACAGAAATGTTAATACCAAGCTAAGTTGGTATGCTATGGTTAGTTTTATCTTAATCTGACCAAGGAAATATTCAAATTGCTTGTCTTTGGTTTTTTCGTTACGATTGTCTTTGTTAACTTGAGTTTTGGATTTCAGGTTCTTTATGATATAGGTGTTGTGTCAACTAAGGAGCCCTTCAAGTGTGTTATTAACCAGGGGATTATCCTTGGAGAAGTCAGTAAATTGCTTTTTCTTAACCCTTTAATGCTCTGCTATTACAAATTTTTAATGATTTCGAATGGCAGGTTCAATACATTGCATTCAAAGACTTGGATGGAAATTTTATCTCTGCAGACTCTGTTGATACAGTGGGTGAGCATATTCAAGAAAGAATATCTGAGGAAAAGGTATGCCCTTTTATGTTAACCTTTTCTCTCCTTTCCTTCTGGCTTATTGATGTGATCAAGTTATTGAATTCACGTGAGACAGTTATATCCTGTATTTCACCATTGTTTTATTTTTCTCCTTTCTTAGGTCACAAAAGTTGGTGATTCTTTTGTAATGAAAGACAGTCCAAACATTCGTCTAATTGCTTGGGCATACAAAATGAGTAAAAGTAGGGGAAATGTTATCAATCCTGATGATGTTATTACCGAGTACGGTGCAGATTCTCTTCGCTTGTATGAGATGTTCATGGGACCTTTTAGGTAGATTTCTCTTATGTCAATTTTCAAATTAAGCATTTACTGTTCACCAGAAGAGAGCAACAATATGTGGCTTTTCTTCTTACACATCGTTGATTGTCCTTTTGTATTGGCTATTACTTCTAGGGACACAAAAACGTGGAATATTAGTGGTATTGAGGGGGTCCATCGATTTTTGGCAAGAACATGGAGGCTGATTGTTGGTTCACCTTCTTCTGATGGTACATTTCGAGAGGGAACAGTGGCAGTTGATTCTGAACCTACTATGGAACAACTTCGTACACTCCATAAGTGCATTGATAAGGTCTTGCCATTGAGCAGCAAATTGAGTAGCTTCAAATTTTCTTCCTTTACATCCCATTTCACATCTATTTTCGGAATGAGCTAATAGATGTGAATAAATGTCGCTGTTGTGTTTCTAAATATGTTAAATCCAATGCAGCTTTCCTTATTGATGGGCTGCTTCTGAATCACAGGTAACTGAGGAAATTGAAGGAACACGTTTCAATACCGGCATCTCTGCCATGATGGAATTCATTAATGCAGCATATAAGGTTTTTGTTAAATGCTGATGGTTTCATTTTCAATAGCTCTGGCTTTCCTTTGTCTTTGTTTTTAGTCAGTACTTATGTTTCTAATTTCCTGCTTCTAGTGGGATAAATTTCCAAGATCAATCATCGAAGCATTTGTTTTGTTGCTTTCTTCATATGCACCTCACATCGCGGAGGAGCTTTGGTCTCGCCTCGGGCACTCAGATTCATTGGCCTATGAGCGTTTCCCTATGGTATATTTGTTGCTGCATTTGTTTGTTGTGTATCTGTCACTGTCCTGGCATCTGGCATTGGAATGCATCTCTGTCAATATGGACAAGGACATTTACATTGGATTGATTCTGATCCTGTCAATTATGGTATCGGGCATCATTGACCTAGATATAATTTAATAGGGCTTTGTGATTCATTTAGTCCTATGTTACACAACAAATTAAATCAGATGGATGTCTAGCACCCATTGCAGTCATTAAAGATACAAAGAAATTAATGGATGGATGTACCAATTATGGTTCGGCCCACAGATTTTTTTTTTTTTTCTTTAAATAATTTGTATACTTTTAGTGGCAATTCCCAGATGCCGCTAAAAGTCTCGTAATGATGCTAAAAGTCTTAGAAATGTTGTTAAAGATCTTAAAAGCGCCGTTAAATCTGTTAAATCTTTTAAAATGCAGTTTGTTCTCTGAAAAATGATGACCTCTACCCCTCCGGCCCCTGCCTTTTTCATGTTGTCCACTGCCCTTGAATATAAAAAGTTTTTGTCTTCGTCCTAAGTTGGGTTACCAATTTTGAGGCAGGCAGGCATAAACATGTAGGCCTATTATTTTGTCTGCAGAAACTTGAAACGAAATGTTCTTAGGTGCTTAGACACCAAGCACGCACCTATTTGGAATTTCATGCCACCATGGTATGGATGGCACTATATTTGCTTGTTCTATTTTCCACTATTCTGAGTATAGTCAATAGCATTACGGGATAAAGGAACTTTTTTGAGTGTTCAAAATAGATCCTAAATTACTCATGGTTCACCTTGCAGGCCAACCCCGACTTATTGAAAGACTCCACTGTGATCCTACCCGTTCAGATAAATGGCAAGACGAGGGGTACCATCCAAGTAGAAGAAGCATGCACGGAGGAGGAAGCTGTTAGATTAGCCTCACTAGATGAAAAACTCTCCAGATTTTTGGATGGGAAAAACATCAAAAAGAGAATCTATGTCCCGGGTAAAATCTTGAACATTATCTTGGAATCTCAAAATGTCAAAGTTGGTCGCCGATAGTCCAAATATCCATTGAGATGGGTGCAGATTTACCGGTCAATACAATATGGCTTGGCTAATATCATTCTCTACATTGACATTGTTGGTGTTGCTTTGTGAAGTATGAAGAGATGGCAGCAGATTTCATTAGTCCTGTACATGGAAGGAAGAGGCTGATTTCGATTCTTTCCATCTATAATCTATTTCACAGTGGGGTTTAAAAATTATGATAAAAGTTCTTAAATGTAAAAGGGCCTGAGTTACAATTGGCTCTTATAATGTAAATTTTGTAGAAATCAAACAATTATTTCATTATTAAAAACCAAAACCGGAAAGCCTATGTGGTCAAATCTTATTCTTGGAAAGCCTATGCTTGCTTGGAAGATATGAGAGCTTGAAAGGTTTTTGATGATTTGCATTTTATATTTGGAATCTTTCAAGTATTTTGGTATTAGAAACCGTGGTGGCATGAAATTCCAAAGAGGTGCTTGATAATACTAATAGTGTCCGGATGGCACCCATAGGTGGGGGTTACAATAGAGTCATGTTAATCGCATATGTGATTTTATTTAAATTCTAACTATGATATTCATATTTAATTTTAACCTTACCAGGGTCAACGAAATAGAAAAACATAATTGAATTCATGGAATTTTTTAAAAATTTGATTCGATCTAATTTGATATATAATATGTTTCTAAAAACTCAATCTGATCTGATTCTAAATCGATCAATTAATATATAATTTGATATATAATATGTTTCATGGATCAATTAATATGTTTATTTGATATATAATCTGATATAGAATAGAAAAACTATGGACAGATCAATTAATTTTGAAATTTTTTTTTTTTAAAAATCTAATTTATCAAAATACCCAAATTAGTTAGAAATATCAAATAAAATTACATCAAAATGTTTGATTTTATATTCATTTTAATTATAATTAATCTTTTTTTTACGAGTCTATTATCACAATTCTATTAAATTGTCGAATAATTTTGAGTATCTTAGTAATAAAGATGTTCCTGATTTTTATTAATTATACATGTCAAAATTATAAAATATGTATCACTTCCATATGGGTGTGGTGTCGCAGCATATCTTGACTTATATTTTGTACATTTGAGAACTCAAATGTCCTTTTGGGTGTGGGCTAGATGCCATTTTGCCCTTCAACCCTGGGGTCAAAACATAAATTAATGAATTGAAATCCAAATCAAACAATTATAGAATTCAAAATCATTGCCCTGTTTAAAATCAAATCTGGTAAAACCTCGGTGGTCCATTTGTTCCCTCAAGTGGTATAAAATTCATAGGATAAATTATTAGGATAGTATTAATAAATACAAGTTAGGTGGCCCACACTAGATGACAATCCTTAAAACTGTCATATGATAATAACCAAAGACAGAACAAGAATGGAGATTTCCATATTTCCACTAATTGTTGATTTAGTCTTAGGTTATACAGTACAGTAATTATGATTTTTATCCTTTTCCATATAATTGGAAACAAGATAACTAAATTTTATAAATAAGGGCCATGACTTCAATTATATTTCCTGGAAAATTTACCAATAAATATTTTTTTAAAAAAGGAGTTCTCTTCCTAATTTAAATATTTTTGAGATTATGTGATGCCAAACATTATTTATTTTAATTTAAAATTTTGAATAATATTGAAAGTTATTTATAGATATTTTTTTTAATAACAACCTATATTTAATAATTACGATATATTTAACTAAATTCGGTTCGGATCAGATTGGATACTTAAAGGCTTGACATTTATTTATTTTTATATAGGAGACTCGAACTCGAAATTTTATCGGTCAATGGATGAACTTGGCGTTAGTTATTTTTAAATAAAATAATAAATAAAAAATTTGTTAAGGTTAAGTTTGGAATCAATTGAATTTTATAAATATTATGGAGAATTTTGATTAAAAAAATTATGGGGTTCAATTCAAACATTATAAAAAAATAAAAATTTATAAATTAACAAAAACAAAATTTAAATAAAACTCAAGTTTATGAATCCTTTATAATTCTTTTTATAAATATTCTCTTATAACAATTTTGTTATCGAAATCCCATATCATACGTAAAAATTTAAGAAAAAATTTATGAATTAATGAATTTAATTAAAAGAAAATGATTTTATTTTTCATTTAATTTTATAATCTTACATAAATCTGATTGTAAAATAAGAAATTATATGATTTAATATAATTTTCTATAAATGAATTTACAAAAATAAGAAATTAGAACAATTTGTTTATTAATTTCGAGAATTTTTCCATTTTCCATTCTCTTTTATTTTTTTGAATAAATCATTCAATCAAGCAGTATTTGATTTTGACAAAGCAATCCGAAATCTGGGTTTCCCTTGCCACACGGAAAGACTTCCCAAAGAAACTCCTAGAAATCAAAATCCTTTCCGAGGGATTTCATTTCCTTCTCTTTTAGCCTCTAATCACGCAAAATACAAACAGAACTCTCTCTCTCTCTCTCTACTGAGAAAGAAAAGCAAAAACAGAACAACAAACAAGGATTTTCAGTTATTTTCCTGGAAATGAATTTGCCTTAAATGCTTCTCTTAAATTCAATGTATTTGTGATTCTCTCTCTCTCCCTCTTTCTATATCTTTCTTCAAATTCTGAAATTTCTCTCTCCCCAAAATTTGCAGGAGCTATGGCGAAGAAGGCACCGCAAGCGCAATTGCTGACATTGAGAATAGCCTTCCTCCATGGATTGACGCTGGTGATTTTGGTGTCGGTTGGTCTCTGTGTTTGTGTGCTTTACAGGCTTCATTATACTCAAGAGACTTTGGGAGGTTCGTCGATGGTGCCTCCTCGGTCTAGCACATCTCGCCCTTTAGTTCAAGACTTCGAAGGTCCTCCCAAGATCGCGTTTTTGTTTCTCGTTCGTCGCAATCTCCCTCTTGATTTTCTCTGGGGCAGCTTCTTCGAGGTTTGTCCTCTTTCTCTGTGAATTTGATTTGAATTCAATAACTTTGAAATGCTGGGAATTTGGAGATTGCAGATTTAGCTACTCTGTTTGTGTGACTGTGATAGAACTTGAGTAGAGATTCCGAAATTGTTTGTGATATTTTTAATTTGGAGTTTGAATAATGGAAAATCACGTAATTTTATCTTTGTTTATGTACTTTCCCTCACTCTGAGATTTTAATTTGAGTTCGAAAAGTTAGAAATGCTTGAAATTTGGAGCTTGTAGATTGTAAATTCAGCTTTCTCGATATATTATGCTCTCTCTCTCTCTCTCACACACATTTCTCTTTGGTGATTAGCAAGAATTTTTAGAGAATTCGAAAACTTTGTGATATTTTGAATTTGGAGTTTACAGAGTGCAGACTCAGCTAATTCCTCTCTCTCTCTCTCTCTCACTCACATTTTTTTCCCTTTTTTCTGGGGGTGATATATAGTATTTGGGGATTGCAGAAAATGGATTCAGCTATTTTCCCCCTCTCTCAAATTTTTTCTTTTGGTTTGGTGATATTTGGTATTTGGATATTGCAGAATACGGATTCAGCTAATTTCTCTATATATATTCACTCGGAGCCTGGTTTTGTCTTTGATGAATCAACGTGTAGGTCTTCTTTCTTTTATGGTCGTCAGTTGAGCAATAGTATAAAGGTATGATCTTTGGTTCTAAATTTGAAAATTTTGGTTTTTATAGGTTTTTGTTTGATATGTTTCATATTTGTCGATCTGAGTTGTTTCCAAACTGGTTCTTGCTATTTAATTGCATGTTATTACAACATATGCTTTATTTGGTCTAGGGATGTTTATTGCTAGTTTGGTTAATTGGTAGTTTTGCCAAAAACTTTGTACGGTTTTTCTAGGTTTTTTTTTCAATTTTTTTTAATAGTAAAAGAAATTGTTTTAGATGTATTAAAGAATGTACAAAATTCCCAAGGATGAGAAACCCTCCAAGTTAGAAAAGGAGTAATGCAAAACTAATGGAAACCTGCTCTTCGATTTCTCATTAACTTTTCTAAGATATAATATTTATAAATCCCAGAAGCATAAGCCAGCAAAAAAGTATAAAATACAATCTTATCTTGTTAAAAAGAAGAATTCATGGTTTGTGAATTAAACTGTTGCTTTGATAGTTTGTGTTATTGAAGATTTTATCTTGTTCTATATATATATATATATGTTTTGCAATTTTTATTAGTTGGTAGTTTTGATGATTTATTTGCTGTTAATTGTTGTTGTTTGTATTGTTGATTTTAGGTAAAATGGGGAGAATCGAGTATGATTCAGGCCGAGAGGTTGCTACTCGAAGCAGCTCTTGAGGATCCTGCAAACCAGCGATTTGTTCTTCTCTCAGACAGGTTTGTTTTGAAGTCTCAAAAGAATTAATTTACTCTTGTTTATGATTTATATTTATTTTTTCCCATAGAAGAGGAAATTTATTTATGAGGGTAGATATGGAATAATTTTAAAGAGAATGATGATATATCCTCTGAATACAAACTAACTAATAAGAACTCACCTTAGTATTGGTCACTAAGAGCTCTAAAAGTTGGAATCTTCTCCCCTTTTAACTTTTCTATCCTTATTTCTGAGTTCTGCAGTTGATTCATGACCTTTTTTGCTCTTCTAGTAATGAGAACTGGGGGAAACTTGCATATTGCCCAAAAGATTTCATGTACATCACGGAATCTCTGTCTTCCATTCTTCCTCTTCTCTTTCACAAGTTATCCTCAAGCAGTCTTCTCTCTCTCTTCCTCCCTCTCTCTCTCTCTATGTGTGTGTGTGTGTGTAAAGCAAGGTAGCTTCTTGACTGGGTGGAAAACAAAATGGAGGATCCAGGCAATTAATTCTGAGTATGGAAACTTGTGGTGGAGAAATCCAGTCCACTTGCCTGGTTCTGATTTCCCTGATTTTCCAGGCCCTTTTACTACTGAAACATACATATATATATATATATATATATATATATATTCCCCCTCTGTTATTTTTAAGAAGCAAACACACTCTCTCCCAAAATTACTTCAGAATTTTTTTGCGGCAATTTCTACATTTACGAAATTAATGAAATTGTGGTTGGTATTTCAATTTCCAACTTACTCACCCAAATGATCTTCATATTCAAATGGTCATATTAGGCACATGGTCGGATTACATTTTTTTGGCATCAGATTTCATCTACATTATGGCATCTAGTCCAATAGAGATCGTTAGTTGTTAAGATATTTAAGGTTGACTTATGAGATTTGCTAATAATTCCAGTAGTTGTTGCATTAGATACAGTTGAGATATGTTGATTGCCTACAAAAGCTATATATAGTTATGTTTTGTGTTGTGCAATATGTATTACCAGAAGTGTAGTTGTATATCACATCCTGAGCTAAAAATTTGTTTTTGATGTTGTTTATCTTGTAGCTGTGTTCCTTTGTACAACTTTAGCTACATATACAACTATGTGATGGCTTCTCCAAGGAGTTTTGTGGACAGGTATATGTGGAATCTCGATTCTTTTCATGGAGGATTATTATTTATAAGAAATTAGATTTAGCTTTAATAATCACAGTATTTGTTCTTCTGTTTATCTTACAGCTTCCTTGATGCCAAAGAGAAACGCTATAACCCAAAGATGTCACCTGTTATACCAAAGGAAAAATGGCGAAAGGGGTCCCAGGTTATCTATCTTCTTAAATATATACAATATCTTGTTTAGGTTATATGAGAACATGAGCATAAAGTTTCCATTTGCTGACAACTGTTACTGTAAGAAATTTACCTATTGAAATGATGGATTTTCTGCAAGAACTGTATGAATTTCTTTACTCCTAAAGTCTTGATAATACTGAATGTCTTTATGTTTTATTTTCTCTCTTTATCCTCTCTCTCATTTTATCATTTCTTATGGGCATCATCTCTTTTGTTTTGATTTTGATTGTCATTGTTGCTCTTTCTTTCAACAATGAATATGTGGGGATAACATTCTGCAATTTTCTTGTAAATTGACTTTCCTTATAAAAACTCTGAATTCTACTGCAACTATAATTTCAGTGGATCACCCTAGTTCGGAAACATGCAGAAGTCATTGTTGATGATGAGGTTGTTTTTCCTGTCTTCAAAGAGGTTTGCAAGGTATGCATGAGAAATCTCAATTCCCCCTTAGTTTGATTCTGCACTGCCTAGGCATGTGCTGCTTAAACATTCTTGAAAATGTGACTGTGGTTCAACATGAACCCATGACATTGAGCTTGTCATCTCAAGAGTTTTGCACAAAGGTCTATTTCATGTTGAGATAGGTTTAACTTTAGAAGAGGGGAAAAAAATAACAGACATTATAAATAGCATACAGTTTATATGAATTGCAGCTTGCCTAGATGGTTGATCATGTTATAATATTGCAGCGGCTTTCAGCAGTTGATATCAGATTGATGAAGCAAAATTTGGTAAGTGATCTCTACCCTGGTCTTCTGAGAAAATGAAAGGAAACTTTAGGGTGTGTTTAGTTGTGGAAAAATTTTTTATTTCTAATTTTCTCATATTTTCAATCTCTAAAAAAAGAGTATAAAATTTAGAAAATATGTTCAAAAAATACGTATTTTTTTAACTTAGAAAATTGAAAAATATGTTCAATATAATTCAGAAAGCAGGTTTTTATACCCAGCCCTTTCCAATTAAATGAGCACACCCACCCTCCGTGTTTTCGAATTCTCCAAAATTGGAGAATTTTGAAAAACATGGGTTTTATTTATAATGAGAAATAGTAGAAAATTATTCTAAATCTGTTTTCTATTTCTCTTTATAAATTAGAAAATTGTGTTTTTTAATTTTCATTTTTTAAAAATTGAAAAATGGAGTATTTAAACATAGTTTCATTTTCTTAGGAAACATTTTCTGGAAAACACCCTTGTTTTCCACAATTAAACACACCTTTAACCTTCTATGTTCTGTTTATTTATTTAGCTTAACTTACAAAAAGTGGCTAATGCTCCTTCAGCTTATTTTCTTGAAACTTTTTATTTTTTTCAGAAGATCTTCTGAATTCTGTTTACTACTAGTGAAATTCTTTTTTCATATTCTGAAGCTGTTCACATTGTCTATCTGTTCTTTTTCTAATCAATAATTTAAATTGGGCCTTTGAGCAAGATAGTACTAGAGCTTCGGTGGATTGGGAGCTTTATGGCTGGTGAAAGGGGTGAAGATCAAGCACCTACTATTTGTGGAGAACACAGTCATTTTCTGTGACACGGAAATTAGGCAGCTTCTATGTCTTATATGCATTCTGATCTATTTTGAAGCAGTATCAGGACTGAAGGTGATTTTGAAAGGGGGGGGATCATAACCGTTTTTGGGTTTGCAGTGGGTTGGTATGTAGTATAACAAAGAGGGGGATTCTTAGTTTAATTCCCCTAGCTATTTTTTTTTTTTGTTGTGGTGGGAGAGAAATTTAAGAAGTTTTAATGGTTTTGAGAGATCTTAGCTGCTTTCGTAGATATTTTGTTTAAATCCCTTCATTTTAGTTCCACTTAATAGATTTTAGAATTGAGGAGGATGTCCTGTCTTTTGTAGATTCTATGCTTTTCTTTTAGGTTTTCATGGTGCTTTGGCTGGAAGTGTTTTATGAATCCTTTTCTATTTACATGGAGAAATTGGGCCTTAAGTTCTGATTTCAGGGTTCGACATTTTACTCATGATTGGGATTTGGCCCGTCTTCATGGTGGATAACTATTGTTGGTTCTTGTGTTTCTAATTGCATTTTGCAACATAAATACTTTTTCCTATGTAAAATGAGCTACCCTGTGAATTCCGAAAGTGCAATTGTTTCTCCACTTTGCTGAAGCTACTCTGGATTTTACATTTGGCTGGCAGCTGGCTGGCCATGTTTAGTTTGGGAGCTTGAGTTTAATCCAAGTAACAAATGTGACATTTGATTATATTTAATTCACAAGGGCTTATCAACCAAAGTGTACTGTAGGAAGGCAAGGTTAGCTTACAATGGATGAGGTCTACGGCAAAAAAGAAAGGTGAAAGGAGATGCTTAGGAAATCTTTTTAGATTGAGACCACTATACATTCAGTGTCATCTGTTGTAATGTCCAATAGCAATGTTGGAATCGTTCCGGATCTTTCCTTTACTCTTCCCCATCATGTTCCCTGGATTGCTTTTCTATGGTTCATTGATAAATCTGTGTTGCTTAAAATCTAATTTGATCATTAAATTCCATTGCAGAAACTAAAGCGGCACGATTGCATCTCAGATGAACATTACGTGCAAACATTACTTGCAGTAAGATGTTGCTTCCTGCCTTTGTTGCTTCCTGCCATTCTTTTACTTGTGTTGTGAAATACATGGAATCTTGAAAATGGTGATATTTGTTCCTATATCAAAGTTGAAATTTCGATGTTCTGCCCATATTCCATATTGTGGTTTAATCCTTGTTTAAAGTTGTTTGGTTTTTGCTTCCAAATGTTCACCCATATTCCAAATAGTTTAGCTGGGATTTTATATGCTTCTTGGGGTAAAGACTGAAGAGTTGACTTATGTTTTTGTTCAATTCTGCTTCTTTACTGAGTCATGAGGATAGTTAACCATTAAATCTGTTGTTGTTAGGATATCCATCATAGCCTACCTTGCATGCTTTGTTTGTCCTCGACGGATCAATTCCTGCCCACCCCCCCCCCCAAAAAAAAAGAAAAACAAATGTAACATGGAATGTATTCATCTTCGCAAATGAAACTGCTTAATCTCTTTGCCAACTCCCCGTGTTTTTATCCAACTTAAGATGCTCAAACATAGTAACAATTAATAGCTATTATGGTAGATGAGCAATGTTGAAGGTGAACTTGAGCGGAGAACATTGACCTACACAGAATGGAACCAATCTGCAACAAAAATGGAGAGGAGATCTTGGCATCCTGTTACATTTACCTATGCAAGTGCAGGTCCTCAACGCATTAAAGGAATAAAGGTGATTGGCTCTCATTAATTCCCTTAATCTTGGACCTAGGTAATGATCAAGTAATGATATATACGCTTATTTATGCTTGTGCTTCGTTCTATAACTATCCTGGTTTTTTTAATGTAACAGGGAATATCTCATGTATACTATGAAACTGAGTTTCGGACAGAATGGTGCCGTGTAAATTCTACATCTGCTCCCTGTTTCTTGTTTGCGAGGAAGTTCTCTGAGGGGGCAGCCATGCGGCTTCTGAGTGATGGAATTTTTGGTTCCTTTGATGCCCGTTCGTTAATTGAGATGACTGCCTGATCCACCTGCATATTTTCCCCTTCCAACATTGGATCTAACAAATATACAACCTGGTTGGCATTGAAAGCCAACTCCAAAGTTCTACAGATAAAAATTTTCCTGACATCGCAATACTCAACAGTTTTGGCCCGTCACGTTGAAGACAGCATAACAGTTGGTGTTCATACTTTAGAAGAATGGAGAGTGATTATTGCGTTTCCATTCATTTTGCCTACCAGATTATATTTTTCTTCTCAGTGTAGTATAAGAGTATGATCATACATTGTCAACATATCAGAATGTATAAAAGTACATTATAACTGATATTTTAGAAAATGAAGAAATATGAATGTTGATGCCACCGCGTATGAAGAATTGCTTTTACATGAACCTTTTTGCGGTTTATTGACATAAATCTAGGGCTTTCGAGTTCACTAATAAATCTAGGGTTTTCTAGTTCACTCTGTTGCAATACCTCCTAATTTCTCCCTTTGTTCCAGTGAGAACATTTGTCAAACAAAAGCTTGACAAATGTAGAAGAGAAAGCCCGAAAGAAATAGCTCTGATCATTTGCAAACCTTCTAAAAGTGGGAGGAGTGAGGATTAAAGGTGATCCTCTAATCAATACTCAATAAGCCTCCACCCATCAGAGCATCTCTGTAGTACTGATAATTGAAAACCTGAGGATTTGCGTCCATGGGAATGGATGTATGGTTTGAAAAGGTTATTTGGGTGGGGGCATTGGAGTTTCAGCAGAGCTTTGAAGCTGAATTCTATCTTATCATTAGGCTTTGAATCGTATAATCTGTCCACAATGTTTAAGCAGTGTCCAACACCTAGTGTATGTGAACTTGCAAAATTGAAGCTCAAAAGTTAGAATTATTATTCCATACAAACCGCTACTAGGGTTTCGCTTGCTGAGTACCTAAGATGGCTACAGATTCTTTGATGTTCATTCCTTTGCTAGTGAACATGTGCAGGAACTCGTTGACAATTTTGAAGGAATTTGAGCATCGGCATGTCTGTTGCTGCAAGTGGTCCCGTCTTTCCTGCCTAAAGGAATACAAATTGGAGGCCCAACTGATATTGAGACAGCTTCTTCAGTGGCTAAAGCAATGATATCTACATAAGATACTTGTCCAGGACATTCCAATTCCAAAATGAACTCGATATGCTCAATGAGTTCTTGCTTTTTGATTGCAAAATTTCTTGAGGAAGCCATTTCAGACCCCTCAGCATGGTGACCATAATCTACGCTATTATTGATGCATCAGATCCCTGCAACAAAATTTGAAGCTTAGAGCAATGACAGAGATGTGGGGTCGTTCCGATAAGTAGAGTCACAAACTTGTAGAGGGCACATTTAATTTTAGCAGCAGGAGGTTCTAGCAGTTGGTGCTAGGACGTCCTTGTCTTTCTAAAGCAAGCATAACAGGCACACTTCGATTATTAATGTGACTCAAAATGGCATACACACCGCCAAAAAATGAGAAACTTGTGCAACTGTTAACATTATATGGTATAGTATAGGAGTAGAGGAAGTACCTGAACTTGGCAATCATGGAAGAAGAGCCTGAGAAAAGCTGCAGGTGAAGTGGGATCAGTCTAGGAAAAATCTATTCTCTTTCTTCATCATGGCTTCCAAATTTGGACATGTACTCATGTAGTAGTCACGCAAGGTTTTCCTCACTTACCGTCACTGAACCACCTCTCATCAGCACTGCTAGCAAGACCAGTAGCAGCACTGAAATTTCCATCTCTTTCTCTCTCTTCCCCCTCTTCCTCAGCAACCTCAAGAAAGACAGGAAGGTGCACGAGATTGTGAAAGGAGTTCTCACATTACCAGAAGTAACATTTATTTTAGCACAGTTCTGACTACTCACATTTAATAAAATGCTGGTTCACAAACTGACCTCAACTAACTTGCTTAGCTTATTCAAATTTCAACTCCTAAACAAGGGCTTTAATTTCATGAAGCCATTTTTCACCCACAAGGTATGTTTTGAAGTCATAACAATTAGAGCACCCTATTATTAGCAAAATTTGGAATCTCTCAAGAAACCGAAATCCAATGCCAAGGCTCACCATTAAATGAATGGAGCAACTCTTCATTGCTGATCTGTAGAGGACAACGATCTGGGCCAATTTGGCTCCAAGCAAAAGAATGAGTTTAGGAAATTCCAAAACACTAAAGTACCTGGTAGCCTTAATAGCTGGTTCAGGTCATGAAACTACCATGGTTAAGAACAGACTGAGAAAATGCTTGATCAAGTGATAGAAAATTGCAGCATTTGAAATTAGCATTTTTTTTTTTGGTCAGAGAGAACACTGAGAAATAAGGTTCAAACAAGCAATGTAACTATCCACTGGTCGGCCATTGCTGCCTACAGTCCAGTGTACAGGCGTCTACCAACAAAGAGTTTATTCAAGGTAAACAAAGACCGCATAGCCTAGTGAGAAAATATGGTTTCTATTACCTGGAAAAACTCTTTGAATCTACACAATCAAGATATTAACAAGGGGTCATAGACTTGCGATCTTGTTGATTGCTAGACAGTGACTAAGCAGAGATAAGAAGCCTATCGAATCTTCCTCACCATGTGCAACAATTTATTTGAAGATTATTCTCAAACATGAGCCTTAAGTGTCACTCTCTTTCCATCCTCTCTGGCGAGCTCGAAGTTCCCACATGGCAGTAAGCCTCTTTTGTGCTTCTACAATTGCTTCTGCCTTCTCCCTCGCTTCTTCGCAGTACTCCATGCCTGAATTGCACTTGTCTGCTTCCTTCTGATATTGGGATGTTGTTTTCTTTGCCTCAAGCAATGCCATGTCAGCACGCCGCAAATTTTCTTCAGCTTCTGCTTCCTTCAGTTTCAATTCATCAGATAAAAGTTCCATGAAACTTTTTTGCTCATTGTCAATCACATCAAGGTCATGCCTCATACAATCTGCAAAAAGATTTACAACAGATAAAAATAACTAGTGAACCTACATTAACAATATGAGAAAAAACGACTTACCAATAAAAGAAGTGTTGATTGATCCTGCAAGAAAATTGAGGAGATCAACATATTGGTCTCGACTCTTCAACTTGACAAGATAAACAAGCATTTTAGAATGATCCTATGCAAAATTTCACTATTGTAAATGTTCAAAATATCATATGGTATAGATTCATCGATTACCACTTCATAATACTGAAAAATCTTATATTGCACAGATTCATTAATTACTGAAAGATTTGTACAATGGATATTCAAAAACATCCAAATCAAATTAGACATGTAATATATAATGGATATTCAAAAACAGTTTTGACCCACATTGCCAAATTCTAAAAGGGCCAAATCTTTCAAGCCAATAATTAGATTTCAGGGGTTTAATCTCCTTTATGGCGCCTTTAGGTACACTTTGTTGCCCTGTGTTTTGCTCTATTTCTTCTACTAGTTGCATTTTTTCAATTAGGACAAAGATTTTATTTCAAAAACATAGACAACGTGGGGCTTTTTAAAAACCCATAAAATTTCTTTATAGAGGAGTGTAAAGTAGTCATTATAGTGAAATAATATGATATCGAAAGCAAAAATTCATAATGGTAGATAGAGGTTGGCGCTATTTATTCCTAAAGCGCACGATCCAAATATATTTCCATACTTAACCAAAAAGTAATAATAAAATGAAAACTTGAAGTGTCTATGAATCTAAACCACATCACTCCTAGTCAAGATTTACACACAAAAGCATTAATAGAGAGAGAGAGAGAGAGAGAGAGATACCGAGAGGAACGGAGAAAAGGGGTTCAGAATTGCAATCACAAAAGCAAGGAGGACAAGAAAAAGAAGAAGAGAGGACCTCGGCGAAGTGCCAATATAAAGGACGAGCCATAATGTAAACAACCAAACAAACTCCCATTAACACCATTATCATTTTCGCTCCATCATTGGCCCTTGTCTTGTTCCTTTCTAGTAGTCCGGTCTTGTGTTGTGGCAACATCTCTCTCTCTCTCTCTCTCTCGTCAGATTCAAAGTGAGTGATCTGTGTTAAAGTGGAAATGTTCAGTTTTTGTGGGACTCTCCATTCGGAACTTTGAATCGAAAATATCGTAACGACTAACGATTGGTTTTGAAACGCAGCGTTTTCAGTAATCCAACCACCGGAGAAGGAAGAGTTCTGCTTTCCCACAAGAAGCCGCGTTTCATTCCTATCTCCTTTGTTGTTTTGGTTATGTGATGCTTCTATGACATGAAAATTTTATCATACATCTTCGTGAAAATATTTTACTATATAAATCAAGAAAATTTAATGTATGTATTTCACGATGTCAATTAGGGGAAAAAAAAGAGAAATAGAGATAATTTGATATAAATTTTAACATGAATTTAAAGATAATTCAGTGACTAAATAATATTATTTCTTAAATAAAATTTCTCTTAAATAAAATTTTAGATTCGATTCTTACGTATAATGCAAATTGATGTCAAAAGAGTTTTGTCTGTTAAAGGTTTAATCTAATTTGAACTAAATTTAATTAAATTTAATATAATTATCGAATATCGATAATTTATATATATTTAAAAAAGGAATTTAAAGATGTTCCATGTTGCTGAAGGTTTGGTTATGGTCAACTTTGATGTCACTGGCCCCCCAAATTTGAAGCTCAACTAATGGTTATGACATGGTGATAATTAAGACCAATTGATGGTTTGGGTATTTTCTTTTTGCAACAATCTGATGGTGTATTTTTCTATGTTTTAAATGAAATTTTGAGAAATTGTCAAAGTACATAAATTTTCAACTTTCATTCCTGGTGTACTATTGAGTAAGATTTTGAAATAGGGAAAGCCAACATGAAAGTCACATGGAAGAATTATGCCTAAACCCACCTGTAAGATAGAGTTAAACCATCTTTTTATACCAATTCTCCATTTTCAGACTAGGACTGGGACTTGGGAATCTCCCAAACTTCGTCAACCTAGCCAGGCTGGCCAAATTTTAGAAATAGGCCTGGAAGTTTTGTCCAAATTCTGCCCAATGCAGGTGGCCTACGGTCAATTGATACCCACTCCGCCCTCATGATGCTTAATCATGTCAATAACATAGAGAAAAGGTCTGTAGAGAGGGCTGCTTTAGGTTCCATATCAAAATGAACTTCCTAAATGTCCTCAAGATGAAACTGAAGCCCACAAATTAGATTCAACACAGTTTGCCCATGTCATACAAAAGTGTCCTGCTTTCCAAGTCAACGGAAGTGTATGTAATTTCCCTCAAAAGGATAGGACTTGCTTCAAACAGATGATATTAAGCCTCCCAAATTATCACAACACCTTTGGCAAACTTCCATTGTCTGTCATTAAATGGAAAACCTCCAATGACTTTGAGGCTGTCTCGCCCTTCAATGGGTTGATTTCTTCAAAATAGTTTTCGCTGCAAGAAGTCCAGCATAAGATCAGTTTAAAGAATAAGGTATACCTAAAATGTAAAGCGAATATAATCAGGTGACTTGACTCACCATGTTTTCACTCACTGGAGGACTTTGTTTAGCACCAACACCCTCTTTTCTGACCTGCCAATGTGAATGTGACTTGTGATGAATCATTTTCTGGTCTTACACACAAAATATCCAAACTGGCAATCTCCATCTACATCCTCTGCTGGACAGACTGGAAGACAAGGTAGTCTTTTTTGCTCGATGGATACCAGGCACTAGCTCTCTTTTGAAGTTGCCATGCCCATCTGAGATCCACTGTCTCTTCAGAATAGCTTCTGCACTTCTGTTCCCATCTCCTTTCTGAATAAAAGTTGAAGAAATTACATCCAAGTTTCAGAGCAGAATTCATTTACATCTACTAAATCTTTACCACACTCCTGTGGAACAAAATCTTGCGTCAAGTTATAATGAATAAGTTCTTCATCTTGTAGCATTTCATGCTTGCAGGCATTGAGATCAGTCTGCAAAATTTTCATTTGTTTCTGCAAGCTTTTCAATACCAATAATATGTCTTCATATTGTGAATGTGAACCGTGATCATTATAAAACGTAGTGATAGCCCCATGTAATTCAATGAAACTCCAACCAGGGACCTTTTTCAAGCCAAGAGACCTCAATTTTGTCCATACCTCACCCACACCATCCCATCTCTTCATTGAAGCATAGCTACGCGCAAGTTGCACATAGTTTTCAGCATTGACAGGCTTCAAGCTGAAAATATCTCTTGCTACAATTTCGCCAAGTTCAACATTTCCATTGTTACGACAAGCATCAAGGATTATTCCTAACACGTCTGCTGAGGGGTCAGGGACCATCATCTTGAAGAAATTATATGCCTCTTCTAACCTACCTGCTCGACTGAGGAGATCAACAATGCAAGCACAATGCTCAAGTTTTGGTTCAACATGGAAGTCTTTCATCATAGACTGAAAGATGTTTAAACCCTCAAAGATAAGCCCACTATGACTACAAGCAGAGAGAACAGACAGGAATATGACATGATTTGGTTCAATTCCAGTTGAAAGAAACCTTGAATACGAACTCAAGGCTGCATCTCCTCTACCATGACTGCCATATCCAGCAATTATTGTGTTCCAGGAAACCAAATCCTGCTTTGGCATTGCATCAAAGCACTTTTGGGCCGTACTTATGTCTCCACATTTGGAGTACATGTCAACTAAAGCTGTTCCAACAAGCATGCACTGTCCAAGGCAGCTTCTAATCACAAAATTGTGAATCCACTTACCCTGTTGGAGTGCTCCAATGGAGGCACAAGCTTGGAGGAGGGAGACAAGAGTTACTGAATTGGGCCTTTGCAAGTTTTTCATCATCGCAATGAAGAGGAGCAAGGCCCTACATAACTGGCCATTCTGAGCATATCCACCAACTATTGCGTTCCAACTAACCAGGTCCCTTTCTTTCATCCTATTAAATATGGCTAAACTTTGTGCTAATTTACCACATTTAGCATACATGGTTAAAAGAGAATTTTGGGCAGCAACATCAAGGGCCATATTTTGCCTCACTACATATCCATGAATGGAGGTCCCTTGATTCAATGAGCTCATTTGTGCACAAGCTGCAAGAGCACTTGCAATGGTTTCAGTGGAAGGCACAACTCCTAATTCCAACATCAAATGAAAGACTTTTAATGCTTCATCTGGATGGTAATTCTGCACAAGCCCTGTTATCATTGCTGTCCACAGAATGACATCCTTCTCAGATATCCCTTCAAATATCCTAAATGCATCCTCAACCTTCCTGCATCTCAAATACATCATCATAAGTGATGTTTCTACATGCACATCCAATTCTAGTTCATTAGTTACAATCTGACCATGCACCAACTTCCCTAGTTCAAGTTCAGCCTGTGCTGCAAGCACAGTAAAAACTGATGCATAGACCTGATTATCAGGCTCCACACCTTCATACCGCATTCTCTTCAGCAATCCTAGTGCTTCCTTAAAGTCACCTATCTGGGTATACCCTGAAACTAATGAATTCCATGAAATATTGTCTCTTTGATTCGTCCACTCAAACAAGTTCCTAGCATCTTCAATTCTTCCGCATTTACCATACGCATTCAATAATGAATTTCCCATAGAAACATCAGACAAAAAACCATATTTATATGCACAAGTATGCAAACATTGAACAGGCGTAAGATCTAAAATCCCAGAAAGCATACTCAAAATGGTTACCGAAACCGGTTGAATTCCTTTTTTTCGCATCTGATTAAACATATAAGTCCCCGTATTGATATCGCCAACCCGAAAATAACATCCGATTATAGCAGTCCAAGAAACAGCATTTCTTTCGGGCATCATATCAAACACCTTTCGAGCATTGTCGTTGCACTTAAACTTTGCATAAAAACTAATCAAAGAAGTAGCAATATAGGAATCTGAGGGAAACCCAGTAACAATGATGTGTTGGTGAACTGACAGGCCATGAGAGAAAAGGCCAAGTGAAGTACAGGCTTTGAGAAGATTCGGGAAAGTGAAGGTGTCCGAAGGAGTGTTGCTTTTGAGCATTGACATGTAGGTAGAAAGGACTTGATCGTGAGAGTTTTGAGCTGAGAGGTTGTTCATGAGAGCGTTGTATGACTTGGTGGTGGTGGGTTTTGGCAATGGCGGTGGTGGTTGGAGACAGTTGATGGCAGTTGGCTTGAGTTTGTTCATAACTCATTCTTTGTTGCATGAGATAATCGCATGCCACAGTAGCAGTCTCACAAACCAGAGATAGAGAGTCAGCTATCAACTCGAAGAATGTTTGGTAAAACCGGTTCAGCGTCCCACCAAAGAAGGCGTGCGCGCGCGCGCGAGAGAAAGAGGCATTTAGCTATTTTATTAAAAAACACAACATCCCTCAACTCAACAAATCAGAGTGACGCAGCGGAAGCTTGGTGGGTCCATAACCCATAGGTATCAGGATCAAAACCTGGTTCTGATAAAATTTTTCAGAAGCAGCTTCAACCACTCTCTTTTTCGTTTTTGTTTGATAGGATTTCTTGCCCTTGCACGGGTGATAAATATATTTTAGCATAGTGGTTGTGTTCAAGAAAGGCCAAATAAAGCCTTTGCAACCATTTAGAAAAACCCTGTTAAGACCATCAAATATATCCCAAGAACAAACAAAATTTGTTAAATATCTATAAAATTTCAAGTCAATTGATTCAGAAGCTTATTATGGAACATCATAGTCATACACAAGTTGGCCACTGTTTTTGTGTATGAGGCCGTTTTGGTTGTACAACATTTTAAACGGATCGAAACCTGGCTCTGATAAAATTCTTCAGAAGCAGCTTCCACCACTCTCTTTTTTGTTTTTGTTTGATAGGATTTCTTGCCCTTGCACGGGTGATGATTATATTTTAGCGTGCAAGTGGTTGTGTTCAAGAAAGGCCAAATAAAGCCTTTGCAACCATTTAGAAAAACCCTGTTAAGACCATCAAATATATCCCAAGAACAAACAAAATTTGTTAAATATCTATAAAATTTCAAGTCAATTGATTCAGAAGCTTATTATGGAACATCATAGTCATACACAAGTTGGCCACTGCTTTTGTGTATGAGGCCGTTTTGGTTGTACAACATTTTAAACGGATGGACTCTACCTCTTCAAGAAAGATAAATCCTAGGGAAAAAATGCACTGATACGACTGAGACTTTGCTTCGGTTTATGCATCAAGAGACGAATGAAATGTGCCATTTAAGTCGGCCTGGCTTGAGGACTTCTACTCTTATTTCTTCTTGGGATACTCTCTTGGTCCAAATATCGTTGATCCAACTCTTACATTGGTGCTTCCCATTTCAATCTGCACAATTAGTATTTGGTGGTTAGTCTTGCTTCAAACCTTGTCCTCCCAATGAGAAGCATGTTACAAACACAAACATTTGATTCTCAATTATCATAACCAGAGTGCCAAAAATATTCCATCCCATCCAGAATCAACAGTTCAATACTTGAGTGACATAAATGTATCCCATCTATTAGTTCAAAAGAAGATATATGTCTAAAATGGGATTACTGGGACATTCTTACCGCTAGCTCAAAATCACCCGACATGCCCATTGACAGCTCGCATTGCTCTTCTGGGATTCCAAGTGCTTTACAGACCTCAGTTCTGCAGTTTGCCAATGCCTGGTGGACAGCATAGTTATGAGTCAACGTGGAAAAGACAAAAAAATAACAGAAATGTAGACAACCTTGAAGTTTTCTGGAGTTGATGTGTAGTCTGGCATTCCAATTGTCATGAGACCACAGAATTCAAGGTTTGGACATCCAAGATGAACGTGTTTTGCAAGTTCCACACAACCTGATGGCTCAATACCGGATTTCGCTGCACAAGTTTCAAGAAACATGAAATAAAAACCGAAAATTTTGGTGTTCCACACTGAACCAAGAATGCTTGATATTGAAAGACGGGCACTAAAACCGTCTAGGTCAACATTATGTTGTAAGATTGGACATGCCATTTTAGACCCAACCGCTATTTTACTTTCATTCTGAAAGGCATGTTCAGTGCCAAATCTAACACAACTCTTGTTCACTGAATGAAATGGCTCATTACATTTAGCACTTAGAGATTTAGGCTCTTGCACATCTAAGAATTGCTGCAGATAAACAATCATATTATACTTATCAAACTTACATTCTTCCCCACTTGTGTTGACTTGCACAAAGACCTTCAATGGCTTTCTTCCAATGCTTTCAATTGCTTTGTTCAGAAGATTTGCAATCTGTTTGGGTAAAAGCCTTAATAAAGCACGCCAATCATGCTACTAAAATAAATATTAAGAGGTAGAGGGGTAGAGTACTTTGCTGGTAACACATTCCAATGACATGGTTGTTCTATTTTGAAGTATAAGACCCAATCATCATAAATGCCTTATCATTAGAGAAGGTGACCCATGGTTTCCATAATACAAAGAAACATGTAAAACAGCATATACTTTTATATCTGCATTTACCCTCTGGACAAAAGCACGAAAAATGCTTCCACATTTCCACACTCTCAACTATGTTGACACAGACATAAACTATTAGCTAGTCTACAAATGACCTGCTTACCCAAGTCACAAGCTTTGAGAGAATTTTCCTTATTTCACCATCTCTGAATTGTCCTTAACAGTCTTCTACGTGTTAATCGTTGAAAATCTAAGTTCAGTCCACAAATAAATTCAATTAGGAGCCACAAAGAAATCCATCACATGCACATGCCTACCTTGGCCCTTCTTAGTCATGTTACTCATTTGAGCTCTCAGCGGCGCATGTAAGGAAACACATGGAATAGTACAGACACCCTTATGTAAATGAAAAGAAAATTGAGTAACTGTCAACCCTTCCTGATAGGGCAATCAACTATTTTGTCTTTTTACAGCAGCAACATAATTTTGTCACCAAGAGACACTACACCAAGCAATATTTTGTTACATATTATTGAGCCTTTGAAGCACAGACACGGGACATAACATAGACAACACAACATCTCCGAAAAGTGGTAAATGTTTTTGAACCATTGCAAGTTACAAAAGCGACATATTGTGCAGTGTCCAATGAAACATGCTAATGTCCAAAAGTGCCTGTGAAACATAGTACTAAACCTAGTAGGCACAATCAAAATGCTGGTTTTATTTCCCCGGAAATAATTTCTGGCTTCGCCTATGAGGGCATTCACATGTTCTTATGGTTAATATACACTCCATGATATAGCATGTTCCACAATCTAATAGTTTCAATTCTAAATTAAATCTTCAAAAGCACAAGGCCAATTTGTTTGAGTAATCATATCATTTATCTTAGAATTTTAATTTTTGAGCTCATACAAATATCGAAGCAGAGATTTTCCTTACCTTCTCATCATCCACAGTCTCTACCATGGCAAGATTCGGCACACCCGCTGCAAAATCCAAAAATAAATTCCATCTAAATATAATATAATTAATCGACCATACCCTAAAATTAAGATTAATCTAATTAAATATAAACCACCCAATAGACGCAGAGACACAACAGAGGGAGAATCTTACATAAAAGAGGCTTCACTTTATTGCTCTGCAAATTTCCTATAAAATGCCACTCTATATCCTCCGGAAGCTGAGAGAGAGAGAGGGTATAAACGAATTAGTTGATTCTGCAAGCTGCGAGGTTCAAACATCGCAAAAATTTGGAATTTCTAGAGAGAGAGAGAGAGAGAGACCTGAGGGGCTTTTTCGATCATTTCCTGAACATAATTTTCACCAAAGCAACGGTGACCGCAATCGTAGACTTGGCGGACGAGAGAAACGGGTTTTGTTTTGCTGACGGCGACGACTCGAATCTGATCGGCGCGACAACCAGCTCGCTCGGCGGCCTGTTGGACTCGAGAAAGAACCGAACGGAGAGCTGTCGCAGCCACGCCATCCATGGCGGAGGAAGCTGCCATTCCTGACTTTGCTGGGTCTTCCGCACTGAGCTTCTCTGGTACTGTATCGTCGTCTCTCTCTTGGGCTTCCAGATTTTTCATCGTTTCGGTGTTCCAGCGTTGGATTCACTTTGACTGACAGTGTTCACGTTTCGGGTACTGTGTGTTGGGTTGGGCCTATAATTTCTCTTAGAGGCATAAATGGGCTCATCTGGGCTGGGCTGGGTCAAGTCAATTTTGAGTTTGGTCCAACACAAGGGCCTACAATTAAACCTTAGCAATAGGTGGTGGATGGGCCCTAGGTCGATCCAAGGTTGAGGTCAACATAAATATTTGATTTGATTCGATTCGATTCCCCCGGTCTCTCTCCCGGAAAAGAGTAGTTCACACGACCAGGGTTACTCCTTTTTTTTTTTTGAGGGATTCTTATAAAATATTCGATTTGAATTATGACACAGAACTTTTAATGTTTTAAACTTATTTCTGTAATAATTATATTTCAGACAAATTCATTATCATAATTCTGCTAATATCCTAAAAAACAACAAAATCCTTCATAATTTGAACTTTCATACGTTTTTACAAAAGCTATTTTCAAAAATTTATTGTTCCATTGTGTCAAATTTGATTCGATCTATCATCTTTAAAATTATGGGTGGATCTAAATTTTAATGTAGAGCCTAAATCAAATTTAATACCAGGGTCTAAGAAAAATTTAATACTTTTTTCAAAATTAAATAATTTTAAATTCATCAAAATATTTTTAAATAAAAAACATTTAAATATTAGAGGTGGATCGTTCTGCCTGATTTGTTTTATTGTTTTTTCACTCATTCGATTTCTCACAACATTACACGTTCAAGGAGAGGCGCTTATTGCGACTTGATTTCTTCATTAATTGGATTTTGGTTTTGATTACACTATATAAAAGAAGAAAAAGGGCTACACAATAGACACCATAGTACTCGAATTGAATCAGTCTATCGAAATTCGGATACCGATCGATGAAAAACAAAAAATAAATAAATAAAAAAAGAAGAAGGAATGACCATATTTCCAAGTTAATCGGCAGCTGATGATTGAAGCAGGGCATTGAATCTACCACTTTCATCTCAAGCTGACTTGGTTTGGAATTTGCTTCTAAAATCATTCATAAATCCTAGACGGTGGAGGGCTGATTTATGAGGACGACAACTCAGATTTCTCTATAGACCAGTGAATGCGAAAGACAGAGTTAAAGGGTAGCCAACTTTCCTTTCCCTATTATCAATTTGCATACTCATAAATTTAGTGTTTTACAAGTAGTGTTATGAATTGAGACCACACACCAAAAGCAAAACGCACACCTTCATTTTCCTATTGTTAACTCTCTTCACAAAAATCTCTCCATATAAATGCGTGGTCTGATCAAAATCTCTACCACTTGTCTCCTCTGAAAAATAAACCCTATTGCAGCTATCATATTAGAGCAAGCGAGAAATTTTAATTCAAGAAAGAAGAATCTTTTATTGTACTATTAGTGAAGGTAACTTAATGTATCTATAGCAAAGGGTCTTTTCTTGCTCGTTAGTGTTTTTGTTTAATATAAGATGTTCAAATATTACTCATAGAGATGTTGAATCTTTTTCATCAGGGATTTGGCTCATCATGGTCATCCCGAAATCACAAAGACATCTTCTTGTTCATACTTTCAACACCTGCATTGTTAACCCCCATCGAGGCACTAAATCATTTCGAGAATGATGACATGGGCTTAGGCTTAAACAAGCCTGGTGACCTCAAATCTGCCACAAGCTGCTTTCTCTTGCAACAAATTACTAGGTTTGGGATTGCTTTGATTTACGGAATTTCTAATTCCTTTCGAGTAGAAATTGAAAAGAAAGGAAAACAAGCCTGTTGAAGTAAAGAAGAATCGATAAAATCAAAAATTAATTAGGACTTAGACTTTTCAAATAAGAAATTAAAATTTTTTGTCAACATTACAATTTTATATTAGAATGATATATAAAACATGGTTCATTTGAAAATGCTAAGAAAGATGAAATCTATTCTTGTAAATTAGAATGGAACGAAATTAACATTCTTAGATTCATTATATATACACTAAAAATAATTTTATAGACTCTTCCGATTAAATGGGCTTCCCCAAGTGAGAAATGCTGAATCAAAGACCTTACAAGAGGGAGATGCACCTTTGCCAGCTACATGGGTAATCATTTGCATTGATCATTGTTTGTTTACCAAACACTCTATAGTAAAGGGTCTTTTCTTGCATGTTAGTGTTTTAGTTTAATATAAGATGTTCAAACATTACTAATAGAGACGTTGAATCTTTTTCGTAAGGGATTTGGCTCATCATGGTCGTCATGAAATCACAAAGATTCATTCTTTTGTTCATACTTTCAACACCTGCATTGTTAGACCCATGGAGGCACTAAATCATTTCGAGAATGATGACATAGGCTTAGGCTTAAACAAGCCTGGTGACCTCACACCAGCCACATCATTAGAGTTCCCGCTTCCTCTTGCAACAAATTACTAGACAAAGAATCAGTATGACATGTGATAAATTTCCAAGGATTTGTCATTCAAAAGATGGCCAAAGAAGTATGTTAATGTGATGAATGATAGCTTGAATTGTGGAATGTGCGGACACAAGTGCAAGTACCCCAAAATTTGTTGCCAAGGGAATTTTGTGATCATGTGTCTTGATAAAAGACATTGTGGTGGGTTCAATAACAAGTGCAAGAGAGGGGACTTTTGTGTCCATGCCATGTGCAACTATTTATGAGCTTCACCTATTACACAAACTCTATAATTGTATAAAACTTGGAAGTTAATGAAATGACATTTGTGTTCAATTTTGGATTCAAAAGATTTTGAATTTTGATTCTCACATATAGAACTTGTCATACCTTTTATCTATTTGCCCTTATTTTTACTAGGTTCATGGACTCCCCTTGTAACCGAGAAAAAAAAAGCCTGTACTTGTGAAAAATATAATTTTTTTTCCTCTATTTCTTCCCTAATGAGAAATTACCTGCTTTCTCATTAGAAAGAAAATGGGTGGTGATATTAATTTGGTTATAGTTAATTCGTGGGATCATCGATTCCTTCTTGTTGCTGTTTAACTGAATGGCACAATTAGTTTTTCAAAGAAGAAAAATGATAAATATTATGAGAACAACTCTTAAATTATTTAGTTCTTGTATATAGATATTTTACTCAGAAATGAGACAGCTTAATGGTCATAATCTTTCTCCTTCAATCTGGAGATTCTAGATTCAAATCCGTGTATAATCAAAAAAGAATATGCCGTTCAGAGAATCAATCATTCTCTTGACACTTACACATGACAAAAAATAAAAGAAGTGTACAAACACTAACTTAAATCCACTAGAGGAACTAGGATAGAGTTGGATTAAAGAGATATCCCTCGACCTAAAAAATTAAAGAAAGGAGAATAAATGAAGTTATCTTCCGGTAGATATCCCTCGAATGGTTTTCAAGAGAGAAGCAATGACGAGCAAGATGTATCAACATATAGGAGACTCTTCAACACTTGACATCGACTATCAAATACTCTATCATTAAAAGTGGGTAATTTAAATTCAGTATCGTTCAACAATTAATCAAGTAACGATTGAAGTGTTTTATCACCATTTTGAATTATAACATAAATTATTTCATATTTATTATTGGATTTTATTTTTATTTATTACTTGTAAACACATTTTTTAATTATGAAATTGATATACATCAAAGACTACCCGAATCTTGAAACCGTCGATTTATTCTAGACTCCAACTTGTCTTTTTCCTTCATTACAATTAACAACGTTCTTGTCTTTCCTATGATCAATTGAACTTGTTCTGCTTGGGGCAAAAATGTTGGGCCTAGCCTTGTGTTTTTTTGTAGAGGTGTACATGGGCAGTCGAGGGGCATTGAGTACACCTATTGTCAATTCGGTTCCACTTGTCATTATGATATTTTTATTATTATAATATATTTTGATATTAAAGTATTGTTTCAGGGTTATTATACATATAAAAATTATATAATGTATATATATTTTAAATTATTAATTTAATAAACATGAATTTTATTTTAAAATTTATTTCAAATCGTGAAACATAAATATAATATCAAATATTTAAAAATAAGTTTCAAAATATAAAATATCTTCAAATGGTCAAAACTCAAGAGTATTTAAGTTCAAAATATTGAATGAACCTTCTGGTTCCTACATTTGGTATTAGATTGGAGAGTTGCTTTGATTTCCGGGAATTTCTTTGTGAGTAGAAATAGAAAAGAACAGGAAGACAGCTTTGTTGAAGAGTTCGAGCAAAGAAGAACAGATAAAATCAAAAATTAAGGCTTAGACTCTTCGCATAAGAAATTAAACGTTTTTCTCTAAATTTTGTTAACATTATAATTTTATATCGGAATGATATATAGAAATATAGTTGCTTGAAAAATGTGAAGAAAGATAAAATATGTTCCAGTAAATAGGAATGAAAATTATTTATAATTTTATAGACACTTTCAATTATATGGACTTCCCCAATTGAGAAATCCAAGGATTATGCTGTAGTACATTAGGGAGATGCACCTTTGCCAGCTGCATGGGCAATCATTTGCATCGACCATTGTTTGTTTACCAAACACTCTTCACTGTGACTCCATGCAAAAGATTGTGGTTTTGATGTGACAAGAACTTCATAAACAATGAATGTTACGGTGACAAAAATACATTTCATATTTCTAGAATGTTGGTTTATTGGGGTTTGGAATCTAAGGACACCCAACCCTACAAAATTCACTACGATGCCAAGCTTAGAATTATAGAGAGAGAAGAAACAATTATAACATGATATATTTGCTTTTTATCGATTTCTTGTGTTGACATAGTATGCTTAAAATTGTTACCATCACCGTTACATTTTCGCAATCATAAAAAAGGACATGTAACCTTGTTTGCAAACTTGGGGGGGGGGGGAGATATGCTAATGACAAAATAAATTTAGCATAAATTAAATTTTAATAAAAGGCCTAAAAAAACATTGGCAATTGGAAGAGATTTCTTCCATGGCCATCATCAGGTGTTGGACTGTGGCTCCTTATTATATATTTTAGTCACCAAAGACATAAATAATATGAAAAAAGATGATGGGTCAATCAGGTCCTACTCGTGCTTTCTTGGCAGCAAAACAAGATTTTCATTAGAATTATAATATTTTTAGCTTGAGAAAAAATTATCCAAGAAAAAAGTATGTGTGTGTCTCCCTCTCTCTCTCTTAATATATATACACACACACACACATGTGTGTGTGTGTTAATGTAGGTAAAAAAAAAAATATTGACCAAGAAAAAAAGTTCAAATCCTTTCTTGAATAAAATAAAACATTTTTAAGTATTAAATTGGACATTGGTTATAAGTTTAAGGACCATTTTTATATTTACCTTAAACATATTAAATTTTTATTTCCCTATAGGAGTTATATTTCAAAGACGTATTTTTGGCCCTTTATAATTTTTAACCCCGAATAAGTAATAAAAAGTAATATTGTATGGAAAAAAATCTTAGGTGGGTTTTAACCTATCTCTTATCAAAATTATCAGTATAATTTGATTAATTAAAAAATAATTAATTAAAAATTGATTAAAATATGTCGATATAAAACTATCACATAGGATTTAATTAATTTAGTTTTTGATTTATTTAATCTACGTAACATTATTCAATAGTAAATACATTATGGGTCTAAGATAAGGGAGTGTGGTAAGACCAAAACTCTCAGTACATTAATATGAAGTGTTAAAGTTGCATTTTTATAAGAGTTCAGGGGGTTAAAAAGGTTATGCTCCAAAGTTTTGGACCCACAAATTGTCACCAATATCTTTCTATAAAAGGCCATCAAATTAGACACCTAAGCTCCGTGCATGATTTTATAAAAAAACCTCTAAATTCCTTCTCCTACACTTACCCACCATTGCACCAAAGCACCAAATACATACCCATGAAATTTCTAAAATTCATCATCTTGTTCATACTTTCAACACTGTTATTAGCCACCACACAAGCGTTGAATTGTGTAGATCTAGAGATGTCTAGTGACATTAAGCTATATGGATCACAGAAAGGGCCAGGCCGTTTCCTTTGCCAGCAAACAAATGAGAGAACCATTGTGACATGCGACAAATTTCCTCAAATTTGTCGAGCAAAGACCAGTCCAGGGCCAGATTGTTGCAAAAAGAAGTGTGTCAATCTGATGACAGATAATTTAAATTGTGGATCATGTGGACGCAAATGTAAATACCCAGAAGTTTGTTGCAAAGGGAAATGTGTGAACATTTGGATTGATCCTAGGCATTGTGGTGGGTGCAATAGGTCTTGCAAAAAAGGGAGAATTTGCATCAAAGGCATGTGCAGTGACTATGCATAAACCCATTTTTTTACACCATTTTTATCACTATTGATACCTATGGAATTTACCGGTCGTCCTATGAGAAACCGTAACCCCACATGAAATTTCCTTACGCATGGTGTGTGACACTTTATTTTTTTGTATTTTGGCCTGTATTTGAGCACATTGTAGGTGCAAGAAGGGGGAATTTGTGTGATTGTTGTGCAATATATACACAGTATATCTTTATGTAATTTTTGTATTTGGAGTCATGAAGAGGCTCATACATTGGTAAAAATATAGTATTATAAAGTTAAATCTGCGTGTCTACTTTTTATAATGATTTGCACTTTTTGATGCCTTTGCAGACAGGGAGAAGAATATTCTGAGGGATTCAAATTTCTCTGATTAGAAAAATTTTAAATTTTTAATAATATATAAAAGGGGTAATTGTAATTATTCTTATGTCTCCTAATTCCCATCTCCCACGAAAGGATTGATGGTTTTAGGCCTCAAATACTAAATTATTTCAAACTTCTTAAATCCTATTAATAAATTTGGCACTTGGGATTGATGATAGTAATAATTTTTTTTTTTTTTTGATACATAGCGAAATTTGAATTCAAGACATTTATAAGGGGAGGGAGGGACTATACCTATTGAACTATAGCTCATTGAGCTATAGTAATATAGTCTTACAAATTCTCAATTTTTACCCCTTAAAACTATTATTAATGTTAATAAGAGAGAAAACGACCACTGCTTTAAATTTTAGTTTTAAAATCTAGTTTAGGATGATTTCTAATCTTATACACTACTTTCTAAAATCTTGAATAATGGATACAAGATTATCCCATTCTTATACAAACAACACGAAGTACGTAAAGTACATTTTAGTACTAGCCTATCTCATGGTCCCCGCCACTCCTCTTGTGGCATCATCAATTGCCCAAGAGGAGGAAGAAAACATGACAAATGAACATGAAAATGAGGATTTTGATTCGGTTCCATCAACACAAGAATTTTCCTCACTAAGGGGGGCATGTAGATTTCTAGCACAAAGTTCTCCAACAGCCAAAATGACATGCAACAAAATACCCAAGAATTTGTAGAGCCAAAGGAAGTCCAGGACCAAACCGTTGCAAGAAGAAATGGGTGAATGCAATAACAAATAGGCAAAATTGTGGAATGCGTGGGAAGAAAAAAATAAAGGTTAACGAGGGATTAGTGATGAATTTAACGACAAAATTAAAGATGAAAAAATTCTATCGTTAATTCCAATGACGAAATAAGCACGAAATTAAATATTATTCTGTCGCTAATTGTGACGATGAAACAAGCACGAAATTGAATATTATTTCACGAGATATTTTTCTGACAGTTTAATGATGGATTATCGATGGAATTGGAGATGGACTAGGCTTCATCGCTAATCGATCACAATACACTATCATTTAACATTTTTATGATAGGTTAGTGATAGAAATTAAAGATAGAAATATTTTGATTAAAGATAGAAATATTTTGATCGCTAATTGATCGTAATTGTTACTTAATGAGGGATTATTGGTGATTTTTTTTTCATCGCTAACCTATCGGTATATTTGTCTAGCATTAGAGAGAGAGAGAGAAATGTGCCTCTTTCCCTTCCCTCGCGAGACTCTCTCTCTCCCTTTCCTTACTCTTCTCTTCTCGCTTAGGTTCGTTGCCGCCTGAAGTACGATTTTCGACTTCGTCACCATTGCCGTCGCAATCGATCCTCCCTTTAGGTTCGTCTCTCTCTCTTTCTAGATTTCTCTTCTATTTTCTCCTATTATTTCCGATTTGATCTATTGCTTGGGTTTTCTTAATTGATGTAGTTGCTGGTTAGGGTTCGGTTTCGAATCATGATTCACTTATTTTAGGGTTTCGTATCCAATCACACAAAACATCAAAAGTTGACAGCCACATCAAAAATTACATCGAAAAAAATTCAAAATTTTGGATTAAAGACATACGAAACCCAAAATTTTGCCTCAAGCAAGTGACATGAGGAGAGTGGATTGAGATGAAGGACCTCTTAAACGCTATGGCTTCAACAATTTCAGATTCTTACAATGGCAACTATGTCTCCATTCTTCAAAGAGCAAAGAGATTTATTCTGTCTCTGTTTCAGGGAGGGGTCTTTGCTCGAGTCACATAGGGTAGGTTTGGAGCAGGAGCAGAGGATCAGTTTATTTATTTATTTATTTATTTTGGTTTTTTTGCTTGCTTGTCAATTTATTTTTTATTTTTATAATGCGTAGTAAGCAATACTAACCATCTTTGCAAGATATCAGTTTAGTTACATGAATGGGTACCAAGTTACATTTGTGGCTTCATTGGTCGACTGAAAATTGTAATTGGATTCTTGTGTTTGATTTGGAGTGTGATGTTCGGAGGAAGATTTCACCGCCTGATGAGTTGAGTTTTGGGTCTAGCAAAACGATTTACTTGTGTAATAATTATTATTATTAATTAACCATAGTTAAAAATATTAGTTAGTAGTTAATACATTAATTAGTAGTTAATGGATATACATAAATAGTTAGTAAAAATAGTATAAATAGTAATATCAAGACATGTATTAAATATTGAATTAAATAAAATATAATGAAATCTCTCTTTCTCCTCTTTGTATTCTCTCTCCCTCTCTAGTCTTTCTCTCTCTATCTCTCAATTCTCTCTCTTTCTCTATACTCTTTCTGTCTCTCTGTCTCCTCTTTCTACCTCTCTCTCTATATATTTTCCCCTCTTTCTAAAGTTGGTTCATGACAACTTGTTGGAGTCCAATGGGTCAATTTCTATCATACACGTGAGGCTTGGATCAATGTATGGGTTCTGACTCTGAAGGAATCTAATGAGGTAGTCTTAGATGTATCAGGGGATTGATTCCCAGTGAGTATGATTATGAAGTTATTTTGAACTATCATAGTTAGATTGTTCTATCAAACGGTTTAAATTGTAATTGTAATTAATACTCCCTCGTATTTTGTATTTTAGTAATTCGTGTTTCGTGTACCATGAAATGAAACAACTCTCACATCTTTTTGGTTTTTTTTTGGTTGATCTAAATCTCTAATACGAGTGGAAATTAAAAAAGAAAAAAAGGAAATGTGAAATGCTTAAGTGAAAGTGAACACACTAGGATTGCTCCTTCCAACCGAACAACTTTTAATCAGCACATGAAAGTGGCGGACTCCTGTCAACTCAATCTCAAACCACAATAATCCCATTCCCCACCTGAAATAATGACTTACATGCATGTGACCGTCCATACAATACAATCTCACACCCCTCCAAAGAAGTCCTCAGATCCAACGGCCAAAACTTCACCATCATAAAAGGTCTTGCTTTTGACCACCACCTGAAATTCAGTCCGATATTTTCCATTATTTAATTGAAGTATTTGTCATATCGCCCTGCTGCACATCTGTCTCTTTTCCTAGTTTAATGGACTGACTACCATCTTGCTGGTGCCCTTGGTCTGTTGAGAATCCTAATCTATAAGGTGAAAGTTATGATTGTATATTTCCCATATTTGTAATTTACTTTTTTTTTTTTGTCAAGTAAGAGTAGTCATTATCGTATGGTTGTGAATGTCGTAAACCCTCAATTTAATTAGAATTACAATTATGATCATATGAATATTGACAATACTGAGTCACCTATTGGTTACACCATATGAATGTTCACAATGGCATGTTCAATCATGTTGCTGTTTGGGTGTCCTCTACTACCCTTTACTGTGTTAATATGTTACAATTTATCTTATTCCTCTTGAAGATTTTTTTTTAAAATAATTAGGATAACAAAATTTCACTTAAAGGCATAGGGCTTTTTAAAGTCAATTTTTTTATTTTCCCAATAAATGAGATTATTGTACCCAAAAATTTTCACTTACAAGATGACAGAACATTTGGCAATATCTAGTTGTCTGAGTTTCTGTTGTTCCTTAGCTCTATGGGAGCTTGCCTTCCAGCACCTCTTATAGTAACAAATGTAAGATTATTTAATCTTGTGTAAGTTTATGTGAGAAATATGTTAGCGGAGAGATTAGTGAGAGTTGGTGAGCTTGGAAGATTTAAATAGAACTCTGCATCATTCATGGTTTCAGCGCTCATGGGAAATGCTGAAAAAAAATAATGCTGAAAAAAAAATTCCTGGCCGAAACCGGGCCCAACCTGACCTGAACCGGTATGCTGGTTCTGGTTCACTGGGCCGAACTGGTTCCACTTAAAAAAAATTTGGAACCGGCTCGGCCCAGATCGGATTGGCCTAGGAACCACTGTCAACCTGACCCGCGGTTTTGAGAACCGGTAGTGAACCGGACCGGACCCGGCCTAGCCCAATTCCATGTCTAAAATACATGAAGGATAATCTTTGATTTCAGCTATATTTATAGTATTAATGACTTGCATTGCTTGCTTCTTTATTGCGGTAACCATATCAGAATATCTTCTTGTGTGTAAAGCTTTCCAAGCACGATATATTAAAGGTGAATTTTCGTCTTGCCACGTGAATTTTTATTGTACATAATAAATAAAATGAGAATAAATTGTATATTGAATATTCCTTGCTGCACAATGAAGATATATTTAAGGCATTTGATGATGCAATTGCAGATGGGGTGGATATCATTTCTCTTTCTGTTGGAGGTTCAACCCATCTGCCTTATTTTAATGATTCTATTGCAATTGGATCAAGGTAAAGTGAAAAATGAAAAGACCAAAAATTATAATACAGTAAATTGTTGAAAGGAGTAAATTGTGATGGAAATAAGCGAATGCAGGTGCAGTCGGTGCAATAATGCAAGATTCGGGAGCTAAAGATGTTGCTTTTTCCTACCCACTCCCTGCATCTTATATTGATCCTGACAGTGGTACTGCTATTTTTAACTACATAAGCTTAATGGAAAATTAGAAAAGCATCATAGATTCGTGCAAATTCTAAATGAAAGTCGCATACAGTAATGCAGTAGGAACAATATTAAGGTAAACTTTGCACATTAAAAACAATGATTTTTCTATAAATTTCTCAATAAAGAAATGTACGACTCCAGCATTGTCATGGTTATTGCAGCCAGATGTGACTGCCCCTGGAGTTGATATCTCAGCAGCATGGTCTCAGATTTCACTGGTTCCCCAAGTTCCAGGAGACTACAGATTAGCACCATTTAACATAGACTCAGGTACGTCTATGGCATGCCCTCGTGCTACTGGTGCGGCTGCCTATGTTAAGACATTTAACCTAACTTTGTCTCCTATTGCAATTAAATTTGCTCTAATGACTACAGGTAAGCAGCCACGAGCAATGTTCATCATCTATAGGCCATGAACATCCCTAATCATTTTTTTTTTCAGCATTATTTTTTTTCAGCATTTCCCATGAGCGCTGAAACCATGAATGATGCAGAGTTCTATTTAAATCTTCCAAGCTCACCAACTCTCACTAATCTCTCCGCTAACATATTTCTCACATAAACTTACACAAGATTAAATAATCTTACATTTGTTACTATAAGAGGTGCTGGAAGGCAAGCTCCCATAGAGCTAAGGAACAACAGAAACTCAGACAACTAGATATTGCCAAGTGTTCTGTCATCTTGTAAGTGAAAATTTTTTGGTACAAAAATCTCATTTATTGGGAAAATAAAAAAATTGACTTTAAAAAGCCCTATGCCTTTAAGTGAAATTTTGTTATCCTAATTATTTTAAAAAAAATCTTCAAGAGGAATAAGATAAATTGTAACATATTAACACAGTAAAGGGTAGTAGAGGACACCCAAACAGCAACATGATTGAACATGCCATTGTGAACATTCATATGGTGTAACCAATAGGTGACTCAGTATTGTCAACATTCTTATGATCATAATTGCAATTCTAATCAAATTGAGGGTCTACGACATCCACAACCATATGGATCTATATAGAGCCTTAACATCCTCTCTATGTCTAGATGATTGTCCTTTAATTGATTCTCTATTTCTAACTTTTCCTTGATAAACCTATATGATGTAACCATTAACAAACTCTCTTGAGAACAAGTGCACCGTGATATCATCTCGACTATAAAATTTATGATTCTGACAGTTATTGCAAGGATATCTAATCTTAAATCCATCCATGAACTTATATTAAGAACATGCAAAATTCAAGAACTCATTAACACCGTCAACAAATTTATCTGTCAAGTGCCCATTAGCTAAGTGACGATGCATCCAACCACGATCAATGGACTCCATTTTGAAGTATAAACTGTATAAGAAATAATAAATATAATATATAAAAATTATAAAAAAAAAATTAATATTACCAAACTAAATATTACCATGAGCAGGTGATAACAGTCTTAGAATAAATAAAAATATAATTTTAAGAGGAAGACAAGTTACAACAGAGAAACAATAGAAATAAATAATTACAAGTTACAATATCACATGTATGAGTATTAAATCAAATATTTTGATAATCATGCATAATATATTTTGTATATCTAATCACTAGAGAGGAGAAGAAGATGTTCAACAACAACAATTGTTGAATATAAGAAAGATAGAAATACAAATGAATATAATAAGAGTAAACTGAAAAGTAGTCTTAATAATATAGATGATATAAGTCTTAGAGGTAGTGGCGGAGTCACATGTAAGTGAGGGTGGATAATTGTACTCATTTAATATTTTATTTTTTAAAATTTAATTAAAAAAATATAATTTTTTCGATATTAGATTATATTTTTTGTATAAAATTTTAATGATGGTGGTGCGTATATGCTTTGTTTGCATTCTTTTTAATTTTTTACACCCCCTGACTCTGAATCCTAGATCTGTCATTGCTTAGAGGGATATAAAACTTTAGCAATTTTTTTTTATATATATTTTTTAGTATGAGAAAGATAGAACAATCTAACTATGATAGTGTTTGGCTAGGCCAGGTCCGGTCCGGTTCACTACCGGTTCTCGAAACCGCGGGTCAGGTTGATAGTGATTCCTAGGCCAATCCGATCTGGGCCGAGCTGGTTCCAAATTTTTTTTAAGTGAAACCGGTCTGGCCCAGTGAACCAGAACCAGCATGCCGATTCAGGCCGAGAAATTTTTTTTGCTTAAACCGATAGGCCGGTTCCGGGCCGGGCCGGTTCCAAAAAGGGTTAAATTGGCCCAGCCCGTTACAGCACCTGGGCCAGGCCGGTTCGGGTTACTGTTCATCCCGGTCTAGTTCACGGGTTGGGCTTTTCCGGGCCTGTTGGGTCGGTTTCGGGCCTCAACCGACCTGATGACATCTCTAATGTATTTGACATTTGTTGTTTTGGATAAATTAATTGATAAACACTGGAATACACTAAAGTGGTAACAGAAGCAAAAGCTGAAAAGCAAAACCAGAATAAAAAGAAAGAATGAGAAATTATAAAGCTCACATTCAGTTCAATCCCGTTTGTAACACATATGAAGAGGATGGTTTGTATTTATTTTTTCTTTACAAATTATGTTAGAAATTTTTATACCGGTAAAATTACTAACAATTTTAATTATTTTCAGTCCGAAGAAAACAACTTCTCAGTTTCCCATCTCGAACTCTTTAATCGTACTCACAGGCATGATAAAGGAAAAGGACATTACGTTGACAAGAAGTCACAAGCAACTTGTGCAAGGCAAATTCATTATTATTTAATTATAGATAACATTGAAATATTAATAATTTCACAAATGTAATTATATATGCTTGTTGTAGGGCAAATACAAATAATTGTTTGAGGAAAAATATGACTCATATAGCACTTCTTAGCCAGACTTTGATACTCGATCATGGTGTGAGGTGACTAGGGGTTCAATAAAAGGACGTTTATATGGTTTTGGAGGGAGAGTTGATAACATACTGACCATAAATTCTTTTGGTGTCGCTTCATCTCTATGCATCTCTTAGATGTATACTAAGGAAGAGGTAGATAAAATGATGAGCGAAATAAAAAGTAAAATGATAGAAAACATGCAGAGCCAAATATTGGAACCAGTGCAAAGTCGAGTGAGGGGGCAAATTGAGGCACAAATTTGTGACATACTTGCACAATTAGGTATTCAACATCCACCACATGGCCAAGATAGCACTCAGTCACCAGATTCTAATCACTCATCTTTGTGATATTGATAATTTTATTTTTTATATACTTGATTTTTATGGTACTAAATATTATGTATTGTAGTTGATTTTATAAAATTATTTGATGTATACACTGTATTTGGTAACATGAGATTTTGTGGATTGTATGTAACTAATATGGTTGCTTTTTATATTTATCAAATGGAGTATTTTGTAATATAGATAGTAATATGAAAACTGCAATATGATAGGTTGATTGAATTACAAATTAACAGGTTGATCGAAATGATCAGAATGGAACAGGATTAAAAAATTACACTCAGCAACAGTTTAACGAAAGAAATTTTCCATTGCTAAAAATTTCATCACTAATTCATTATTTAATTCGTTCGGTATGTGAAAGTATCATAGACGAATTAGTGACAGAAAGTTTTCGTCATTAAAAGTTTTTGTCCTTAATCCGTCGCTGAATTCGTCTAGTATGTCAAAGTATTAGCAACAAAAATTTTCCATTACTAAGTGTTACCGACAAAATTTTTAACGATGGAAATTTTCGATCACTAATCCAAATCATTGATAGCAATATATAGTGAGTAAAATCAATGACGGATTAGCGACATAAACTATCACTGACGGAACCATTAAAAAAAATAGCAACGGATTATTTTCTATCTATAATTTTTAACGAGAAGGTTTTAAGCGAGAAGACTCTTAGTGACAGAATTAGCAACGAAAATTTTCATCGCTAATAATCTTCAGCGATGGAATTGAGTTGGATTAAGGAGATATCCCTCAACTCAAAAAATGAAAGAAAGGAGAATAGATGAAGTTATCTTTCTAGCAGATATCCCTCGAATGGTTATAAAGAGAGAAGCAATGGCAAGAGCAAGACGTTTCAACACGTAGGGATACTCTTCAACACTTGACATGGACTATCAAATACTCTATTGTTAAAAGTGGGTAATTTAAATTTGGTATCATTCAACAACTAATCAATTAATGATTGAAGTGTTTTATTACGATTTTGAATTATAACGTAATTTATTTCATATTTATTATTGGATTTTATTTTTATTTATTACTTGTGAATATATTTTTTAATTATGAAATTGATACACATCAGAGACTCGCATCCGAATTTTGAAATGGTCGATTTTTTTCTAGACTCGAAATTGTCTTTTTTCTTCATTACAAATAACAACGTTCTTGTCTTTCCTATGATCAATTGAACTTGTTCAGTTTTCGGCAAAAATGTTGGGCCGGCTAGGCCCACCTTGTGTTTTTTTTTGGAGGTGTACATGGGCAGTCGAGGGACATTGAGTACACCTATAATTTAATAAACATGAATTTTATTTCAACTCTGAATGAAAATATATTTCAAATTGTGAAACATGAATATAATATCGTTTCAAAATATAAAATATTTTTAAATGATCAAAACCCAAGAATATTTAAGTTCAAAATATTGAATGATATTAGATTGGGGAGTTGGTTTGATTTCCAGAATTTCTTTGTGAGCAGAAATAGAAAAGAATAGGAATACAGGTTTGTTGAAGAGTTCAATCAAAGAAGAACTGATAAAATGAACAATTACGGCTTAGATCTTCATATAAGAAATTAAAAGTTTTTGTCTCTTGAGAATAATTCATGTGATAGAATCTCTTCACTTTCATCTTTCTTTCTTCAATTTGAACCCGTTTTGTTACATTTCCTTATATAAAAAAATAATAGTTTTTCTCTATATTTTGTTAACATTACAATTTTATATTGGAATGATATACAGAAATATAATTGCTTCAAAAATGCTAAGAAAGATAAAATATGTTATAGCAAATAGGAATGAAAACTATTTATAATTTTGTAGACACTTTCAATTATATGGCCTTCCCCAAGTGAGAAATCCAAGGATCATGCTGTAGTACATGAGGGAGACGCACCCTTGCCAGCTGCATGGGCAATCATTTGCATGGATCATTGTTTGTTTACCAAACACTCTTCACTCTGATTCTATGCAAGCCATAAATATTCATTAAATAAGTAGAAGATTGAGGTTTTGATGTGACAAGAACTTCACAAACAATGTATGTTATGGTGACAAAAATACAGTTCATATTTCTAGAATGTTGGTTTATTGGGGTTTGGAATCTAAGGACACCCAATCCTACAAAATTCAATACAATGCCAAGCTTAGAATTATACAGAGAGGAAACAATTATAACAAGATATATTTGCTTTTTATTGATTTCTTGTGTTGACATGTTATGCTTAAAATTGTTTTGAATTTTTGCAAAATTGTTACCATCACTGTGACATTTTCACAATCATAAAAAAGGTCATATAACCTTGTTGCAAATTTGGGGAGAGATATGCTTATGACAAAATAAATTTAGCATAAATTAAATTTTAATAAAAAGCCTAAAAAACATTGGAAATTGGAAGAGATTTCTTTCATGGCCATCATCAGGTGTTAGGCAGTGGCTCCTTATTATATATTTTATTCATCAAAAACATAACTAATATGAAAAGAGATGATGGGCCAATCAGGTCCTACTCTTGCTTTCTTGGCGGAAAAACAAGATTTTCATTAGAATTATAATAATTTTAGTTTGAAAAAAAAATATCCAAGAAAAAAGAGAGAGAGTGTGTGTGTCCCTCTCTCTCTCCTCTCTCTCTCTATATATATATACACATATATATTAATGGAGGTAAAAAAAATATATATATATTGACAAAGGAAAAAATTCAAATACTATCTTGAACAAAATTGATTAATATATGTTAGTATAAACTGACACATAGGATTTAATTAATTTAGTTTTTGATTTATTTAATCTACACAACATTATTCAATAGTAAATACATTATGGTTCTAAGATAAGAGTGTGGTAAGACCAAAACTCTCACTACATTAAGATGAAGAGTTAAAGTTGCATTTTTATAAGAGTTCAGGGGGTTAAAAAGGTTAGGCTCCAATGTTTTGGACCCACAAATGTCACCAATATCTCTCTATAAAAGGCCTCCAAATTAGACATCAAAACTGCAAGGTTTAATAATAATAATAAAAACCTTTAAATTCCTTCTCGTACACTTACCCAACCATTGCACCAAAGCACCAAATCCATAGCCATGAAATCTCTAAAATTCATCATCTTGTTCATACTTTCAACACTGTTATTGGCCACCACACAAGCGTTGAATTGTGTGGATCTAGAGATGCCCAGCGACATTAAGCTATATGGATCACACTCGAAAGGGCCGGGCCGTTTCCTTTGCCAGCAAACAAATGAGAGAACCATTGTGACATGCGACAAATTTCCTCAAATTTGTCGAGCAAAGACCAGTCCAGGGCCAGATTGTTGCAAAAAGAAGTGTGTCAATCTGATGACAGATAATTTAAATTGTGGATCATGTGGACGCAAATGTAAATACCCAGAAGTTTGTTGCAAAGGGAAATGTGTGAACATTTGGATTGATCCTAGGCATTGTGGTGGGTGCAATAAGTCTTGCAAAAAAGGGAGAATTTGCATCAAAGGCATGTGCAGTGACTATGCATAAACCCATTTTTTTACACCATTTTTATCACTATTGATACCTATGGAATTTTACCGGTCGTCCTATGAGAAACCGTAACCCCACATGAAATTTCCTTACGCATGGTGTGTGACACTTTATTATTTTGTATTTTGGCCCGTATTTGAGCACATTGTAGGTGCAAGAAGGGGGAATTTGTGTGATTGTTGTGCAATATATACACAGTATATCTTTATGTAATTTTTGTATTTGGAGTCATGAAGAGGCTCATACATTGGTAAAAATATAGTATTATAAAGTTAAATTTGCGTGTCTACTTTTTATAATGATTTGCACTTTTTGATGCCTTTGCAGACAGGGAGAAGAATACTCTGAGGGATTCAAATTTCTCTGATTAGAAAAATTTTAAAATTTTAATAATATATAAAAGGGGTAATTGTAATTATTCTTATGTCTCCTAATTCCCATCTCCCACGAAAGGATTGGTGGTTTTAGGCCCCAAATACTAACTTATTTCAAACTTCTTAAATCCTATTAATAAATTTGGCACTTGGTTGGATTGATGATAGTAATAATTTTTTTTTTTTGATACATAACAAAATTTGAATTCAAGACATTTATAAGGGGAGGGAGGGACTATACCTATTGAACTATAGCTCATTGAGCTTTAGTAATATAGTCTTACAAATTCTCAATTTTTACCCCTTAAAACTATTATTAATGTTAATAAGAGAGAAAACGACCACTGCTTTAAATTTTAGTTTTAAAATCTAGTTTAGGATGATTTCTAAACTTATACACTACTTTCTAAAATTTTGAATAATGGATACAAGACTATCCCATTCTTATACAAACAACATGAAGTACGTAAAGTACATTTTAGTACTAGCCTATCTCATGGTCCCCCCTACTCCTCTTGTGGCATCATCAATTGCCCAAGAGGAGGAAGAAAACATGACAAATGAACATGAAAATGAGGATTTTGATTCGGTTCCATCAACACAAGAATTTTCCTCACTAAGGGGGGCATGTAGATTTCTAGCACAAAGTTCTCCAACAGCCAAAATGACATGCAACAAAATACCCAAGAATTTGTAGAGCCAAAGGAAGTCCAGGACCAAACCGTTGTAAGAAGAAATGGGTGAATGCAATAACAAATAGGCAAAATTGTGGAATGCGTGGGAAGAAATGCAAGCACTCTGAGATTTGTTGCGAAGGTGCTTGTGTTAACCATAATAATGATATGAAACATTGTGGAGTTTGTGACAAGTAGTGCCAAAAGGGTGATGTGTTTTCTCCTGGCATGTGCAATTATGCTTAGAATAGAAAGATATATCCTTCTTAGGAGTCATTCCCACCCATTTGATTGTTGCGTGTACGTGTGATCAACACTACAAAAACAAGATATAAGCGACGGAAAATATCCAATGTAAAAAGTGATGGAATTGCAACAATTAATGTCAGATGTTACAAAATAAAAACGATAAAGGTTAACGATAGATTAGTAATGAATTTAATGATAAAATTAGAAACGGAAAAATTTCGTCGTTAATTCTGATAATGAAATAAGCACGAAATTGAATATTATTCTACGGGATATTTTTCTGATAGTTTAATGATGGATTACCGATGGAATTGGAGATGGACTAGGCTTCATTGCTAATTGATCATAATACACTACCATTTAACATTTTTATGATAGGTTAGTGATGAAAATTAGAGATAAAAATATTTTCATCGCTAATCGGTCATAATTTAAAGAAATATTGTTACTTAATGAGGGATTCTTGGTGAATTTTTTTTTTATCGTTAATCCATCGCTATAGTTGTCTAGCATTAGAGAGAGAGAGATGTGCCTCTTTCCCTTCCCTCGCGAGACTCTCTCTCTCCCTTTCCATACTCTTCTCTTCACGCTTAGGTTCGTTGCCGCCTGAAGTACGATTTTCGACTTCGTCACCGTTGCCGTCGCAATCGATCCTCCCTTTAGGTTCGTCTCTCTCACTCTCTCTCTCTCTAGATTTCTCTTCTATTTTCTCCTATTATTTCCGATTTGATCTATTGCTTGGGTTTTCTTAATTGATGTAGTTGCTGGTTAGGGTTCGGTTTCGAATCATGATTCACTTATTTTAGGGTTTTGTATCCAATCACACAAAACATCAAAAGTTGACAGCCACATCAAAAATTACATCGAAAAAAAATTCAAAATTTTGGATTAAAAACATACGAAACCCAAAATTTTGCCTCAAGCAAGTGACACGAGGAGAGTGGATTGAGATGAAGAACCTCTTAAACGCTATGGCTTCAACAATTTCAGATTCTTACAATGGCAACTATGTCTCCATTCTTCAAAGAGCAAACAGATTTATTCTGTTTCTGTTTCAGGGAGGGGTCTTTGCTCGAGTCACATAGGGTAGGTTTGGAGCAGGAGTAGAGGATCAGTTTATTTATTTTGGTTTTTTTGCTTGCTTGTCAATTTATTTTTTATTTTTATAATGCGTAGTAAGCAATACTAACCATCTTTGCAAGATATCAGTTTAGTTACATGAATGGGAACCAAGTTACATTTGTGGCTTCATTGGTCGACTGAAAATTATAATTGTATTCTTGTGTTTGATTTGGAGTGTGATGTTCGGAGGAAGATTTCACCGCCTGATGAGTTGAGTTTTGGGTCTAGCAAAACGATTTACTTGTGTAATAATTATGATTATTAATTAATCATAATTAAAAATATTAATTAATAGTTAATACATTAATTAGTAGTTAATGTATGTACTTAAATAGTTAATAAAAATAGTATAAATAGTAATATCTATACATGTATTAGATATTGAATTGAATGGAATATAATAAAATTTCTCTTTCTCTTCTTTGTATTCTCTCTCCCTCTCTAGTCTTTCTCTCTCTGTCTCTCAATTCTCTCTCTTTCTCTATACTCTTTCTCTCTCTCTCTCTCTCCTCTTTCTACCTCTCTCTCTATACATTTTCCCCTCTTTCTAAAGTTGGTTCATGACAACTTGTTGGAGTCCAATGGGTCAATTTCTATCATACACATGTGAGGCTTGGATCAATGTATGGGTTCTGACTCTGAAGGAATCTAATGAGGTAGTCTTAGATGTATCAGGGGATTGATTCCTAGTGAGTATGATTTTGAAGTTATTTTGAACTATCATAGTTAGATTGTTCTATCAAACGGTTTAAATTGTAATTGTAATTGTAATTAATACTCCCTCGTATTTGTATTTTAGTAATTCGTGTTTAGTGTACCATGAAATGAAACAACTCTCACATCTCTCTCTCTTTTTTTTTTATTTTTTTTTATTTTGGTTGATCTAAATCTCTAATACGAGTGGAAATTAAAAAAGAAAAAAAGGAAATGTGAAAATCTTAAGTGAAAGTGAACACACTAGGATTGCTCCTTCCAACCGAACAACTTTTAATCAGCACATGAAAGTGGCGGACTCCTGTCAACTCAATCTCAAACCACAATAATCCCATTCCCCACCTGAAATAATGACTTACATGCATGTGACCGTCCATACAATACAATCTCACACCCCTCCAAAGAAGTCCTCAGATCCAACGGCCAAAACTTCACCATCATAAAAGGTCTTGCTTTTGACCGCCACCTGAAATTCAGTCCGATATTTTCCATTATTTAATTGAAGTATTTGCCATATCGCCCTGCTGCACATCTGTCTCTTTTCCTAGTTTAATGGACTGACTACCATCTTGCTGGTGCCCTTGGTCTGTTGAGAATCCTAATCTATAAGGTGAAAGTTATGATTGTATATTTCCCATATTTGTAATTTACTTTTTTTTTTTGTCAAGTAAGAGTAGTCATTATCGTATGGTTGTGAATGTCGTAAACCCTCAATTTAATTAGAATTACAATTATGATCATATGAATATTGACAATACTGAGTCACCTATTGGTTACACCATATGAATGTTCACAATGGCATGTTCAATCATGTTGCTGTTTGGGTGTCCTCTACTACCCTTTACTGTGTTAATATGTTACAATTTATCTTATTCCTCTTGAAGATTTTTTTTTTAAATAATTAGGATAACAAAATTTCACTTAAAGGCATAGGGCTTTTTAAAGTCAATTTTTTTATTTTCCCAATAAATGAGATTATTGTACCCAAAAATTTTCACTTACAAGATGACAGAACATTTGGCAATATCTAGTTGTCTGAGTTTCTGTTGTTCCTTAGCTCTATGGGAGCTTGCCTTCCAGCACCTCTTATAGTAACAAATGTAAGATTATTTAATCTTGTGTAAGTTTATGTGAGAAATATGTTAGCGGAGAGATTAGTGAGAGTTGGTGAGCTTGGAAGATTTAAATAGAACTCTGCATCATTCATGGTTTCAGCGCTCATGGGAAATGCTGAAAAAAAATAATGCTGAAAAAAAAATTCCTGGCCGAAACCGGGCCCAACCCGATCTAAACCGGCATGCTGGTTCTGGTTTACTGGGCCGAACTGGTTCCACTTAAAAAAAATTTGGAACCGACTCGGCCCAGATCGGAATGGCCTAGGAACCACTGTCAACCTGACCCGTGGTTCCGAGAACCGGTAGTGAACCGGACCGGACCCGGCCTAGCCCAATTCCATGTCTAAAATACATGAAGGATAATCTTTGATTTCAGCTATATTTATAGTATTAATGACTTGCATTGCTTGCTTCTTTATTGCCGTAACCGTATCAGAATATCTTCTTGTGTGTAAAGCTTTCCAAGCACGATATATTAAAGGTGAATTTTCGTCTTGCCACGTGAATTTTTATTGTACATAATAAATAAAATGAGAATAAATTGTATATTGAATATTCCTTGCTGCACAATAAAGATATATTTAAGGCATTTGATGATGCAATTGCAGATGGGGTGGATATCATTTCTCTTTCTGTTGGAGGTTCAACCCATCTGCCTTATTTTAATGATTCTATTGCAATTGGATCCAGGTAAAGTGAAAAATGAAAAGACCAAAAATTATAATACAGTAAATTGTTGAAAGGAGTAAATTGTGATGGAAATAAGCAAATGCAGGTGCAGTCGGTGCAATAATGCAAGATTCGGGAGCTAAAGATGTTGCTTTTTCCTACCCACTCCCTGCATCTTATATTGATCCTGACAGTGGTACTGCTATTTTTAACTACATAAGCTTAATGGAAAATTAGAAAAGCATCATAGATTCGTGCAAATTCTAAATGAAAGTCACATACAGTAATGCAGTAGGAACAATATTAAGGTAAACTTTGCACATTAAAAACAATAATTTTTCTATAAATTTCTCAATAAAGAAATGTACGACTCCAGCATTGTCATGGTTATTGCAGCCAGATGTGACTGCCCCTGGAGTTGATATCTCAGCAGCATGGTCTCAGATTTCACTGGTTCCCCAAGTTCCAGGAGACTACAGATTAGCACCATTTAACATAGACTCAGGTACGTCTATGGCATGCCCTCGTGCTACTGGTGCGGCTGCCTATGTTAAGACATTTAACCCAACTTTGTCTCCTATTGCTATTAAATTTGCTCTAATGACTACAGGTAAGCAGCCACGAGCAATGTTCATCATCTATAGGCCATGAACATCCCTAATCATTTTTTTTTCAGCATTTCCCATGAGCGCTGAAACCATGAATGATGCAGAGTTCTATTTAAATCTTCCAAGCTCACCAACTCTCACTAATCTCTCCGCTAACATATTTCTCACATAAACTTACACAAGATTAAATAATCTTACATTTGTTACTATAAGAGGTGCTGGAAGGCAAGCTCCCATAGAGCTAAGGAACAACAGAAACTCAGACAACTAGATATTGCCAAATGTTCTGTCATCTTGTAAGTGAAAATTTTTTGGTACAAAAATCTCATTTATTGGAAAAATAAAAAAATTGACTTTAAAAAGCCCTGTGCCTTTAAGTGAAATTTTGTTATCCTAATTATTTTAAAAAAAAAATCTTCAAGAGGAATAAGATAAATTGTAACATATTAACACAGTAAAGGGTAGTAGAGGACACCCAAATAGCAACATGATTGAACATGCCATTGTGAACATTCATATGGTGTAACCAATAGGTGACTCAGTATTGTCAACATTCTTATGATCATAATTGCAATTCTAATCAAATTGAGGGTTTACGACATCCACAACCATATGGATCTATATAGAGCCTTAACATCCTCTCTATGTCTAGATGATTGTCCTTTAATTGATTCTCTATTTCTAACTTTTCCTTGATAAATCTATATGATGTAACCATTAACAAACCCTCTTGAGAACAAGTGCACCGTGATATCATCTCGACTATAAAATTTATGATTCTGACAGTTATTGCAAGAATATCTAATCTTAAATCCATCCATGAACTTATATTAAGAACATGCAAAATTCAAAAACTCATTAACACCGTCAACAAATTTATCTGTCAAGTGCCCATTAGCTAAGTGACGATGCATCCAACCACGATCAATGGACTCCATTTTGAAGTATAAACTGTATAAGAAATAATAAATATAATATATAAAAATTATAAAAAAAAAATTAATATTACCAAACTAAATATTATCATGAGCGAGTGATAACGGTCTTAGAATAAATAAAAATATAATTTTAAGAGGAAGACAAGTTACAACAGACAAACAATAGAAATAAATAATTACAAGTTACAATATCACATGTATGAGTATTGAATCTAATATTTTGATAATCATGCATAATATATTTTGTATATCTAATCACTAGAGAGGAGAAGAAGATGTTCAACATCAACAATTATTGAATATAAGAAAGATAGAAACACAAATGAATATAATAAGAGTAAACTGAAAAGTAGTCTTAATAATATAGATGATATAAGTCTTAGAGGTAGTGGCGGAGTCACATGTAAGTGAGGGTGGATAATTGTACTCATTTAATTTTTTATTTTTTAAAATTTAATTAAAAAAATATAATTTTTTCGATATTAAATTATATTTTTTATATAAAATTTTAATGATGGTGGTGCGTATATACTTTGTTTGCATTCTTTTTAATTTTTTACACCCCCTGACTCTGAATCCTAGATCTGTCATTGCTTAGAGGGATATAAAACTTTAGCAATTTTTTATATATATATATATTTTTAGTATGAGAAAGATAGAACAATCTAACTATGATAGTGTTTGGCTAGGCCAGGTTCGGTCCGGTTCATTACCGGTTCTCGAAACCGCGGGTCAGGTTGATAGTGATTCCTAGGCCAATCCGATCTGGGCCGAGCTGGTTCCAAATTTTTTTAAGTGAAACTGGTCCGGCCCAGTGAACCAGAACCAGCATGCCGATTCAGGCCGAGAATTTTTTTTGCTTAAACCGACAGGCCGGTTCCGGGCCGGGCCGGTTCCAAAAAGGGTTAAATTGGCCCGGCCCGCTACAGCACTTGGGCCAAGCCAGTTCGGGTTACTGTTCATCCCGGTCTAGTTCACGGGTTGGGCTTTTCCGGGCCTGTTGGGTCGGTTTCGGGCCTCAACCGACCTGATGACATCTCTAATGTATTTGACATTTGTTGTTTTGGATAAATTAATTCATAAACACTAGAACACACTAAAGTGGTAACAGAAGCAAAAGCTGGAAAGCAAAATCAGAATAAAAAGAAAGAATGAGAAATTATAAAGCATACATTCAGTTCAATCCCGTTTGTAACACATATGAAGAGGATGGTTTGTATTTATTTTTTCTTTACAAATTATGTTAGAAATTTTTATACCGGTAAAATTACTAACAATTTTAATTATTTTTAGTCTGAAGAAAACAACTTCTCAGCTTTCCATCTCGAGTCTTTAATTGCACTCACAGGCATGATAAAGGAAAAGGACAGTACGTTGACAAGAAGTCACAAGCAATTTGTGCAAGGCAAATTCATTATTATTTAATTATAGATAACATTGAAATATTAATAATTTCACAAATGTAATTATATATGCTTGTTATAGGGCAAATACAAATAATTGTTTGAGGAAAAATATGACTCATATAGCACTTCTTAGCCAGACTTTGATACTCGATCATAGTGTGAGGTGACTGGGGGTTCAATAAAATGACGTTTATATGGTTTTGGAGGGAGAGTTGATAACGTACTGACCATAAATTCTTTTGGTGTCACTTCATCTCTATGCATCTCTTAGATGTATACTAAGGAAAAGGTAGATAAAATGATTAGTGGAATAAAAAGTAAAATGATAGAAAATATGCAGAGCCAAATATTGGAACCAGTGCAAAGTCGAGTGAGGGGGCAAATTGAGGCACAAATTTGTGACATACTTGCACAATTAGGTATTCAACATCCACCATATGGCCAAGATAGCACTCAGTCACCAGATTCTAATCACTCATCTTTGTAATATTGATAATACTAAATATTATGGATTGTAGTTGATTTTATAAAATTATTTGATGTATATACTGTATTTGGTAACATGAGATTTTGTGGATTGTATGTAACTAATATGGTTGCTTTTTATATTTATCAAATGAAGTATTTTGTAATATAGATAGTAATATGAAAACTGCAATATGATAGGTTGATTGAATTACAAATTAACAGGTTGATCGAAATGATCAGAATGGAACAGGATTAAAAAATTACACTCAGCAACAGTTTAACGAAAGAAATTTTCCATCGCTAAAAATTTCATCACTAATTCATTATTTAATTCGTTCGGTATGTGAAAGTATCAGGGACGAATTAGTGACAAAAAGTTTTCGTCATTAAAAGTTTTTGTCCTTAATCCGTCACTGAATTCGTCTAGTATGTCAAAGTATTAGCAACAAAAATTTTCCATTACTAAGTGTTACCGACAAAATTTTTAACGATGGAAATTTTCCATCACTAATCCAAATCATTGATAGCAATATATAGTGAGTGAAATCAATGACGGATTAGCGACATAAACTTTCACTGACGGAACCATTAAAAAAAAATAGCAACGGATTATTTTCTATCTGTAATTTTTAACGAGAAGGTTTTAAGCGAGAAGGCTCTTAGTGACAGAATTAACAACGAAAATTTTCATCGCTAATAATCTTCAGCGATGGAATAGAGTTGGATTAAGGAGATATCCCTCAACTCAAAAAATGAAAGAAAGGAGAATAAATGAAGTTATCTTTCTAGCAGATATCCCTCGAATGGTTATCAAGAGAGAAGCAATGGCAAGAGCAAGACGTTTCAACACGTAGGGATACTCTTCAACACTTGACATGGACTATCAAATACTCTATTGTTAAAAGTGGGTAATTTAAATTTGGTATCATTCAACAACAAATCAATTAATGATTGAAGTGTTTTATTACGATTTTGAATTATAACGTAATTTATTTCGTTTTTATTATTGGATTTTATTTTTATTTATTACTGGTGAATATATTTTTTAATTATGAAATTGATACACATCAGAGACTCGCATCCGAATTTTGAAATGGTCGATTTTTTTCTAGACTCGAAATTGTCTTTTTCCTTCATTACAATTAACAACGTTCTTGTCCTTCCTATGATCAATTGAACTTGTTCAGTTTTCGGCAAAAATGTTGGGCCAGCTAGGCCCACCTTGTGGTTTTTTTTTGGAGGTGTACATGGGCAGTCGAGGGACATTCAGTACACCTATAATTTAATAAACATGAATTTTATTTCAACTCTAAATGAAAATTTATTTCAAATTGTGAAACATGAATATAATATCGTTTCAAAATATAAAATATTTTTAAATGATCAAAACCCAAGAATATTCAAGTTCAAAATATTGAATGATATTAGACTGGGGGTTGGTTTGATTTCCAAAATTTCTTTGTGAGCAGAAATAGAAAAGAATAGGAATACAGGTTTGTTGAAGAGTTCAATCAAAGAAGAACTGATAAAATGAACAATTACGCCTTAGACTCTTCATATAAGAAATTAAAAGTTTTTGTCTCTTGAGAATAATTCATGTGATAGAATCTCTCCACTTTCATCTTTTTTTCTTCAATTTGAACCCGTTTTATTACATTTCCTTATATAAAAAAAATAATAGTTTTTCTCTATTTTGTTAACATTACAATTTTATATCGGAATGATATACAGAAATATAATTGTTTCAAAAATGCTAAGAAAGATAAAATATGTTATAGCAAATAGGAATGAAAATTATTTATAATTTTGTAGACACTTTCAATTATATGGCGTTCCCCAAGTGAGAAATCCAAGGAACATGCTGTAGTACATGAGGGAGATGCACCCTTGCCAGCTGCATGGGCAATCATTTGCATGGATCATTGTTTGTTTACCAAACACTCTTCACTCTGATTCTATGCAAGCCATAAATATTCATTAAATAAGTAGAAGATTGAGGTTTTGATGTGACAAGAACTTCATAAACAATGTATGTTATGGTGACAAAAATACATTTCATATTTCTAGAATGTTGGTTTATTGGGGTTTGGAATCTAAGGACACCCAATCCTACAAAATTCAATACAATGCCAAGCTTAGAATTATACAGAGAGGAAACAATTATAACAAGATGTATTTGCTTTTTATTGATTTCTTGTGTTGACTTGTTATGCTTAAAATTGTTTTGAATTTTTGCAAAATTGTTACCATCACTGTGACATTTTCACAATCATAAAAAAGGACATATAACCTTGTTGCAAATTTGGGGAGAGATATGCTTATGACAAAATAAATTTAGCATAAATTAAATTTTAATAAAAAGCCTAAAAAACATTGGAAATTGGAAGAGATTTCTTTCATGGCCATCATCAGGTGTTAGGCTGTGCCTCCTTATTATATATTTTATTCATCAAAAACATAACTAATATGAAAAAAGATGATGGGCCAATCAGGTCCTACTCTTGCTTTCTTGGCGGAAAAACAAGATTTTCATTAGAATTATAATAATTTTAGTTTGAAAAAAAAATATCCAAGAAAAAAGAGAGAGAGTGTGTGTGTCCCTCTCTCTCTCTCTATATATATACACATATATATTAATGGAGGTAAAAAAAAATATATATATTGACAAAGGAAAAAATTCAAATACTATCTTGAACAAAATTGATTAATATATGTTAGTATAAACTGACACATAGGATTTAATTAATTTAGTTTTTGATTTATTTAATCTACACAACATTATTCAACAGTAAATACATTATGGTTCTAAGATAAGAGTGTGGTAAGACCAAAACTCTCACTACATTAAGATGAAGAGTTAAAGTTGCATTTTTATAAGAGTTCAGGGGGTTAAAAAGGTTATGCTCCAAAGTTTTGGACCCACAAATTGTCACCAATATCTTTCTATAAAAGGCCATCAAATTAGACACCTAAGCTCCGTGCATGATTTTATAAAAAAACCTCTAAATTCCTTCTCCTACACTTACCCACCATTGCACCAAAGCACCAAATACATACCCATGAAATTTCTAAAATTCATCATCTTGTTCATACTTTCAACACTGTTATTAGCCACCACACAAGCGTTGAATTGTGTAGATCTAGAGATGTCTAGTGACATTAAGCTATATGGATCACAGAAAGGGCCAGGCCGTTTCCTTTGCCAGCAAACAAATGAGAGAACCATTGTGACATGCGACAAATTTCCTCAAATTTGTCGAGCAAAGACCAGTCCAGGGCCAGATTGTTGCAAAAAGAAGTGTGTCAATCTGATGACAGATAATTTAAATTGTGGATCATGTGGACGCAAATGTAAATACCCAGAAGTTTGTTGCAAAGGGAAATGTGTGAACATTTGGATTGATCCTAGGCATTGTGGTGGGTGCAATAAGTCTTGCAAAAAAGGGAGAATTTGCATCAAAGGCATGTGCAGTGACTATGCATAAACCCATTTTTTTACACCATTTTTATCACTATTGATACCTATGGAATTTTACCGGTCGTCCTATGAGAAACCGTAACCCCACATGAAATTTCCTTACGCATGGTGTGTGACACTTTATTATTTTGTAGTTTGGCCTGTATTTGAGCACATTGTAGGTGCAAGATGGGGGAATTTGTGTGATTGTTGTGCAATATATACACAGTATATCTTTATGTAATTTTTGTATTTGGAGTCATGAAGAGGCTCATACATTGGTAAAAATATAGTATTATAAAGTTAAATCTGCGTGTCTACTTTTTATAATGATTTGCACTTTTTGATGCCTTTGCAGACAGGGAGAAGAATATTCTGAGGGATTCAAATTTCTCTGATTAGAAAAATTTTAAATTTTTAATAATATATAAAAGGGGTAATTGTAATTATTCTTATGTCTCCTAATTCCCATCTCCCGCGAAAGGATTGATGGTTTTAGGCCCCAAATACTAAATTATTAATAAATTTGGCACTTGGTTGGATTGATGATAGTAATAATATTTTTTTGATACATAGCGAAATTTGAATTCAAGAGTAATATAGTCTTACAAATTCTTAATTTTTACCCCTTAAAACTATTATTAATGTTAAGGGGAGGGAGGGATTTATAAATTTGGCACTTGGTTGGATTGATGATACTATATTTATAAGGGGAGGGAGGGACTATACCTATTGAACTGTAGCTCATTGAGCTATAGTAATATAGTCTTACAAATTCTCAATTTTTACCCCTTAAAACTATTATTAATGTTAATAAGAGAGAAAACGACCACTGCTTTAAATGTTAGTTTTAAAATCTAGTTTAGGATGATTTCTAAACTTATACACTACTTTCTAAAATTTTGAATAATGGATACAAGACTATCCCATTCTTATACAAACAACATGAAGTACGTAAAGTACATTTTAGTACTAGCCTATCTCATGGTCCCCGTTACTCCGCTTGTGGCATCATCAATTGCCCAAGAGGAGGAAGAAAACATGACAAATGAACATGAAAATGAGGATTTTGATTCGGTTCCATCAACACAAGAACGTAGATTTCTAGCACAAAGTTCTCCAATAGCCAAAATGACATGCAACAAAATACCCAAGAATTTGTAGAGCCAAAGGAAGTCCAGGACCAAACCGTTGCAAGAAGAAATGGGTGAATGCAATAACAAATTGGCAAAATTGTGGAATGTGTGGGAAGAAATGCAAGCACTCTGCGATTTGTTGCGAAGGTGCTTGTGTTAACCATAATAATGATATGAAACATTGTGGAGTTTGTGACAAGTAGTGCCAAAAGGGTGATGCGTGTTCTCCTGGCATGTGCAATTATGCTTAGAATAGAAAGATATATCCTTTTAGGAGTCATTCCCACCCATTTGATTGTTGCGTGTATGTGTGATCAACACCACAAGAAAACAAGATATAAACGACGGAAAAATATCCGATGTAAAAAGTGATGGAATCGCAACAATTAATCTCAGACGTTACAAAATAGAAAGATAAAGGTTAACGAGAAATTAGTGATGAATTTAATGATAAAATTAGAGATAAAAAAATTTCGTCGTTAATTCCGACGATGAAACAAGCACGAAATTGAATATTATTCCACAGAATATTTTTCTAACAGTTTAACGATAGATTATTGATGGAATTGGAGATGGACTAGACTTCATCGCTAATCGATCACAATACACTATCATTTAACATTTTATGGTAAGTTAGTGATGAAAATTAGAAACAGAAGTATTTTCATCGTTAATCGATCGTAACTTAAAAGAAATATTGTTACTTAACGAGGGATTATTGGTGAATTTTTTTTGATTGCTAATCCATCGGTATAGTTGTCTAGCATTAGAGAGAGGGAGAGAGAGAGAGAGAAATGTGCCTCTTTCCCTTCCCTCGCGAGACTCTCTCTCTCCCTTTCCTTACTCTTCTCTTCTCGCTTAGGTTCGTTGCCGCCTGAAGTACGATTTTTGACTTCATCACCATTGCCGTCGCAATCGATCCTCCTTTAGGTTCCTCTCTCTCTCTCTCTCTCTCTCTAGATTTCTCTTCTATTTTCTCCTATTATTTCCGATTTGATCTATTGCTTGGGTTTTCTTAATTGATGTAGTTGCTGGTTAGGATTCGGTTTCGAATCATGATTCACTTATTTTAGGGTTTTGTATCCAATCACACAAAACATCAAAAGTTGACAGCCACTTCAAAAATTACATCGAAAAAAAATTCAAAATTTTGGATTAAAGACATACGAAACCCAAAATTTTGCCTCAAGCAAGTGACACGAGGAGAGTGGATTGAGATGAAGAACCTCTTAAACGCTATGGCTTCAACAATTTCAGATTCTTACAATGGCAACTATGTCTCCATTCTTCAAAGAGCAAAGAGATTTATTCTGTCTCTATTTCAGGGAGGGGTCTTTGCTCGAGTCACATAGGGTAGGTTTGGAGCAGGAGCAGAGGATCAGTTTATTTATTTATTTATTTATTTTGGTTTTTTTGCTTGCTTGTCAATTTATTTTTTATTTTTATAATACGTAGTAAGCAATACTAACCATCTTTGCAAGATATCAGTTTAGTTACATGAATGGGTACCAAGTTACATTTGTGGCTTCATTGGTCGACTGAAAATTGTAATTGTATTCTTGTGTTTGATTTGGAGTGTGATGTTCGGAGGAAGATTTCACCGACTGATGAGTTGAGTTTTAGGTCTAGCAAAACGATTTACTTGTGTAATAATTATGATTATTAATTAATCATAGTTAAAAATATTAATTAATAGTTAATACATTAATTAGTAGTTAATGTATGTACTTAAATAATTAATAAAAATAGTATAACTAGTAATATCAAGACATGGATTAGATATTGAATTAAATGGAATATAATAAAATCTCTCTTCCTCTTCTTTGTATTCTCTCTCCCTCTCTGGTCTTTCTCTCTCTATCTCTCAATTCTGTCTCTTTCTCTATACTCTTTCTCTCTCTCTCTCTCTCTCTCCTCTTTCTACCTCTCTCTATACATTTTCCCCTCTATCTAAAGTTGGTTCATGACAACTTGTTGGAGTCCAATGGGTCAATTTCTATCATACACATGTGAGGCTTGGATCAATGTATGGGTTCTGACTCTGAAGGAATCTAATGAGGTAGTCTTAGATGTATCAGGGGATTGATTCCCAATGAGTATGATTATGAAGTTATTTTGAACTATCATAGTTAGATTGTTCTATCAAACGGTTTAAATTGTAATTGTAATTGTAATTACTACTCCCTCGTATTTTGTATTTTAGTAATTCGTGTTTCGTGTACCATGAAATGAAACAACTCTCACATCTTTTTGGTTTTTTTTTGGTTGATCTAAATCTCTAATACGAGTGGAAATTAAAAAAGAAAAAAGGAAATGTGAAAATCTTAAGTGAAAGTGAACACACTAGGATTGCTCCTTCCAACCGAACAACTTTTAATCAGCACACGAAAGTGGCGGACTCCTGTCAACTCAATCTCAAACCACAATAATCCCATTCCCCACCTGAAATAATGACTTACATGCATGTGACCGTCCATACAATACAATCTCACACCCCTCCAAAGAAGTCCTCAGATCCAACGGCCAAAACTTCACCATCATAAAAGGTCTTGCTTTTGACCACCACCTGAAATTCAGTCCGATATTTTCCATTATTTAATTGAAGTATTTGTCATATCGCCCTGCTGCACATCTGTCTCTTTTCCTAGTTTAATGGACTGACTACCATCTTGCTGGTGCCCTTGGTCTGAAAGTTATGATTGTATATTTCCCATATTTGTAATTTACTTTTTTTTTTTTGTCAAGTAAGAGTAGTCATTATCAGATTTGTGTTAATTGGACTTTATTATGATCTCTTAGCGGTTGGAACTTTCTATCATATTAATCAAAAAATTTTGAACTATTGTTCTATCTTTCTCATACTAAAAAATATATAAAAAAAAATTGCTAAAGTTTTATATCCCTCTAAGCAGTAGCGGATCTAGGAACCAGAGTCAGAGGTATAAAAAATTAAAAAAAGATACAAACAAAACATATACGCACCACCACCATTAAAATTTTATATAAAAAATATAATCTAATATCAAAAAAATTATATTTTTTTAATTGAATTTTTAAAAATAAAAAATTAAGGGGGTGTAATTACCCATCCTTACTTACATATGGCTACGCTATTGCCTCTAAGACTTATATCATCTATATTATTAAGACTACTTTTCAGTTTACTCTTATTATTATATTCATTTGTAGTTTTATCTTTCTTATATTCAATAATTGTTGTTGTTGAATATTTTCTTCTCCTCCCTAGTGATTAGATATACAAAATATATTATGCATGATTATCAAAATATTAGTTACGTCTTACAATATCAAACTTTTAACAATAGAGTATTTGGTAGTCCATGTCAAGTGTTGAAGAGTATCCCTACGTGTTGAAACGTCTTGCTCTTGCCATTGCTTCTCTCTTGATAACCATTCGAGGGATATCTGCTAGAAAGATAACTTCATTTATTCTCCTTTCTTTCATTTTTTGAGTTGAGGGATATCTCCTTAATCCAACTCAATTCCATCGCTCAAGATTATTAGCGATGAAAATTTTCGTTGCTAATTCTGTCACTAAGAGCCTTCTCGCTTAAAACCTTCTCGTTAAAAATTATAGATAGAAAATAATCCGTTGCTATTTTTTACAATGGTTCCGTCACTGATAGTTTTCATTGCTAATCCGTCATTGATTTCACTCACTATATATTGCTATCAATGATTTGGATTAGTGATGGAAAATTTCCATTGTTAAAAATTTTGTCGGTAACACTTAGTAATGGAAAATTTTTGTTGCTAATACTTTGACATACTAGACGAATTCAGCGACGGATTAAGAACAAAAACTTTTAATGACGGAAACTTTCTGTCACTAATTCATCTCTGATACTTTTTAGCAATAACGAATATAATCATGTTATGCATGATTATCAATACTCATACATGTGATATTGTAACCTGTAATTATTTATTTCTATTATTTCTCTGTTGTAACTTGTCTTTCTCTTAAAATTATATATTTATTTATTCTAAGACCGTTATCACCTGCTCTTAGTAATATTTAGTTTGGTAATATTAAATTTTTTTATATATTACATTTATTATTTCTTATACAGTTTATACTTCAAAATGAAGTCCATTGATCATGGTTGGATGCATCGTCACTTAGCTAATGGGAACTTGACAGATAAATTTGTTGACGGTGTTAATGAGTTCTTGAATTTTGCATGTTCTTATAATAAGTTCATAAATGGATTCAAGATTAGATATCCTTACAATAACTATCAGAATCATAAATTTTATAGTCGAGATGATATCACGGTGCATTTGTTCTCAAGAGGATTTGTTAATGGTTACATCATATAGGTTTATCAAGGAAAAGTTAGAAATAGAAAATCAATTAAAGGACAATCATTTAGACATAGAGAGGATGTTAAGGCTCTATATAGATCCATATGGTTGTGGATGTCTTAGACCCTCAATTTGATTAGAATTGCAATTATGATCATATGAATGTTGACAATACTGAGTCACCTATTGGTTACACCATATGAATGTTCACAATGGCATGTTCAATCATGTTGTTGTTTGGGTGTCCTCTACTACCCTTTACTGTGTTAATATGTTACAATTTATCTTATTCCTCTTGAAGATTTTTTTTTTTTTAAATAATTAGGATAACAAAATTTCACTTAAAGGCATAGGGCTTTTTAAAGTCAATTTTTTTATTTTCCCAATAAATGAGATTATTGTACCCAAAAATTTTCACTTACAAGATGACAGAACATTTGGCAATATCTAGTTGTCTGAGTTTCTGTTGTTCCTTAGCTCTATGGGAGCTTGCCTTCCAGCACCTCTTATAGTAACAAATGTAAGATTATTTAATCTTGTGTAAGTTTATGTGAGAAATATGTTAGCGGAGAGATTAGTGAGAGTTGGTGAGCTTGGAAGATTTAAATAGAACTCTGCATCATTCATGGTTTCAGCGCTCATGGGAAATGCTGAAAAAAAATAATGCTGAAAAAAAAATGATTAGGGATGTTCATGGCCTATAGATGATGAACATTGCTCGTGGCTGCTTACCTGTAGTCATTAGAGCAAATTTAATAGCAATAGGAGACAAAATTAATATTACCAAACTAAATATTACCATGAACAGGTGATAACGGTCTTAGAATAAATAAAAATATAATTTTAAGAGGAAGACAAGTTACAACAGAGAAATAATAGAAATAAATAATTACAAGTTACAATATCACATGTATGAGTATTGAATCTAATATTTTGATAATCATGCATAATATATTTTGTATATCTAATCACTAGAGAGGAGAAGAAGATGTTCAACAACAACAATTATTGAATATAAGAAAGATAGAAATACAAATGAATATAATAAGAGTAAACTGAAAAGTAGTCTTAATAATATAGATGATATAAGTCTTAGAGGTAGTGGCGGAGTCACATGTAAGTGAGGGTGGATAATTGTACTCATTTAATTTTTTATTTTTTAAAATTTAATTAAAAAAATATAATTTTTTCGATATTAGATTATATTTTTTGTATAAAATTTTAATGATGGTGGTGCGTATATGCTTTGTTTGCATTCTTTTTAATTTTTTACATCCCCTGACTCTGAATCCTAGATCTGTCATTGCTTAGAGGGATATAAAACTTTAGCAATTTTTTTTTATATATATCTTTTAGTATGAGAAAGATAGAACAATCTAACTATGATAGTGTTTGGCTAGGCCAGGTCCGGTCCGGTTCACTACCGGTTCTCGAAACCGCGGGTCAGGTTGATAGTGATTCCTAGGCCAATCCGATCTGAGCCGAGCTGGTTCCAAATTTTTTTTAAGTGAAACCGGTCCAGCCCAATGAACCAGAACCAGCATGCCGATTCAGGCCGAGAATTTTTTTTTGCTTAAACCGACAGGCCGGTTCCGGGCCGGGCCGGTTCCAAAAAGGGTTAAATTGGCCCGGCCCGCTACAACACCTGGGCCAGGCCGGTTCGGGTTACTGTTCATCCCGGTCTAGTTCACGGTTGGGCTTCTCCGGGCCTGTTGGGTTAGTTTCGGGCTTAAACCGACCTGATGACATCTCTAATGTATTTGACATTTGTTGTTTTGGATAAATTAATTGATAAACACTGGAATACACTAAAGTGGTAACAGAAGCAAAAGCTGGAAAGCAAAACCAGAATAAAAAGAAAGAATGAGAAATTATAAAGCTCACATTCAGTTCAATCCCGTTTGTAACACATATGAAGATGATGGTTTGTATTTATTTTTTCTTTACAAATTATGTTAGAAATTTTTAAACCGGTAAAATTACTAACAATTTTAATTATTTTCAGTTCGAAGACAACAACTTCTCAGTTTCCGATCTCGAACTCTTTAATCGTACTCACAGGCATGATAAAGGAAAAGGACATTACGTTGACAAGAAGTCACAAGCAATTTGTGCAAGGCAAATTCATTATTATTTAATTATAGATAACATTGAAATATTAATAATTTCACAAATGTAATTATATATGCTTGTTGTAGGGCAAATACAAATAATTGTTTGTGGAAAAATATGACTCATATAGCACTTCTTAGCCAGACTTTGATACTCGATCATGGTGTGAGGTGACTAGGGGTTCAATAAAAGGACGTTTATATGGTTTTGGAGGGAGAGTTGATAACATACTGACCATAAATTCTTTTGGTGTCACTTCATATCTATGGATCTCTAAGATGTATACTAAGGAAGAGGTAGATAAAATGATGAGTGAAATAAAAAGTAAAATGATAGAAAACATGCAGAGCCAAATATTGGAACCAGTGCAAAGTCAAGTGAGGGGGCAAATTGAGGCACAAATTTGTGACATACTTGCACAATTAGGTATTCAACATCCACCACATGGCCAAGATAGCACTCAGTCACCAGATTCTAATCACTCATCTTTGTGATATTGATAATTTTATTTTTTATATACTTGATTTTTATGGTACTAAATATTATGTATTGTAGTTGATTTTATAAAATTATTTGATGTATACAATGTATTTGGTAACATGAGATTTTGTGGATTGTATGTAACTAATATGGTTGCTTTTTATATTTATCAAATGGAGTATTTTGTAATATAGATAGTAATATGAAAACTGCAATATGATAGGTTGATTGAATTACAAATTAACAGGCTGATCGAAATGATCAGAATGGAACAGGATTAAAAAATTACACTCAACAATAGTTTAACGAAAAAAATTTTCCATTGTTAAAAATTTCATCACTAATTCATTATTTAATTCGTTCGGTATGTGAAGTATCATAGACGAATTAGTGACAGAAAGTTTTCGTCATTAAAAGATTTTGTCCTTAATCCGTCGCTGAATTCGTCTAGTATGTCAAAGTATTAGCAACAAAAATTTTCCATTACTAAGTGTTACCGACAAAATTTTTAACGATGGAAATTTTCCATCACTAATCCAAATCATTGATAGCAATATATAGTGAGTAAAATCAATGACGGATTAGCGACATAAACTATCACTGACGGAATCATTAAAAAAAATAGCAACGGATTATTTTCTATCTATAATTTTTAATGAGAAGGTTTTAAGCGAGAAGGCTCTTAGTGACAAAATTAGCAACGAAAATTTTCATCGCTAATAATCTTCAGCGATGGAATTGAGTTGGATTAACGAGATATCCCTCAACTCAAAAAATGAAAGAAAGGAGAATAAATGAAGTTATCTTTCTAGCAGATATCCCTCGAATGGTTATCAAGAGAGAAGCAATGGCAAGAGCAAGACGTTTCAACACGTAGGGATACTCTTCAACACTTGACATGGACTATCAAATACTCTATTGTTAAAAGTGGGTAATTTAAATTTGGTATCATTCAACAACAAATCAATTAATGATTGAAGTGTTTTATTACGATTTTGAATTATAACGTAATTTATTTCATATTTATTATTGGATTTTATTTTATTTATTACTTGTGAATATATTTTTTAATTATGAAATTGATACACATCAGAGACTCGCATCCGAATTTTGAAATGGTCGATTTTTTTCTAGACTCGAAATTGTCTTTTTTCTTGATTACAATTAACAACGTTCTTGTCTTTCCTATGATCAATTGAACTTGTTCAGTTTTCGGCAAAAATGTTGGGCCGGCTAGGCCCACCTTGTGTTTTTTTTTTGGAGGTGTACATGGGCAGTCGAGGGACATTGAGTACACCTATAATTTAATAAACATGAATTTTATTTCAACTCTGAATGAAAATTTATTTCAAATTGTGAAACATGAATATAATATCGTTTCAAAATATAAAATATTTTTAAATGATCAAAACCCAAGAATATTTAAGTTCAAAATATTGAATGATATTAGATTGGGGAGTTGGTTTGATTTCCAGAATTTCTTTGTGAGCAGAAATAGAAAAGAATAGGAATACAGGTTTGTTGAAGAGTTCAATCAAAGAAGAACAGATACAATGAACAATTACGTCTTAGACTCTTCATATAAGAAATTAAAAGTTTTGTCTCTTGAGAATAATTTAAGTGGTAGAATCTCTCTACTTTCATCTTTCTGTCTTCAATTTGATCACGTTTTGTTACATTTCTTTATATAAAAAAAAATAATAGTTTTTCTCTATATTTTATTAACATTACAATTTTATATCGAAATGATATACAGAAATATAATTGCTTCAAAAATACTAAGAAAGATAAAATATGTTATAGCAAATAGGAATGAAAACTATTTATAATTTTGTAGACACTTTCAATTACATGGCCTTCCCCAAGTGAGAAATCCAAGGATCATGCTGTAGTACATGAGGGAGATGCACCCTTGCCAGCTGCATGGGCAATCATTTGCATGGATCATTGTTTGTTTACCAAACACTCTTCACTCTGATTCTATGCAAGCCATAAATATTCATTAAATAAGTAGAAGATTGAGGTTTTGATGTGACAAGAACTTCATAAACAATGTATGTTATGGTGACAAAAATACATTTCATATTTCTAGAATGTTGGTTTATTGGGGTTTGGAATCTAAGGACACCCAATCCTACAAAATTCAATACAATGCCAAGCTTAGAATTATACAGAGAGGAAACAATTATAACAAGATATATTTGCTTTTTATTGATTTCTTGTGTTGACATGTTATGCTTAAAATTGTTTTGAATTTTTGCAAAATTGTTACCATCACTGTGACATTTTCACAATCATAAAAAAGGACATATAACCTTGTTGCAAATTTGGGGAGAGATATGCTTATGACAAAATAAATTTAGCATAAATTAAATTTTAATAAAAAGCCTAAAAAACATTGGAAATTGGAAGAGATTTCTTTCATGGCCATCATCAGGTGTTAGGCTGTGCCTCCTTATTATATATTTTATTCATCAAAAACATAACTAATATGAAAAAAGATGATGGGCCAATCAGGTCCTACTCTTGCTTTCTTGGCGGAAAAACAAGATTTTCATTAGAATTATAATAATTTTAGTTTGAAAAAAAAATATCCAAGAAAAAAGAGAGAGAGTGTGTGTGTCCCTCTCTCTCTCCTCTCTCTCTCTATATATATATACACATATATATTAATGGAGGTAAAAAAATATATATATATATTGACAAAGGAAAAAATTCAAATACTATCTTGAACAAAATTGATTAATATATGTTAGTATAAACTGACACATAGGATTTAATTAATTTAGTTTTTGATTTATTTAATCTACACAACATTATTCAATAGTAAATACATTATGGTTCTAAGATAAGAGTGTGGTAAGACCAAAACTCTCACTACATTAAGACGAAGAGTTAAAGTTGCATTTTTATAAGAGTTCAGGGGGTTAAAAAGGTTATGCTCCAATGTTTTGGACCCACAAATGTCTCCAATATCTCTCTATAAAAGGCCTCCGAATTAGACACCTAAGCTCCGTGCATGATTTTATAAAAAAACCTCTAAATTCCTTCTCCTATACTTACCCACCATTGCACCAAAGCACCAAATACATACCCATGAAATTTCTAAAATTCATCATCTTGTTCATACTTTCAACACTGTTATTAGCCACCACACAAGCGTTGAATTGTGTAGATCTAGAGATGTCTAGTGACATTAAGCTATATGGATCACAGAAAGGGCCAGGCCGTTTCCTTTGTCAGCAAACAAATGAGAGAACCATTGTGACATGCGACAAATTTCCTCAAATTTGTCGAGCAAAGACCAGTCCAGGGCCAGATTGTTGCAAAAAGAAGTGTGTCAATCTGATGACAGATAATTTAAATTGTGGATCATGTGGACGCAAATGTAAATACCCAGAAGTTTGTTGCAAAGGGAAATGTGTGAACATTTGGATTGATCCTAGGCATTGTGGTGGGTGCAATAAGTCTTGCAAAAAAGGGAGAATTTGCATCAAAGGCATGTGCAGTGACTATGCATAAACCCATTTTTTTACACCATTTTTATCAGTATTGATACCTATGGAATTTTACCGGTCGTCCTATGAGAAACCGTAACCCCACATGAAATTTCCTTACGCATGGTGTGTGACACTTTATTATTTTGTATTTTGGCCTGTATTTGAGCACATTGTAGGTGCAAGAAGGGGGAATTTGTGTGATTGTTGTGCAATATATACACGGTATATCTTTATGTAATTTTTGTATTTGGAGTCATGAAGAGGCTCATACATTGGTAAAAATATAGTATTATAAAGTTAAATTTGCGTGTCTACTTTTTATAATGATTTGCACTTTTTGATGCCTTTGCAGACAGGGAGAAGAATATTCTGAGGGATTCAAATTTCTCTGATTAGAAAAATTTTAAATTTTTAATAATATATAACAGGGGTAATTGTAATTATTCTTATGTCTCCTAATTCCCATCTCCGACGAAAGGATTGATGGTTTTAGGCCCCAAATACTAAATTATTTCAAACTTCTTAAATCCTAGTAATAAATTTGGCACTTAGTTGGATTGATGATAGTAATAATTTTTTGTTTTTGATACATAGCGAAATTTGAATTCAAGACATTTATAAGGAAATGGAGGGACTATACCTATTAAACTATAACTCATTGAGCTATAGTAATATAGCCTTACAAATTCTCAATTTTTACCCCTTAAAACTATTATTAATGTTAATAAGAGAGAAAACGACCACTGCTTTAAATTTTAGTTTTAAAATCTAGTTTAGGATGATTTCTAAACTTATACACTACTTTCTAAAATTTTGAATAATGGATACAAGACTATCCCATTCTTATACAAACAACATGAAGTACGTAAAGTACATTTTAGTACTAGCCTATCTCATGGTCCCCGCTACTCCTCTTGTGGCATCATCAATTGCCCAAGAGGAGGAAGAAAACATGACAAATGAACATGAAAATGAGGATTTTGATTCGGTTCCATCAACACAAGAATTTTCCTCACTAAGGGGGGCATGTAGATTTCTAGCACAAAGTTCTCCAACAGCCAAAATGACATGCAACAAAATACCCAAGAATTTGTAGAGCCAAAGGAAGTCCGGGACCAAACCGTTGCAAGAAGAAATGGGTGAATGCAATAACAAATAGGCAAAATTGTGGGAGGGGGGGGGGAAATGAAAAAAAACCCGAGATTTGTTGCGAAGGTGCTTGTGTTAACCATAATAATGATATGAAACATTGTGGAGTTTGTGACAAGCAGTGCCAAAAGGGTGATGTGTGTTCTCCTGGCATGTGCAATTATGCTTAGAATAGAAAGATATATCCTTCTTAGGAGTCATTCCCACCCATTTGATTGTTGCGTGTACGTGTGATCAACAATACAAGAAAACAAGATATAAGCGACGTAAAAATATCCAATGTAAAATGTGATGGAATTGTAACAATTATAAAATAGAAAGATAAAGGTTAACAGAGATTAGTGATGAATTTAACGATAAAATTAGAGATAAAAAAATTCTGTCGCTAATTCCGACGATGAAACAAGCACGAAATTGAATATTATTCTACGGGATATTTTTCTGATAATTTAATAATGGATTACTGATGAAATTGGAGATGGACTGGGCTTCATCACTTATCGATCACAATACACTATCATTTAACATTTTTACGATAGAGTAGTGATGAAAATTAGAGATAGAAATATTTTCATCGTTAATCGATCGTAATTTAAAAGAGAGAGAAGAGACAGAGAGAGAGAGAAATGTGCCTCTTTCCCTTCCCTCGCGAGACTCTCTCTCTCCCTTTCCTTACTCTTCTCTTCTCGCTTAGGTTTGCTGCCGCCTGAAGTACGATTTTCGACTTCGTCACCATTGCCGTCGCAGGTTCGTCTCTCTCTCTCTCTCTCTCTCTCTCTCTCTCTCTAGATTTCTCTTCTATTTTCTCCTATTATTTCCGATTTGATCTATTGCTTGGGTTTTCTTAATTGATGTAGTTGCTGGTTAGGGTTCGGTTTCGAATCATGATTCACTTATTTTAGGGTTTTGTATCCAATCACACAAAACATTAAAAGTTGACAGCCACATCAAAAATTACATCGAAAAAAAATTCAAAATTTTGGATTAAAGACATAGGAAACCCAAAATTTTGCCTCCAGCAAGTGACATGAGGAGAGTGGATTGAGATGAAGAACCTCTTAAACGCTATGGCTTCAACAATTTCAGATTCTTACAATGGCAACTATGTCTCCATTCTTCAAAAAGAGATTTATTCTGTCTCTGTTTCAGGGAGGGGTCTTTGCTCGAGTCACATAGGGTAGGTTTGGAGCAGGAGCAGAGGATCAGTTTATTTATTTATTTATTTATTTTCATTTTTTTGCTTGCTTGTCAATTTATTTTTTATTTTTATAATGCGTAGTAAGCAATACTAACCATCTCTGCAACATATCAGTTTAGTTACATGAATGGGAACCAAGTTACATTTGTGGCTTCATTGGTCGACTGAAAATTGTAATTGTATTTTTGTGTTTGATTTGGAGTGTGATGTTCGGAGGAAGATTTCATCGCCTGATGAGTTGAGTTTTGGGTCTAGCAAAACGATTTACTTGTGTAATAATTATGATTATTAATTAATCATAATTAAAAATATTAATTAATAGTTAATACATTAATTAGTAGTTAATGTATGTACTTAAATAGTTAATAAAAATAGTATAAATAATAATATCAATATATGTATTAGATATTGAATTGAATGGAATATAAAAAAATCTCTTTTTCTCTTCTTGTACTCTCTCTCCCTCTCTAGTCTTTCTCTCTCTATCTCTCAATTCTCTCTCTTTCTCTATACTCTCTCTCTCTCTCCTCTTTCTACCTCTCTCTCTCTATACATTTTCCCCTCTTTCTAAAGTTGGTTCATGACAACTTGTTGGAGTCCAATGGGTCAATTTCTATCATACACATGTGAGGCTTGGATCAATGTATGGGTTCTGACTCTGAAGGAATCTAATGAGGTAGTCTTAGATGTATCAGGGGATTGATTCCTAGTGAGTATGATTATGAAGTTATTTTGAACTATCATAGTTAGATTGTTCTATCAAACGGTTTAAATTGTAATTATAATTGTAATTAATACTCCCTCGTATTTGTAATTTAGTAATTTGTGTTTCGTGTACCATGAAATGAAACAACTCTCACATCTTTTTGTTTTTTTTTGGTTGATCTAAATCTCTAATACGAGTGGAAATTAAAAAAGAAAAAAAGGAAACGTGAAAATCTTAAGTGAAAGTGAACACACTAGGATTGCTCCTTCCGACCGAACAACTTTTAATCAGCACATGAAAGTGGCGGACTCCTGTAAACTCAATCTCAAACCACAATAATCCCATTCCCCACCTGAAATAATGACTTACATGCATGTGACCATCCATACAATACAATCTCACACCCCTCCAAAGAAGTCCTCAGATCCAACGGCCAAAACTTCACCATCATAAAAGGTCTTGCTTTTGATCACCACCTGAAATTCAGTCCGATATTTTCCATTATTTAATTGAAGTATTTGTCATATCGCCCTGCTGCACATCTGTCTCTTTTCGTAGTTTAATGGACTGACTACCATCTTGCTGGTGCCCTTGGTCTGTTGAGAATCCTAATCTATAAGGTGAAAGTTATGATTGTATATTTCCCATATTTGTAATTTACTTTTTTTTTTTTTTGTCAAGTAAGAGTAGTCATTATCAGATTTGTGTTAATTGGATTTTATTGTGATCTCTTAGCGGTTGGAACTTTCTATCATATTAATCAAAAAATTTTGAACTATCATAGTTAGATTGTTCTATCTTTCTCATACTAAAAAATATATAAAAAAAAAATTGCTAAAGTTTTATATCCCACTGAGCAGTAACGGATCTAGGATCCAGAGTCAGAGGTATAAAAAATTAAAAAGGATACAAACAAAGCATATACACACCACCACCATTAAAATTTTATATAAAAAATATAATCTAATATCAAAAAAATTATATTTTTTTTAATTGAATTTTTAAAAATAAAAAATTAAGAGAGTGCAATTACCCATCCTTACTTACATGTGGCTATGCCATTGCCTCTAAGACTTATATCATCTATATTATTAAGACTACTTTTCAGTTTACTCTTATTATATTCATTTGTAGTTTTATCTTTCTTATATTCAATAATTGTTGTTGTTGAGCATTTTCTTCTCCTCCCTAGTGATTAGATATACAAAATATATTATGGATGATTATCAAAATATTAGTGACGTCTTACAATATCAAACTTTTAACAATAGAGTATTTGGTAGTCCATGTCAAGTGTTGAAGAGTATCCCTACGTGTTGAAACGTCTTGCTCTTGCCATTGCTTCTCTCTTGATAACCATTCGAGGGATATCTGCCAGAAGATAACTTCGTTTATTCTCCTTTCTTTCATTTTTTGAGTCGAGGGATATCTCTTTAATGCAACTCTATTCCATCGTTGAAGATTATTAGTGATGGAAATTTTTGTTGTTAATTCTGTCGTTAAGAGCCTTCTCCCTTAAAACCTTTTCGATAAAAATTACAGATAGAAAATAATCCGTTGCTATTTTTTACAATGGTTCTATCACTGATAGTTTCCATCGCTAATCCGTCATTGATTTCACTCACTGTATATTGCTATCAATGATTTGGATTAGTGATGAAAATTTTTCATTGTTAAAAATTTTGTCGGTAACATTTAGTGATGAAAAATTTTTGTCGTTAATACTTTGACATATTAGGCGAATTCAGTGACGGATTAAAGATAAAAATTTTTAATGACGGAAACTTTCTGTCACTAATTCATCTCTGATACTTTTTATCAATAACGAATATAATCATGTTATGCATGATTATCAATACTCATACATGTGATATTGTAACCGGTAATTATTTATTTCTATTATTTCTCTGTTGTAACTTATCTTCCTCTTAAAATTATATTTTTATTTATTCTAAGACCGTTATCACCTGCTCTTAGTAATATTTAGTTTGGTAATATTAAATTTTTTTATATATTACATTTATTATTTCTTATACAGTTTATACTTCAAAATGAAGTCCATTGATCATGGTTGGATGCATCGTCACTTAGCTAATGGGCACTTGACAGATAAATTTGTTGACAGTGTTAATAAGTTCTTGAATTTTGCATATTTTTAATATAACTTCATGGATAGATTCAAGATTAGATATCCTTGCAATAACTGTCAGAATCATAAATTTTATAGTCGATATGATATCATGGTGCACTTGTGCTCAAGAGGGTTTGTTAATGGTTACTTCATATAGATTTATCAAGAAAAAGTTAGAAATAGAGAATCAATTAAAGGACAATCATCTAGATATAGAGAGGATGTTAAGGCTCTATATAGATCCATATGGTTGTGGACGTCGTAGACCCTCAATTTGATTAGAATTGCAATTATGATCATATGAATGTTGACAATACTGAGTCACCTATTGGTTACACCATATGAATGTTCACAATGGCATGTTCAATCATGTTGCTGTTTGGGTGTCCTCTACTACCCTTTGCTGTGTTAATATGTTACAATTTATCTTATTCCTCTTGAAGATTTTTTTAAAAAAATAATTAGGATAACAAAATTTCACTTAAAGGCATAGGGCTTTTTAAAGTCAATTTTTTTATTTTCCCAATAAATGAGATTATTGTACCCAAAAATTTTCACTTACAAGATGACAGAACATTTGGCAATATCTAGTTGTCTGAGTTTCTGTTGTTCCTTAGCTCTATGGGAGCTTGCCTTCCAGCACCTCTTATAGTAACAAATGTAAGATTATTTAATCTTGTGTAAGTTTATGTGAGAAATATGTTAGCGGAGAGATTAGTGAGAGTTGGTGAGCTTGGAAGATTTAAATAGAACTCTGCATCATTCATGGTTTCAGCGCTCATGGGAAATGCTGAAAAAAAATATAATATATAAAAATTATAAGAAATAATAAATATAATTTTGACATATTAACACAGCAATGGACTCCATTTTGAAGTATAAACTGTATAAGAAATAATAAATATAATATATAAAAATTATAAAAAAAAAAATTAATATTACCAAACTAAATATTACCATGAGCAAGATGACATATTAATTTATTGATTGATATTTTCTCGAAGAAAATAGATAAGCCATACATTGGAGTCATGAAGAGGTATATCTTTATGTAATTTTTGTATTTGGAGTCATGAAGAGGCTCATACATTGGTAAAAATATAGTATTATAAAGTTAAATTTGCGTGTCTACTTTTTATAATGATTTGCACTTTTTGATGCCTTTGCAGACAGGGAGAAGAATATTCTGAGGGATTCAAATTTCTCTGATTAGAAAAATTTTAAATTTTTAATAATATATAACAGGGGTAATTGTAATTATTCTTATGTCTCCTAATTCCCATCTCCGACGAAAGGATTGATGGTTTTAGGCCCCAAATACTAAATTATTTCAAACTTCTTAAATCCTAGTAATAAATTTGGCACTTAGTTGGATTGATGATAGTAATAATTTTTTACTTTTGATACATAGCGAAATTTGAATTCAAGACATTTATAAGGGAATGGAGGGACTATACCTATTAAACTATAGTTCATTGAGCTATAGTAATATAGCCTTACAAATTCTCAATTTTTACCCCTTAAAACTATTATTAATGTTAATAAGAGAGAAAACGACCACTGCTTTAAATTTTAGTTTTAAAATCTAGTTTAGGATGATTTCTAAACTTATACACTACTTTCTAAAATCTTGAATAATGGATACAAGACTATCCCATTCTTATACAAACAACATGAAGTACATAAAGTACTAGCCGTTGGAATTAATCGAGTCACATGCAGCGAAAGCATTCATAAATAATTTTCGAAAAAAATAAATATGGATTGGATATAGGATATAAATACCTCGAATATGCAGAGCCAAAAATCGACTGTGCGTCCGTCGATCAAATCTCGCGGTCGGGATGGTGATCACGATGTTAATCGAACCACCACCGTAATGTCACAACGCCGCAACCCTCAGTCCGGCGATCATCGTGACGGGAAAAAATTCCTTACGCGGAATTTTTATCATGCCTTCTATATTCTCTCTCTAGAGAATATTTTTCTCTCTCAAGCATTCATCCATGGCTGCCAAAAAATCTAACGTACAATCATAAAGAAGTAATTTTTTTTCTCCTTCCACAAATGTGATGCTACCATCATGGAGAGAATAGAGAGAAGTGGTTAAGATGTGGTTAGTGGGAGTTACCCCACTAACCCTAATGCAAATGTCTAAAATGCCCCTCATGGGTATTCTAAATTAATATCTCCCACTTGCACGCGAGGGCATTTTAATATTCGTCACAAGATCACAACTCATGCGATCACATCACCCTGCTGGACTTTCATACAGAATTGGGCGTCGTGCGACCTGTGAGTACACCTGCAAGCAAAGACCTCTCGATGCACCTGTTAGGATGATCGAGAAGCCATCGTTAGTATCAAAAGAACTCGCTGCACCCCAGATCCAAGATTAATTACATCCATCGAGCTACTTTCCTCAACGAAAGTAATCCCCAATAAATGCTCGACTGTGTATCCACTATTATGCTTACATCCCAACATGGACAGACATAATAGGCTAGCCGGTGAATACAACACAATGATGTAATGTCAATTGGTCTTCCTTTTCCCAAACTCGAATCTATTAGCCTCAATTCAGCTGCCTTCCTAGACCTGTCCCTCAGACCTCAATTTATCTTCCGAGTCATCGGTAAACAGACTAAAGTAGCAACACTGAGCCAAGACTTCTAGAAACAGCCGAAAGTAATAAGGGTATAAAAGATCCTACCCAATGGATCTCGGGTCTCACACAGTGGAAACAGGGATCAAAATCATATCAGTGTCTCAAATAATGCTCCCACTATCCCTGGTCGACATATCACACGCGGTATGAAACGTATGCCACAGTGTTATTCCCCCATCTCTCAAAGGGCATATGTCAGATTTCTCTAACACTGTGCAGGTATGGGACTCAGTCTACACATAAAACTTTACCTAGAAATCTTAGAGAGAGTATCTCAGAGACAATATCACTAGTCGCAGGTGATATCTGAGATCTCAAACCTGGTTACTTACAGGCAACATGGATGTGGGTACGTCCATGCCGGTCATATCGTATATGACCTCATCCTGAACACATATCAGGGCGACTTATGTTCTAGTAGGGCCACTCTCAAAGCCTCTTACAATTAGAAACCGTCTCATCTCCGCTCACTCAGAGCTGGAGGTGGTCACTCGTGTGAGAGAGTCAACTATGCCTGCCTGACATATCATCTATCACAACATATCACAAAATATATGACAGTAAAAATGTGCTATAAATAAGTGACCCAATCATGCACACATGTCATATATATAACACAATAAACATCAGTACAAGATGAGAAATGTGAATGTACATGCAAACCCAATAATTCCAATATCTCATACAGGAATCTATCACAATGGGTTTATTGAAGGGATCAGCCAACATGCTGTATAGTAATGTACTTAATTTGTCAATTCACCCTTCTCGGTGATGTATCTCATAACGTAGTATTAGGTATCAATGTGTTTAGACTTATTGGTACTTAGGGTTTCAAGTGTGGTCAAAGGCGGCATGATTTTCTCAATAAATCATCACTGGCCTCCCACTATCTGACATAACCCCTAAGTGATCCGGAAATCTCCGGAGCCAAACACTCTCCTGAACTGCCGCTGAGCATCTTATAAGCTCGGTCTCTATCGTAGATAGAGATATACAGGTTTACTTCTTGCTACTTCAAGACAATAAAACCTAATATCGATTTGCATACGTTCAGATCACCAACTCAGTTGGTATCTGAATACCCAATAAGATGCAAATCACCTCCTCCGTAACACTAGAGGAGGTCTGCAGTTCTCTCAAGATATCTCGGAATCCTTTCACTGCTCTCCAGTGATCCCCTCTAGGATTCGATCAATACCTAATTACCTTAGTGACTGCAAATCAAACGTCTGAACGTGTACGCGACACTGCGTACATCAGACTACTTAATGCACTGGAACAAGGGATTCTACTCATTTCCCTTGTCATTTTTTGAGTCTTAGGGCATATGTCAAGAATTAGGCTTTAACCTTTTAGCGATAAGAGTATCTTTAAAGTCGTAGTCGATCTTCTCGAAGTACTTGAGAACTCTCTTGATGTTTGACTCCTGTGGAAGGGTCAACACCTGTCTCGAGCGATCCCTCTGGATCTTAACTTCGAGGAAGAACTGAGTCTCACCCATGTTCTTCACATCAAGACTCGACAATATCCACGTTATCGTGGTCATCAGATACTCTCTGTTGTTCCCAGTCAACAGAATGTCATTCACATGAGGACATGATCAAAAGAACGTAAAAGGTTTATGCGATGATCCTCCTCGATCATCACGAAACCGTAAGATATCACCTTCTTGTGAAATCTCAAACGTCACTGCCTGGATTGATGATTAAGGTCATATGTAAACTTCTGACGTCAACAGACCTCATCATCCAGATCTATAAGAATAAAGCCAGATGGCCATTCCTTATAGATCCTCATCCAAACTCCCACTCAGGAGAATAGTCTCAACGCTCATCTGGTCTCACTCCCGATCCATATCATGTCCACGACAATCGTTAAAAATAAACGGATCGAGGTAATCTTGCCCTCAATCTGAGTAACCCCTGGTTATCAGATAGGCCTTATACCTCTACACCGATCCGTCGGCCTTTTTCTTGATGTTGAGAACTCACATATTCTCAACGGCCCTACTTCCCTCAGGTAAATCAACTAGATCCCAGATCCTGTTGATTCTCATCAACTCCTCTCACCCATGACCTATAATCAATGGTCCTCTATGGAACCCTCAAGAAATTCTAGGACAGTTAAAGGTTTCTCGTAATCCTCAAGAGTCATACTGAGAGTCTCTCCCTCAATCGGGAAGCGACGGTTAGGTACGCATCCTCGACTACTCTTTAGAGGATGGGAAACCTTTTTTTTTTACCTCTAGATGGATCACTCCCACTAGAACCCAGATCCGTAATGGATTCTTGGATCCTGCCACTTGGATTAGCCAACCACTAGGCTCATCTATCTCATAAAAGGTAAAGTCCCAATTGATTTCACCTCTCATAGGAAAATCACTTTCAAGAATATCGGCATCATGAGACTCAATCTCAGTGAGAGTGTCATCTATATGCTCATTAGAAATACATCTCTTTTCTCGCAAGCCTAACTCGCTGTGTAAATGCGAGAAATAGTGAACATACGTTACATAACCCCATAATCTCAAATGGCTAAGGTCAGGCTACCTCCCTGTCCAAATCTCATATGGAGTACTGACTGCGGACTTCAATATAATACGATTGAGAACATAGGCTGCAGCTAATAACGCATCTCCCCAATGGAAAATGAGTAAATTGGTTTGCGCCATCATCAGCCTCATCGTCTCAAACAAAGTCCTATTCCTCTCTCGCGGCTACTCTACTCCACTGAGTAGCGAGGAATAGTCAGTTTCTCGTAATACCCTTCTTGAAATAGAGCTCTTTAGACAAATACTCGCGCTCTCAATCGGTTCTGAGTATCTCAACTCTCAAATCTAACTGATTCTCAACCTCGCTAGTAACCTCCTGAGGCACCTCAATGCCTTAGATTTGCGCGAGATCAGATAGATGTAACCGAAACACGTGTAATTGTCTATGAACATAATAGAGTACCCAACAACATTTCAGGTTCTCACGTTCATAAGGCCACAGATGTTGGAGTGAACCGACTGCAATGGAGTCTCAGCCCTCATTGCATTGTCGAATGGTTTTCTTGTAAGTTTGCCGTCTAGGCAAGACTGGTTAGTGGGTCCTACAAAACCACTCACTGCTAATCGGTTCATCCTCTCTCACACTAAGAGGACAACAAGAAATACCATTGAAAAGAATTATTTCCAGTGCATATAGTCCCTCATGGACCAAAATAGAATCAATCATAGAATTGTCGTAATAAATGGAAATTATAAAATTTTCAAATTAACAGAGCATATCCTAAACTGAAATCAAGTTCCATCAAACTTTTGGAGTGTAAAAAAAACATACAGAGTCTAGCAACTTTACAACTCCAACTTGCAAGTGCTACTCCCTTTGATGTCAACAAAACACTCCGTTTCAGTACGTAAATCCTCCTACTTGAGGACTCACTAGGCGGAACTATATAAACGCGCTCCTATCTCGAGTTGCGTAGTATTATCGGTTTTCTCGGATAGTTTTCTTCTTACCTAAGGCTCGAGTCACACAGGAGTCCTTGCTCGACTCCATCGCTTAAGCATGACCCGAGTATGGTCTACTCGCCTCTAAATGCTCCTACTCGAGCTCACTATGTCTATTTACATTAGTAAAAGTACGAATACTTTCATCGTATGTGAAATAGACTTTCATGATTTCTCATGAATCAGGTAAAGAGTTGGATCGCATCTAGCACTAGAAAACATATCTGAAATGGACTCAGTCACATTCCCCAACTCGGCGATCATACTCGACATTTTTATCAAATGTTGCATCATCATATGATCAACCATTTTCTTATAAATTATTATACTTATAAGGTAGCATCCTCGTCTCAGGATCTGTAAGAGCACTATAATACTCTTTATAGGGTGAGCCAAACTGATAAAACCGTAGGATATTGCTCATAGACTGGGATCACATCATCGTGCATGCTACTCAGGAGGATTACCCTGACTCGGCTTTCATTCCTCTTTCATGCACATAATGTCTCATAATCCCGTCTCTCTGAAGTGTGGAACTTTCCCCAGAGTCCAACATCTCATGCCTCAGAATTTTAATTAGATCTTGCTCCTCGAGGATAAATTGAATCTATCAGTGAAAAATCTCGTATTTATCACCATTCAATTTTATCCCCCTTGCAAAAATCAAATACAACAATTTTAGAAGCAATCATTGAGATAGTCGTGACTTGTGATGCTTATTCTCACATTTTGTGCACCCTACGAGTCATCAAGACCTAAATAATTCGAATACTTACCCTAAGATGAGCATATGAATCAACATACACCATATACCACAATCCGGGATAGCATCTCACCATTTAGACTAGGATTCGATGCACAAAAACCCACAAAAAGTCACTTTTATGGATATGGGACCCTCAAAAATTAAAAAAATTTCAATTCCGGACGACCAGACGCGCCGCCGGTGGTCCCACGCGCTGCCACGCACCGGCGGCGCGTCCCCACGCACCTCCACGCGCCGGGAACCCCTTCTGGCGCGTGCTAGACGCGCTGCGCGTCTGGCACGCGCTCACACGCGCGCTCTGCGCGTCGGCTCACGCGCCTGACGCGTAGGCGCGGGGTCACGCACTTGCAGGCGCGAGACCCGCGGGGCACGGGTCGATTTCGTACCCGGATGCGGGTCGGAATCGAATCCGGTCCGGATCGTGGGTCGCGGCTCGGGGACACGTGTCCGGGTCATAACCCGAGTCGGACGACCGGTCATTTCACGCGCCTGTTCGCGCGTGAAGGACACGCTCCCTCCCCCTGCTGCTTCACGCGCCTGCCTCGCGCGTGTGTTGCACGCGCTCACGGGTTTGGTTTCCTTCGTCTTCACCCGATGGTTCCTGTAACCGGGTCTTTCGACCCGGTTGCCGAAAAACCCCATTTCCGATACCATTTTGACCGAATTTTATATGGAATCTCTAATTCCATTTATTCCAAGCATCTTTGACTCGATTTTTGGAATAATTATCCCCTAAACTCGGCGTATTTTAGATCCAAAAATTCGACCCTCCGCGGTGAATTTTGAAACCCAATTTTCCGACCACAATCATATGCAATATATATATTAAATTGAAGAACATGAAACAAGGATTACAGATCTATAAATTTCATGCATTGATTTGTCCTAAAACTCGACAAATCTAAGGTTGAAGGGGTCGGTCACTATTCACGATCAAAACTTTCAACCGGAGTTTTCTTTACCTAAACGTGCTCAGAAAATTACGAAAAAATTATTTTCGTGTTCTAGGGATCATGGGTAACTCAGTGGTGCTCTCAGATTCACGAAACTCATCCGTGATCCGAACCCCAAATTTTTAACCCAATATTTTTTATACCCAAAAATTAACCCGAAAATTATTTTTAATCCAACGTACCGCTCTGATACCAATGTTGGAATTAATCGAGTCACATGCAGCGGAAGCATTCATAAATAATTTTCGGAAAAAATAAATATGGATTGGGTATAGGATATAAATACCTCGAATATGCATAGCCAAAAATCGACCGTGCGTCCGTCGATCGAATCTCGCGGTCGGGATGGTGATCATGATGTTAATCGAACCACCACCGCAATGTCACAACGCCGCAACCCTCAGTCCGGCGATCATTGTGACGGGAAAAAATTCCCTACGCGGAATTTTTCTCATGCCCTCTATATTCTCTCACTAGAGAATATTTTTCTCTCTCAAGCATTCATCCATGGCTGCCAAAAAATCTCACGTACAATCATAAAGAAGTAATTTTTTTTCTCCTTCCACAAATGTGATGCTACCATCATGGAGAGAATGGAGGGAAGTGGTTAAGATGTGGTTAGTGGGAGTTACCCCACTAACCCTAATGCAAATGTCTAAAATGCCCCTCATGGGCATTCTAAACTAATATATCTCATGGTCCCCTCCTCTTGTGGCATCATCAATTGCCCAAGAGGAGGAAGAAAACATGACAAATGAACATGAAAATGAGGATTTTGATTCGGTTCCATCAACACAAGAATTTTCCTCACTAAGGGGGGCATGTAGATTTCTAGCACAAAGTTCTCCAACAGCCAAAATGACATGCAACAAAATACCCAAGAATTTGTAGAGCCAAAGGAAGTCCAGGACCAAACCGTTGCAAGAAGAAATGGGTGAATGCAATAACAAATAGGCAAAATTGTGGAATGCGTGGGAAGAAATGCAAGCACTCTGAGATTTGTTGCGAAGGTGCTTGTGTTAACCATAATAATGATATGAAACATTGTGGAGTTTGTGACAAGTAGTGCCAAAAGGGTGATGTGTGTTCTCCTGGCATGTGCAATTATGCTTAGAATAGAAAGATATATCCTTCTTAGGAGTCATTCCCACCCATTTGATTGTTGCGTGTATGTGATCAACATTACAACAAAACAAGATATAAGCGACGGAAAAATATCCAATGTAAAAAGTTATGGAATTGCAACAATTAATTTCAGACGTTACAAAATAGAAAGATAAAGGTTAACGAGAGATTAGTGATGAATTTAATGATAAAATTAGAGACGGAAAATTTCCGTCGCTAATTCCGACGATGAAACAAACACGAAATTAAATATTATTTTACGGGATATTTTTCTAACAGTTTAATGATGGATTACTGATGGAATTGGAGATGGATTAGGTTTCATCGCTAATCGACCACAATACACTACTATTTAACATTTTTATGATAGTTAGTGATGGAAATTAGAGATAGAAATATTTTCATCGCTAATCGATAGTAACTTAAAGAAATATTGTTACTTAATGAGTGATTACTGGCGAATTTTTTTTGATCGCTAATCCATCGGTATAGTTGTCTAGCATGAGAGAGAGAGAGAGAGAGAGAGATGTGCCTCTTTCCCTTCCCTCGCGAGACTCTCTCTCTCCCTTTCCTTACTCTTCTCTTCTCGCTTAGGTTCGTTGCCGCCTGAAGTACGACTTTCGACTTCGTCACCATTGTCGTCGCAATCGATCCTCCCTTTAGGTTCGTCTCTCTCTCTCTAGATTTCTCTTCTATTTTCTCCTATTATTTCCGATTTGATCTATTGCTTGGGTTTTCTTAATTGATGTAGTTGCTGGTTAGGGTTCGGTTTCGAATCATGATTCACTTATTTTAGGGTTTTGTATCCAATCACACAAAACATCAAAAGTTGACAGCCACATCAAAAATTACATTGAAAAAAAATTCAAAATTTTGGATTAAAGACATACGAAACCCAAAATTTTGCCTCAAGCAAGTGACATGAGGAGAGTGGATTGAGATGAAGAACCTCTTAAACGCTATGGCTTCAACAATTTCAGATTCTTACAATGGCAACTATGTCTCCATTCTTCAAAGAGCAAAGAGATTTATTCTGTCTGTTTCAGGGAGGGGTCTTTGCTCGAGTCACATAGGGTAGGTTTGGAGCAGGAGCAGAGGATCAGTTTATTTATTTATTTATTTATTTTGGTTTTTTTGCTTGCTTGTCAATTTATTTTTTATTTTTATAATGCGTAGTAAGCAATACTAACCATCTCTGCAAGATATCAGTTTAGTTACATGAATGGGAACCAAGTTACATTTGTGGCTTCATTGGTCGACTGAAAATTGTAATTGTATTCTTGTGTTTGATTTGGAGTGTGATGTTCGGAGGAAGATTTCACCGCCTGATGAGTTGAGTTTTGGGTCTAGCAAAACGATTTACTTGTGTAATAATTATGATTGTTAATTAATCATAGTTAAAAATGTTAGTTAATAGATAATACATTAATTAGTAGGTAATGTATGTATTTAGATAGTTAATAAAAATAGTATAAATAGTAATATCAAGACATATATTAAATATTGAATTGAATGGAATATAATAAAATCTTTCTTTCTCTTCTTTGTATTCTCTCTCCCTTTCTAGTCTTTCTCTCTCTATCTCTCAATTCTCTCTCTTTCTCTATACTCTTTCTCTCTCTCTCTCTCCTCTTTCTACCTCTCTCTCTCTATACATTTTCCCCTCTTTCTAAAGTTGGTTCATGACAACTTGTTGGAGTCCAATGGGTCAATTTCTATCATACACATGTGAGGCTTGGATCAATGTATGGGTTCTGACTCTGAAGGAATCCAATGAGGTAGTCTTAGATGTATCAGGGGATTGATTCCTAGTGAGTATGATTTTGAAGTTATTTTGAACTATCATAGTTAGATTGTTCTATCAAACGGTTTAAATCTCTAATACGAGTGGAAATTAAAAAAGAAAAAAAGGAAATGTGAAAATCTTAAGTGAAAGTGAACACACTAGGATTGCTCCTTCCAACCGAACAACTTTTAATCAGCACATGAAAGTGGCGGACTTCTGTCAACTCAATCTCAAACCACAATAATCCCATTCCCCACCTGAAATAATGACTTACATGCATGTGACCGTCCATACAATACAATCTCACACCCCTCCAAAGAAGTCCTCAGATCCAACGGCCAAAACTTCACCATCATAAAAGGTCTTGCTTTTGATCACCACCTGAAATTCAGTCCGATATTTTCCATTATTTAATTGAAGTATTTGTCATATCGCCCTGCTGCACATCTGTCTCTTTTCGTAGTTTAATGGACTGACTACCATCTTGCTGGTGCCCTTGGTCTGTTGAGAATCCTAATCTATAAGGTGAAAGTTATGATTGTATATTTCCCATATTTGTAATTTACTTTTTTTTTTTTTGTCAAGTAAGAGTAGTCATTATCAGATTTGTGTTAATTGGATTTTATTATGATCTCTTAGCGGTTGGAACTTTCTATCATATTAATCAAAAAGTTTTAAACTATCATAGTTAGATTGTTCTATCTTTCTCGTACTAAAAAATATATAAAAAAAAATTGCTAAAGTTTTATATCCCTCTAAGCAGTAGCGGATCTAGGATTCAGAGTCAGAGGTGTAAAAAATTAAAAAAGATACAAACAAAGCATATACGCATCACCACCATTAAAATTTTATATAAAAAATATAATCTAATATCAAAAAAATTATATTTTTTTAATTAAATTTTTAAAAATAAAAAATTAAGGGGATGTAATTACCCATCCTACTTAAATATGGCTACGCCATTGCCTCTAAGACTTATATCATCTATATTATTAAGACTACTTTTCAGTTTACTCTTATTATATTCATTTGTAGTTTTATCTTTCTTATATTCAATAATTGTTGTTGTTGAATATTTTCTTCTCCTCCCTGGTGATTAGATATACAAAATATATTATGCATGATTATCAAAATATTAGTGACGTCTTACAATATCAAACTTTTAACAATAGAGTATTTGGTAGTCCATGTCAAGTGTTGAAGAGTATCCCTACGTGTTGAAACGTCTTGCTCTTGCCATTGCTTCTCTCTTGATAACCATTCGAGGGATATCTGCCAGAAGATAACTTCGTTTATTCTCCTTTCTTTCATTTTTTGAGTCGAGGGATATCTCTTTAATCCAACTCTATTCCATCGTTGAAGATTATTAGTGATGGAAATTTTTATTGTTAATTCTGTCGCTAAGAGCCTTCTCGCTTAAAACCTTTTCGTTAAAAATTATAGATAGAAAATAATCCGTTGCTATTTTTTACAATGGTTCCGTCACTGATAGTTTTTATCGCTAATCCGTCATTGATTTCACTCACTGTATATTGCTATCAATGATTTGGATTAGTGATGAAAATTTTTCATTGTTAAAAATTTTGTCGGTAACATTTAGTGATGGAAAATTTTTGTCGTTAATACTTTGACATATTAGGCGAATTCAGTAACGGATTAAGGACAAAAATTTTTAATGACGGAAACTTTCTGTCACTAATTCATCTCTGATACGTTTTAGCAATAACGAATATAATCATGTTATGCATGATTATCAATACTCATACATGTGATATTGTAACCAGTAATTATTTATTTTTATTATTTCTCTGTTGTAACTTGTCTTCCTCTTAAAATTATATTTTTATTTATTCTAAGACCGTTATCACCTGCTCTTAGTAATATTTAGTTTGGTAATATCAAATTTTTTTATATATTACATTTATTATTTCTTATACAGTTTATACTTCAAAATGAAGTCCATTGATCATGGTTGGATGCATCGTCACTTAGCTAATGGGCACTTGACAGATAAATTTGTTGACGGTGTTAATAAGTTCTTGAATTTTGCAAATTTTTAATATAACTTCATGGATAGATTCAAGATTAGATATCCTTGCAATAACTGTCAAAATCATAAATTTTATAGTCGATATGATATCATGGTGCACTTGTTCTCAAGAGGGTTTGTTAATGGTTACATCATATAGATTTATCAAGAAAAAGTTAGAAATAGAGAATCAATTAAAGGACAATCATCTAGATATAGAGAGAATGTTAAGGCTCTATATAGATCCATATGGTTATGGATGTCGTAGACCCTCAATTTGATTAGAATTACAATTATGATCATATGAATGTTGACAATCCTGAGTCACCTATTGGTTACACCATATGAATGTTCACAATGGCATGTTCAATCATGTTGCTGTTTGGGTGTCCTCTACTACCCTTTACTGTGTTAATATGTTACAATTTATCTTATTCCTCTTGAAGATTTTTTTTTTTAAATAATTAGGATAACAAAATTTCACTTAAAGGCATAGGGCTTTTTAAAGTCAATTTTTTTACTTTCCCAATAAATGAGATTATTGTACCCAAAAATTTTCACTTACAAGATGACAGAACATTTGGCAATATCTAGTTGTCTGAGTTTCTGTTGTTCCTTAGCTCTATGGGAGCTTGCCTTCCAGCACCTCTTATAGTAACAAATGTAAGATTATTTAATCTTGTGTAAGTTTATGTGAGAAATATGTTAGCGGAGAGATTAGTGAGAGTTGGTGAGCTTGGAAGATTTAAATAGAACTCTGCATCATTCATGGTTTCAGCGCTCATGGGAAATGCTGAAAAAAAATTCCTGGACGAAACCGGGCCCAACCCGACCTGAACCGGTATGCTGGTTCTGGTTCACTGGGCCGAACTTGTTCCACTTAAAAAAAATTTGGAACCGGCTCGGCCCAGATCGGATTGGCCTAGGAACCACTGTCAACCTGACCCGCGGTTCCGAGAACCGGTAGTGAACCGGACCGGACCCGGCCTAGCCCAATTCCATGCCTAAAATACATGAAGGATAATCTTTGATTTCAGCTATATTTATAGTATTAATGACTTGCATTGCTTGCTTCTTTATTGCCGTAACCATATCAGAATATCTTCTTGTGTGTAAAGCTTTCCAAGCATGATATATTAAAAGTGAATTTTCGTCTTGCCACGTGAATTTTTATTATACATAATAAATAAAATGAGAATAAATTGTATATTGAATATTTCTTGCTGCACAATGAAGATATATTTAAGGCATTTGATGACGCAATTGCAGATGGGGTGGATATCATTTCTCTCTCTGTTGGAGGTTCAACCCATCTGCCTTATTTTAATGATTCTATTGCAATTGGATCAAGGTAAAGTGAAAAATGAAAAGACCAAAAATTATAATACAGTAAATTGTTGAAAGGAGTAAATTGTGATGGAAATAAGCAAATGCAGGTGCAGTCGGTGCAATAATGCAAGATTCGGGAGCTAAAGATGTTGCTTTTTCCTACCCACTCCCTGCATCTTATATTGATCCTGACAGTGGTACTGCTATTTTTAACTACATAAGCTTAATGGAAAATTAGAAAAGCATCATAGATTCGTGCAAATTCTAAATGAAAGTCACATACAGTAATGCAGTAGGAACAATATTAAGGTAAACTTTGCACATTAAAAACAATGATTTTTCTATAATTTTCTCAATAAAGAAATGTACGACTCCAGCATTGTCATGGTTATTGCAGCCAGATGTGACTGCCCCTGGAGTTGATATCTGAGCTGCATGGTCTCAGATTTCACTGGTTCCCCAAGTTCCAGGAGACTACAGATTAGCACCATTTAACATAGACTCAGGTACGTCTATGGCATGCCCTCGTGCTACTGGTGCGGCTGCCTATGTTAAGACATTTAACCCAACTTTGTCTCCTATTGCTATTAAATTTGCTCTAATGACTACAGGTAAGCAGCCACGAGCAATGTTCATCATCTATAGGCCATGAACATCCCTAATCATTTTTTTTTTCAGCATTATTTTTTTTCAGCATTTCCCATGAGCGCTGAAACCATGAATGATGCAGAGTTCTATTTAAATCTTCCAAGCTCACCAACTCTCACTAATCTCTCCGCTAACATATTTCTCACATAAACTTACACAAGATTAAATAATCTTACATTTGTTACTATAAGAGGTGCTGGAAGGCAAGCTCCCATAGAGCTAAGGAACAACAGAAACTCAGACAACTAGATATTGCCAAATGTTCTGTCATCTTGTAAGTGAAAATTTTTTGGTACAAAAATCTCATTTATTGGGAAAATAAAAAAATTGAGTTTAAAAAGCCCTATGCCTTTAAGTGAAATTTTGTTATCCTAATTATTTTAAAAAAAAAATCTTCAAGAGGAATAAGATAAATTGTAACATATTAACACAGTAAAGGGTAGTAGAGGACACCCAAACAGCAACATGATTGAACATGCCATTGTAAACATTCATATGGTGTAACCAATAGGTGACTCAGTATTGTCAACATTCTTATGATCATAATTGCAATTCTAATCAAATTGAGGGTCTACGACACCCACAACCATATGGATCTATATAGAGTCTTAACATCCTCTCTATGTCTAGATGATTGTCTTTTAATTGATTCTCTATTTCTAACTTTTCCTTGATAAACCTATATGATGTAACCATTAACAAACCCTCTTGAGAACAAGTGCACCGTGATATCATCTCGACTATAAAATTTATGATTCTGACAGTTATTGCAAGGATATCTAATCTTAAATCCATCCATGAACTTATATTAAGAACATGCAAAATTCAAGAACTCATTAACACCGTCAACAAATTTATCTGTCAAGTGCCCATTAGCTAAGTGACGATGTATCCAACCACGATCAATGGACTCCATTTTGAAGTATAAACTGTATAAGAAATAATAAATATAATATATAAAAATTATAAAAAAAAAATTAATATTACCAAACTAAATATTACCATGAGCAGGTGATAACGGTCTTAGAATAAATAAAAATATAATTTTAAGAGGAAGACAAGTTACAACAGAAAAACAATAGAAATAAATAATTACAAGTTACAATATCACATGTATGAGTATTGAATCTAATATTTTGATAATCATGCATAATATATTTTGTATATCTAATCACTAGAGAGGAGAAGAAGATGTTCAACAACAACAATTATTGAATATAAGAAAGATAGAAATACAAATGAATATAATAAGAGTAAACTGAAAAGTAGTCTTAATAATATGGATGATATAAGTCTTAGAGGTAGTGGCGGAGTCACATGTAAGTGAGGGTGGATAATTGTACTCATTTAATTTTTTATTTTTTAAAATTTAATTAAAAAAATATAATTTTTTTCGATATTAGATTATATTTTTTGTATAAAATTTTAATGATGGTGGTGCGTATATACTTTGTTTGCATTCTTTTTAATTTTTTACACCCCCTGACTCTGAATCCTAGATCTGTCATTGCTTAGAGGGATATAAAACTTTAGCAATTTTTTTTTTTATATATATTTTTTAGTATGAGAAAGATAGAACAATCTAACTACGAAAGTGTTTGGCTAGGTCAGGTCCGGTCCAGTTCACTACCGGTTCTCGAAACCGCAGGTCAGGTTGATAGTGATTCCTAGGCCAATCCGATCTGGGCCGAGCTGGTTCCAAATTTTTTTTAAGTGAAACCGGTCCGGCCCAGTGAACCAGAACCAGCATGCCGATTCAGGCCGAGAATTTTTTTTTTTTGCTTAAACCGACAGGCTGGTTCCGGGCCGGGCCGGTTCCAAAAAGGGTTAAATTGGCCCGACCCGCTACAGCACCTGGGCCAGGCCGGTTCGGGTTACTGTTCATCCCGGTCTAGTTCACGGGTTGGGCTTTTTCGGGCCTGTTGGGTCGGTTTCGGGCCTAAACCGACCTGATGACATCTCTAATGTATTTGACATTTGTTGTTTTGGATAAATTAATTGATAAACACTGGAATACACTAAAGTGGTAACAGAAGCAAAAGCTGGAAAGCAAAACCAGAATAAAAAGAAAGAATGAGAAATTATAAAGCTCACATTCAGTTCAATCCCGTTTGTAACACATATGAAGAGGATGGTTTGTATTTATTTTTTCTTTACAAATTATGTTAGAAATTTTTATACCGGTAAAATTACTAATAATTTTAATTATTTTCAGTTCGAAGACAACAACTTCTCAGTTTCCCATCTCGAACTCTTTAATCATACTCACAGGCATGATAAAGGAAAAGGACATTACATTGACAAGAAGTCACAAGCAATTTGTGCAAGGCAAATTCATTATTATTTAATTATAGATAACATTGAAATATTAATAATTTCACAAATGTAATTATATATGCTTGTTGTAGGGCAAATACAAATAATTGTTTGAGGAAAAATATGACTCATATAGCACTTCTTAGCCAGACTTTGATACTCGATCATGGTGTGAGGTGACTGGGGGTTCAATAAAAGGACGTTTATATGGTTTTGGAGGGAGAGTTGATAACATACTGACCATAAATTCTTTTGGTGTCACTTCATCTCTATGCATCTCTTAGATGTATACTAAGGAAGAGGTAGATAAAATGATGAGTGAAATAAAAAGTAAAATGATAGAAAACATGCAGAGCCAAATATTGGAACCAGTGCAAAGTCGAGTGAGGGGGCAAATTGAGGCACAAATTTGTGACATACTTGCACAATTAGGTATTCAACATCCACCACATGGCCAAGATAGCACTCAGTCACCAGATTCTAATCACTCATCTTTGTGATATTGATAATTTTATTTTTTATATACTTGATTTTTATGGTACTAAATATTATGTATTGTAGTTGATTTTATAAAATTATTTGATGTATACACTGTATTTGGTAACATGAGATTTTGTGGATTGTATGTAACTAATATGGTTGCTTTTTATATTTATCAAATGGAGTATTTTGTAATATAGATAGTAATATGAAAACTGCAATATGATAGGTTGATTGAATTACAAATTAACAGGTTGATCGAAATGATCAGAATGGAACAGGTTTAAAAAATTACACTCAGCAACAGTTTAACGAAAGAAATTTTCCATTGCTAAAAATTTCATCACTAATTCGTTATTTAATTCGTTTGGTATGTGAAAGTATCATAGACGAATTAATGACAGAAAGTTTTCGTCATTAAAAGTTTTTGTCCTTAATCCGTCGCTGAATTCGTCTAGTATGTCAAAGTATTAGCAACAAAAATTTTCCATTACTAAGTGTTACCGACAAAATTTTTAACGATGGAAATTTTCCATCACTAATCCAAATCATTGATAGCAATATATAGTGAGTGAAATCAATGACGGATTAGCGACATAAACTATCACTGACGGAATCATTAAAAAAAATAGCAACGGATTATTTTCTATCTATAATTTTTAACAAGAATGTTTTAAGCGATAAGGCTCTTAGTGACAGAATTAACAACGAAAATTTTCATCGTTAATAATCTTGAGCGATGGAATTGAGTTGGATTAAGGAGATATCCCTCAACTCAAAAAATGAAAGAAATGAGAATAAATGAAGTTATCTTTCTAGCAGATATCCCTCGAATGGTTATCAAGAGAGAAGCAATGGCAAGAGCAAGACGTTTCAACACGTAGGGATACTCTTCAACACTTGACATGGATTATCAAATACTCTATTGTTAAAAGTGGGTAATTTAAATTTGGTATCATTCAACAACAAATCAATTAATGATTGAAGTGTTTTATTACGATTTTGAATTATAACGTAATTTATTTCATATTTATTATTGAATTTTATTTTTATTTATTACTTGTGAATATATTTTTTAATTATGAAATTGATACACATCAGAGACTCGCATCCGAATTTTGAAATGGTCGATTTTTTTCTAGACTCGAAATTGTCTTTTTTCTTCATTACAATTAACAACGTTCTTGTCTTTCCTATGATCAATTGAACTTGTTCAGTTTTCGGCAAAAATGTTGGGCCGGCTAGGCCCACCTTGTGTTTTTTTTGGAGGTGTACATGGGCAGTCGAGGGACATTGAGTACACCTATAATTTAATAAACATGAATTTTATTTCAACTCTAAATGAAAATTTATTTCAAATTGTGAAACATGAATATAATATTGTTTCAAAATATAAAATATTTTTAAATGATCAAAACCCAAGAATATTTAAGTTCAAAATATTGAATGATATTAGATTGGGGAGTTGGTTTGATTTCCAGAATTTCTTTGTGTGCAGAAATAGAAAAGAATAGGAATACAGGTTTGTTGAAGAGTTCAATCAAAGAAGAACAGAAAATGAACAATTACGGCTTAGACTCTTCATATAAGAAATTAAAAGTTTGTCTCTTGAGAACAATTTAAGTGATAGAATCTCTTCACTTTCATCTTTCTTTCTTCAATTTGATCCCGTTTTGTTACATTTCCTTATATAAAAAAAAAATAATAGTTTTTCTCTATATTTTGTTAACATTACAATTTTATATCGGAATGATATACAAAAATATAATTGCTTCAAAAATGTTAAGAAAGATAAAATATGTTATAGCAAATAGGAATGAAAACTATTTATAATTTTGTAGACACTTTCAATTACATGGCCTTCCCCAAGTGAGAAATCCAAGGATCATGCTGTAGTACATGAGGGAGATGCACCCTTGCCAGCTGCATGGGCAATCATTTGCATGGATCATTGTTTGTTTACCAAACACTCTTCACTCTGATTCTATGCAAGCCATAAATATTCATTAAATAAGTAGAAGATTGAGGTTTTGATGTGACAAGAACTTCATAAACAATGTATGTTATGGTGACAAAAATACATTTCATATTTCTAGAATGTTGGTTTATTGGGGTTTGGAATCTAAGGACACCCAATCCTACAAAATTCAATACAATGCCAAGCTTAGAATTATACAGAGAGGAAACAATTATAACAAGATATATTTGCTTTTTATTGATTTCTTGTGTTGACATGTTATGCTTAAAATTGTTTTGAATTTTTGCAAAATTGTTACCATCACTGTGACATTTTCACAATCATAAAAAAGGACATATAACCTTGTTGCAAATTTGGGGAGAGATATGCTTATGACAAAATAAATTTAGCATAAATTAAATTTTAATAAAAAGCCTAAAAAACATTGGAAATTGGAAGAGATTTCTTTCATGGCCATCATCAGGTGTTAGGCTGTGCCTCCTTATTATATATTTTATTCATCAAAAACATAACTAATATGAAAAAAGATGATGGGCCAATCAGGTCCTACTCTTGCTTTCTTGGCGGAAAAACAAGATTTTCATTAGAATTATAATAATTTTAGTTTGAAAAAAAAATATCCAAGAAAAAAGAGAGAGAGTGTGTGTGTCCCTCTCTCTCTCCTCTCTCTCTATATATATATATACACATATATATTATTGGAGGTAAAAATATATATATATATATTGACAAAGGAAAAAATTCAAATACTATCTTGAACAAAATTGATTAATATATGTTAGTATAAACTGACACATAGGATTTAATTAATTTAGTTTTTGATTTATTTAATCTACACAACATTATTCAATAGTAAATACATTATGGTTCTAAGATAAGAGTGTGGTAAGACCAAAACTCTCACTACATTAAGATGAAGAGTTAAAGTTGCATTTTTATAAGAGTTCAGGGGGTTAAAAAGGTTATGCTCCAATGTTTTGGACCCACAAATGTCACCAATATCTCTCTATAAAAGGCCTCCAAATTAGACATCAAAACTGCAAGGTTTAATAATAATAAAAAAAACCTTTAAATTCCTTCTCGTACACTTACCCAACCATTGCACCAAAGCACCAAATCCATAGCCATGAAATCTCTAAAATTCATCATCTTGTTCATACTTTCAACACTGTTATTGGCCACCACACAAGCGTTGAATTGTGTGGATCTAGAGATGCCCAGCGACATTAAGCTATATGGATCACACTCGAAAGGGCCGGGCCGTTTCCTTTGCCAGCAAACAAATGAGAGAACCATTGTGACATGCGACAAATTTCCTCAAATTTGTCGAGCAAAGACCAGTCCAGGGCCAGATTGTTGCAAAAAGAAGTGTGTCAATCTGATGACAGATAATTTAAATTGTGGATCATGTGGACGCAAATGTAAATACCCAGAAGTTTGTTGCAAAGGGAAATGTGTGAACATTTGGATTGATCCTAGGCATTGTGGTGGGTGCAATAAGTCTTGCAAAAAAGGGAGAATTTGCATCAAAGGCATGTGCAGTGACTATGCATAAACCCATTTTTTTACACCATTTTTATCACTATTGATACCTATGGAATTTTACCGGTCGTCCTATGAGAAACCGTAACCCCACATGAAATTTCCTTACGCATGGTGTGTGACACTTTATTATTTTGTATTTTGGCCTGTATTTGAGCACATTGTAGGTGCAAGAAGGGGGAATTTGTGTGATTGTTGTGCAATATATACACAGTATATCTTTATGTAATTTTTGTATTTGGAGTCATGAAGAGGCTCATACATTGGTAAAAATATAGTATTATAAAGTTAAATTTGCGTGTCTACTTTTTATAATGATTTGCACTTTTTGATGCCTTTGCAGACAGGGAGAAGAATATTCTGAGGGATTCAAATTTCTCTGATTAGAAAAATTTTAAATTTTTAATAATATATAACAGGGGTAATTGTAATTATTCTTATGTCTCCTAATTCCCATCTCCGACGAAAGGATTGATGGTTTTAGGCCCCAAATACTAAATTATTTCAAACTTCTTAAATCCTAGTAATAAATTTGGCACTTAGTTGGATTGATGATAGTAATAATTTTTTGCTTTTGATACATAGCGAAATTTGAATTCAAGACATTTATAAGGGAATGGAGGGACTATACCTATTAAACTATAGTTCATTGAGCTATAGTAATATAGCCTTACAAATTCTCAATTTTTACCCCTTAAAACTATTATTAATGTTAATAAGAGAGAAAACGACCACTGCTTTAAAGTTTAGTTTTAAAATCTAGTTTAGGATGATTTCTAAACTTATACACTACTTTCTAAAATTTTGAATAATGGATACAAGACTATCCCATTCTTATACAAACAACATGAAGTACGTAAAGTACATTTTAGTACTAGCCTATCTCATGGTCCCCGCTACTCCTCTTGTGGCATCATCAATTGCCCAAGAGGAGGAAGAAAACATGACAAATGAACATGAAAATGAGGATTTTGATTCGGTTCCATCAACACAAGAATGTAGATTTCTAGCACAAAGTTCTCCAATAGCCAAAATGACATGCAACAAAATACCCAAGAATTTGTAGAGCCAAAGGAAGTCCAGGACCAAACCGTTGCAAGAAGAAATGGGTGAATGCAATAACAAATAGGCAAAATTGTGGAATGTGTGGGAAGAAATGCAAGCACTCTGCGATTTGTTGCGAAGGTGCTTGTGTTAACCATAATAATGATATGAAACATTGTGGAGTTTGTGACAAGTAGTGCCAAAAGGGTGATGCGTGTTCTCCTGGCATGTGCAATTATGCTTAGAATAGAAAGATATATCCTTTTAGGAGTCATTCCCACCCATTTGATTGTTGCGTGTATGTGTGATCAACACCACAAGAAAACAAGATATAAACGACGGAAAAATATCCGATGTAAAAAGTGATGGAATTGCAACAATTAATCTCAGACGTTACAAAATAGAAAGATAAAGGTTAACGAGAAATTAGTGATGAATTTAATGATAAAATTAGAGATAAAAAAATTTCGTCATTAATTCCGACGAAGAAACAAGCACGAAATTGAATATTATTCCACAGAATATTTTTCTAACAGTTTAACGATAGATTATTGATGGAATTGGAGATGGACTAGACTTCATCGCTAATCGATCACAATACACTATCATTTAACATTTTATGGTAAGTTAGTGATGAAAATTAGAAACAGAAGTATTTTCATCGTTAATCGATCGTAACTTAAAAGAAATATTGTTACTTAACGAGGGATTATTGGTGAATTTTTTTTGAGGGATTATTGGTGAATTTTTTTTGATTGCTAATCCATCGGTATAGTTGTCTAGCATTAGAGAGAGGGAGAGAGAGAGAGAGAAATGTGCCTCTTTCCCTTCCCTCGCGAGACTCTCTCTCTCCCTTTCCTTACTCTTCTCTTCTCGCTTAGGTTTGTTGCCGCCTGAAGTACGATTTTCGACTTCGTCACCATTGCCGTCGCAATCGATCCTCCCTTGAGGTTCGTCTCTCTCTAGATTTCTCTTCTATTTTCTCCTATTATTCCGATTTGATCTATTGCTTGGGTTTTCTTAATTGATGTAGTTGCTGGTTAGGGTTCGGTTTCGAATCATGATTCACTTATTTTAGGGTTTTGTATCCAATCACACAAAACATCAAAAGTTGACAGCCACATCAAAAATTACATCGAAAAAAAATTCAAAATTTTGGATTAAAGACATACGAAACCCAAAATTTTGCCTCAAGCAAGTGACACGAGGAGAGTGGATTGAGATGAAGAACCTCTTAAACGCTATGGCTTCAACAATTTCAGATTCTTACAATGGCAACTATGTCTCCATTCTTCAAAGGGCAAAGAGATTTATTCTGTCTCTGTTTCAGGGAGGGGTCTTTGCTCGAGTCACATAGGGTAGGTTTGGAGCAGGAGCAGAGGATCAGTTTACTTATTTATTTATTTATTTTGGTTTTTTTGCTTGCTTGTCAATTTATTTTTTATTTTTATAATGCGTAGTAAGCAATACTAACCATCTCTGCAAGATATCAGTTTAGTTACATGAATGGGAACCAAGTTACATTTGTGGCTTCATTGGTCGACTGAAAATTGTAATTGTATTCTTGTGTTTGATTTGGAGTGTGATGTTCGGAGGAAGATTTCACCGCCTGATGAGTTGAGTTTTGGGTCTAGCAAAACGATTTACTTGTGTAATAATTATGATCGTTAATTAATCATAGTTAAAAATGTTAGTTAATAGATAATACATTAATTAGTAGGTAATGTATGTATTTAAATAGCTAATAAAAATAGTATAAATAGTAATATCAAGACATATATTAAATATTAAATTGAATAGAATATAATAAAATCTCTCTTTCTCTTCTTTGTATTCTCTCTCCCTTTCTAGTCTTTCTCTCTCTATCTCTCAATTCTCTCTCTTTCTCTATACTCTTTCTCTCTCTCTCTCCTCTTTCTACCTCTCTCTCTATACATTTTCCCCTCTTTCTAAAGTTGGTTCATGACAACTTGTTGGAGTCCAATGGGTCAATTTCTATCATACAGATGTGAGGCTTGGATCAATGTCGACTCTGAAGGAATCTAGTGAGGTAGACTTAGATGTATCAGGGGATTGATTCCCAGTGAGTATGATTATGAAATTATTTTGAACTATCATAGTTAGATTGTTCTATCAAACGGTTTAAATTGTAATTGTAATTGTAATTGTAATTAATACTATTCGTGTTTCGTGTACCATGAAATGAAACAACTCTCACATCTTTTTTTTTTTTTTTTGGTTGATCTAAATCTCTAATACGAGTGGAAATTAAAAAAGAAAAAAAGGAAATGTGAAAATCTTAAGTGAAAGTGAGCACACTAGGATTGCTCCTTCCAACCGAACAACTTTTAATCAGCACATGAAAGTGGCGGACTCCTGTAAACTCAATCTCAAACCACAATAATCCCATTCCCCACCTGAAATAATGACTTACATGCATGTGACCGTCCATACAATACAATCTCACACCCCTCCAAAGAAGTCCTCAGATCCAACGGCCAAAACTTCACCATCATAAAAGGTCTTGCCTTTGACCACCACCTGAAATTCAGTCCGATATTTTCCATTATTTAATTGAAGTATTTGTCATATCGCCCTGCTGCACATCTGTCTCTTTTCCTAGTTTAATGGACTGACCACAATCTTGCTGGTGCCCTTGGTCTGTTGAGAATCCTAATCTATAAGGTGAAAGTTATGATTGTATATTTCCCATATTTGTAATTTACTTTTTTTTTTGTCAAGTAAGAGTAGTCATTATCAGATTTGTGTTAATTGGATTTTATTATGATCTCTTAGCGGTTGAACTTTCTATCATATTAATCAAAAAATTTTGAACTATCATAGTTAGATTGTTCTATCTTTCTCATACTAAAAAATATATATAAAAAAAAATTGCTAAAGTTTTATATCCCACTAAGCAGTGGCAGATCTAGGATTCAGAGTCAGGGAGTGTAAAAAATTAAAAAGGATACAAACAAAGTATATACGCACCACCATCATTAAAATTTTATATAAAAAATATAATCTAATATCGAAAAAATTATATTTTTTAATTAAATTTAAAAAAATAAAAAATTAAAAGAGTACAATTATCCACCCTCACTTACATGTGGCTCCACCACTAGCTCTAAGACTTATATCATCTATATTATTATGACTCCTTTTTAGTTTACTCTTATTATATTCATTTGTATTTCTATCTTCCTTATATTCAATAATTGTTGTTGTTGAACATCTTCTTCTCCTCCCTAGTGATTAGATATACAAAATATATTATGCATAATTATCAAAATATTAGATTCAATGTGATATTGTAACTTGTAATTATTTATTTCTATTGTTTCTCTGTTGTAACTTGTCTTCCTCTTAAAATTATATTTTTATTTATTCTAAGACCGTTATCACCTGCTCATAGTAATATTTAGTTTGGTAATATTAAATTTTCTTTTTATAATTTTTATATATTATATTTATTCTTTCTTATACAGTTTATACTTCAAAATGGAGTCCATTGATCGTGGTTGGATGCATCATCACTTAGCTAATGGGAACTTGACAGATAAATTTGTTGACAGTGTTAATGAGTTCTTGAATTTTGTATGTTCTTAATATAAGTTCATGGATGGATTCAAGATTAGATATCCTTGCAATAACTGTCAGAATCATAAATTTTATAGTCGAGATGATATCACGGTGCACTTGTTCTCAAGAGAGTTTGTTAATGGTTACATCATATAGGTTTATCAAGGAAAAGTTAGAAATAGAGAATCAATTAAAGGACAATCAATTAGACATAGAGAGGATGTTAAGGCTCTATATAGATCCATATGGTTGTGGATGTCTTAGACCCTCAATTTGATTAGAATTGCAATTATGATGATATGAATGTTGACAATACTGAGTCACCTATTGGTTACACCATATGAATGTTCACAATGGCATGTTCAATCATGTTGCTGTTTGGGTGTCCTCTACTACCCTTTACTGTGTTAATATGTTACAATTTATCTTATTCCTCTTGAAGATTTTTTTTTTTTTTTAAATAATTAGGATAACAAAATTTCACTTAAAGGCATAGGGCTTTTTAAAGTCAATTTTTTTATTTTCCCAATAAATGAGATTATTGTACCCAAAAATTTTCACTTACAAGATGACAGAACATTTGGCAATATCTAGTTGTCTGAGTTTCTGTTGTTCCTTAGCTCTATGGGAGCTTGCCTTCCAGCACCTCTTATAGTAACAAATGTAAGATTATTTAATCTTGTGTAAGTTTATCTGAGAAATATGTTAGCGGAGAGATTAGTGAGAGTTGGTGAGCTTGGAAGATTTAAATAGAACTCTGCATCATTCATGGTTTCAGCGCTCATGGGAAATGCTGAAAAAAAATAATGCTGAAAAAAAAATGATTAGGGATGTTCATGGTCTATAGATGATGAACATTGCTCGTGGCTGCTTACCTGTAGTCATTAGAGCAAATTTAATAGCAATAGGAGACAAAGTTGGGTTAAATGTCTTAACATCGGCAGCCGCACCAGTAGCACGAGGGCATGCCATAGACGTACCTGAGTCAATGTTAAATGGTTCTAATCTGTAGTCTCCTGGAACTTGGGGAACCGGTGAAATCTGAGACCATGTTGCTCAGATATCAACTCCAGGGGCAGTCACATCTGGCTGCAATAACCATGACAATGCAGGAGTCGTACATTTCTTTATTGAGAAATTTATAGAAAAATCATTGTTTTTAATGTGCAAAGTTTACCTTAATATTGTTCCTACTGCATTACCGTATGTGACTTTCATTTAGAATTTGCACGAATCTATGATGCTTTTCTAATTTTCCATTAAGCTTATGTAGTTAAAAATAGCAGTACCACTGTCAGGATCAATATAAGTTGCAGGGAGTGGGTAGGAAAAAGCAACATCTTTAGCTCCCGAATCTTGCATTATTGCACCGACTGCACCTGCATTTGCTTATTTCCATCACAATTTACTCCTTTCAACAATTTACTGTATTATAATTTTTGGTATTTTCATTTTTCACTTTACCTTGATCCAATTGCAATAGAATCATTAAAATAAGGCAGATGGGTTGAACCTCCAACAGAAAGAGATATGATATCCACCCCATCTGCCTTAAATATATCTTCATTGTGCAGCAAGGAATATTCAATATATAATTTATTCTCGTTTTACTTATTATGTGCGGTAAAAATTTACATGGCAAGACGAAAATTCACCTTTAATATATCGTGCTTGGAAAGCTTTACACACAAGAAGATATTGTGATATGGCTGCGGCAATAGAGAAGCAAGCAATGCAAGTCATTAATACTATAAACATAGCTGAAATCAAAGATTATCCTCCATGTATTTTAGATATGGAACCGGGCTAGGCCGGGCCCGGTCTAGTTTACTGTCGGTTCTCAGAACCGTGGACCAGGTTGGCAGCGGTTCCTAGGCCAATCCGGTCCGGGCCTAGTCGGTTCCAATTTTTTTTTAAGTGGAATTGGCCCGGCCCAGTGAATCGGAACTGGCGTGCCGATTCAGGTCGGGCCGGGCTCGGTTCCGGTCGGAAATTTTTTTTTGTTAGAACCGACAGGCCGGTTCCGGGTCGGGCAGGTTTCAAAAAGGGTTGAACCGGCCCGACCTGCTACAGTACCGGGTCGGGCCGATTCGGGTTACTGTTCATACCGGTCTGGTTCACGAATCGGGCTTTTCCGGGTTGGCTGGGTCGGTTTCGGATCCAAACCGACCCGATTACATCTCTAATGTATTTGACATTTGTTGTTTTGGATAAATTAATTGATAAACACTAGAATACACCAAAGTGGTCACAGAAGCAAAAGTTGGAAAGCAAAACCAGAATAAAAAAAAGAAGGAGAAATTACAAAGCATACATTCAGTTCAATCCCGTTTGCAACACACATGAAGAGGATGGTTTGTATTTATTTTTTCTTTACAAATTATGTTGGAAATTTTTATACCGGTAAAATTACTAACAATTTTTATTATTTTCAATCTGAAGAAAACAACTTCTCAGCTTCCCATCTCGAACTCTTTAATCGCACTCATAGGCATGATAAAGGAAAAAGACAGTATGTTGATAAGAAGTCACAAGCAATTTGTGTAAGGCAAATTCATTATTATTTAATTATAGATAACATTGAAATATTAATAATTTCGCAAATGTAATTATATATGCTTGTTGTAGGGCAAATACAAATAATTGCTTGAGGAAAAATATGGCTCATATAACACTTCTTAGCCAGACTTTGATGCTTGATCATGGTGTGAGGTGACTGGGGGTTCAATAAAGAGACGTTTATATGGTTTTGGAAGGAGAGTTGATAACGTACTGACCATAAATTCTTTTGGTGTCACTTCATCTCTATGCATCTCTTAGATGTATACTAAGGAAGAGGTAGATAGAACAATGAGCGAAATAAAAAGTAAAATGATAGAGAACATGCAGAGCCAAATATTGGAACCAGTGCAAAGTTGAGCGAGGGGGCAAATTGAGGCACAAATTTGTGACATACTTGCACAATTAGGTATTCAACATCCACCACATGGCCAAGATAACACTCAGTCACCAGATTCTAATCACTCATCTCTGTGATATTGATAATTTTATTTTTTATATACTTGATTTTTATGGTGCTAAATATTATGGATTGTAGTTGATTTTATAAAATTATTTGATATATACATTGTATTTGGTAACATGAGATTTTGTGGATTGTATGTAACTAATATGGTTGCGTTTTTAAATTTATCAAATGGAGTATTTTGTAATACAGATAGTAATATGAAGATTGCAATATGATAGGTTGATTGAATTACAAATTAACAAGTTGATCGAATTGATCAAAATGGAATAGGATTAAAAAATTGCACTCAGCAACAGTTTAACGAAAAAATTTTCCATTGCTAAAAATTTCATCACTAATTCGTTATTTAATTCGTTTAGTTTGTCAAACTTGGTATCATTCAACGACTAATCAATTAATGATTGAAGTGTTTTATTACGATTTTGAATTATAACGTAATTTATTTCATATTTATTATTGGATTTTATTTTTATTTATTACTTGTGAATATATTTTTTAATTATGAAATTGATACACATCAGAGACTCGCATCCGAATTTTGAAATGGTCGATTTTTTTCTAGACTCGAAATTGTCTTTTTTCTTCATTACAATTAACAACGTTCTTGTCTTCCCTATGATCAATGGAACTTGTTCAGTTTTCGGCAAAAATGTTGGGCCGGCTAGGCCCACCTTGTGTTTTTTTTTGGAGGTGTACATGGGCAGTCGAGGGACATTGAGTACACCTAAAATTTAATAAACATGAATTTTATTTCAACTCTAAATGAAAATATATTCCAAATTGTGAAACATGAATATAATATCGTTTCAAAATATAAAATATTTTTAAATGATCAAAACCCAAGAATATTTAAGTTCAAAATATTGAATGATATTAGATTGGGGAGTTGGTTTGATTTCCAGAATTTCTTTGTGAGCAGAAATAGAAAAGAATAGGAATACAGGTTTGTTGAAGACTTCAATCAAAGAAGAACAGATAAAATGAACAATTACGGCTTAGACTCTTCATATAAGAAATTAAAAGTTTGTCTCTTGAGAACAATTTATGTGGTAGAATCTCTCCATTTTCATCTTTCTTCCTTCAATTTGATCCCGTTTTGTTACATTTCCTTATATGAAAAAAAAATAATAGTTTTTCTCTATATTTTGTTAACATTACAATTTTATATCAGAATGATATACAGAAATATAATTGCTTCGAAAATGCTAAGAAAGATAAAATATGTTATAGCAAATAGGAATGAAAACTATTTATAATTTTGTAGACACTTTCAATTACATGGCCTTCCCCAAGTGAGAAATCCAAGGATCATGCTGTAGTACATGAGGGAGATGCACCCTTGCCAGCTGCATGGGCAATCATTTGCATGGATCATTGTTTGTTTACCAAACACTCTTCACTCTGATTCTATGCAAGCCATAAATATTCATTAAATAAGTAGAAGATTGAGGTTTTGATGTGACAAGAACTTCATAAACAATGTATGTTATGGTGACAAAAATACATTTCATATTTCTAGAATGTTGGTTTATTGGGGTTTGGAATCTAAGGACACCCAATCCTACAAAATTCAATACCATGCCAAGCTTAGAATTATACAGAGAGGAAACAATTATAACAAGATATATTTGCTTTTTATTGATTTCTTGTGTTGACATGTTATGCTTAAAATTGTTTTGAATTTTTGCAAAATTGTTACCATCACTGTGACATTTTCACAATCATAAAAAAGGACATATAACCTTGTTGTAAATTTGGGGAGAGATATGCTTATGACAAAATAAATTTAGCATAAATTAAATTTTAATAAAAAGCCTAAAAAACATTGGAAATTGGAAGAGATTTCTTTCATGGAGCCATCATCAGGTGTTGGGCTGTGGCTCCTTATTATATATTTTAGTCATCAAAAACATAACTAATATGAAAAAAGATGATGGGCCAATCAGGTCCTGCTCTTGCTTTCTTGGCGGAAAAACAAGATTTTCATTAGAATTATAATAATTTTAGTTTGAAAAAAAAAATATCCAAGAAAAAAGAGAGAGTGTGTGTGTGTGTCCCTCTCTCTCTCTCTCTCTCTCTCTCTCTCTCTCTCTCTACATATATATATATATACACATATATATTAATGGAGGTAAAAAAAAAATATATTGATAAAGGAAAAAAATTCAAATACTATCTTGAACAAAATTGATTAATATGTGTTAGTATAAACTGACACATAGGATTTAATTGATTTAGTTTTTGATTTATTTAATCTACACAACATTATTCAATAGTAAATACATTATGGGTCTAAGATAAGAGTGTGGTAAGACCAAAACTCTCACTACATTAAGATGAAGAGTTTAAAGTTGCATTTTTATAAGAGTTCAGGGGGTTAAAAGGGTTAGGCTCCAATGTTTTGGACCCACAAATGTCACCAATATCTCTCTATAAAAGGCCTCCAAATTAGACATCAAAACTGCAAGGTTTAATAATAATAATAAAAACCTTTAAATTCCTTCTCGTACACTTACCCAACCATTGCACCAAAACACCAAATCCATAGCCATGAAATCTCTAAAATTCATCATCTTGTTCATACTTTCAACACTGTTATTGGCCACCACACAAGCGTTGAATTGTGTAGATCTAGAGATGCCCAGCGACATTAAGCTATATGGATCACACTCGAAAGGGCCGGGCCGTTTCCTTTGCCAGCAAACAAATGAGAGAACCATTGTGACATGCGACAAATTTCCTCAAATTTGTCGAGCAAAGACCAGTCCAGGGCCAGATTGTTGCAAAAAGAAGTGTGTCAATCTGATGACAGATAATTTAAATTGTGGCTCATGTGGACGCAAATGTAAATACCCAGAAGTTTGTTGCAAAGGGAAATGTGTGAACATTTGGATTGATCCTAGGCATTGTGGTGGGTGCAATAAGTCTTGCAAAAAAGGGAGAATTTGCATCAAAGGCATGTGCAGTGACTATGCATAAACCCATTTTTTTACACCATTTTTATCACTATTGATACCTATGGAATTTTACCGGTCGTCCTATGAGAAACCGTAACCCCACATGAAATTTCCTTACGCATGGTGTGTGACACTTTATTATTTTGTATTTTGGCCTGTATTTGAGCACATTGTAGGTGCAAGAAGGGGGAATTTGTGTGATTGTTGTGCAATATATACACAGTATATCTTTATGTAATTTTTGTATTTGGAGTCATGAAGAGGCTCATACATTGGTAAACATATAGTATTATAAAGTTAAATTTGCGTGTCGACTTTTTAAAATGATTTGCACTTTTTGATGCCTTTGCAGACAGGGAGAAGAATATTCTGGGGGATTCAAATTTCTCTGATTAGAAAAATTTTAAATTTTTAATAATATATAAAAGGGGTAATTGTAATTATTCTTATGTCTCCTAATTCCCATCTCCCACGAAAGGATTGATGGTTTTAGGCCCCAAATACTAAATTATTTCAAACTTCTTAAATCCTATTAATAAATTTGGCACTTGGTTGGATTGATGATAGTAATAATTTTTTTTTTTGATACATAACAAAATTTGAATTCAAGACATTTATAAGGGGAGGGAGGGACTATACCTATTGAACTATAGCTCATTGAGCTTTAGTAATATAGACTTACAAATTCTCAATTTTTACCCCTTAAAACTATTATTAATGTTAATAAGAGAGAAAACGACCACTGCTTTAAATTTTAGTGATAATTTAAATTAATGTGGATCATGTGGATGCAAATTCAAATACCCAGAAGTTTGTTGCAGAGGTAAATGTGTGAACATTTGGATTGATCCTAGGCACTGTGGTGGATGCAATAAGTCTTGCAAAAAAGGAAGAATTTGTATCAAAGGCATGTGCAGTGACTATGCATAAACCGTTTTTCTTATCGTTTTTATCGGTATTGATACCTATGGAATTCTACCGGTCGTCCTATGAGAAACCGTATTTCCTTCAGCTTGGTGTGTATCTCTTTATTATTTTGTTTTGTTTTTTTTTTTTTTTTCTTTTTGTTTCCATTTTTGGTTTGGTGCTTATTAAGGCTCAAAAAGAGTCGTGATTGTATTTTGGCCAGGTAGGTGCAAGAAGGGGGAATTGGTGTGTCTGTTGTGCAATATATACACAGGATATCTTTATGTACTATTTTATTTGGAGTCATGTGGAGGCTCAAAAGGAATTATCATTTACATTGGGCTCCAAAGGAATTATCATATACATTGGTAAAAATATAATATTATAAAGTTAAATTTGCTTCTCTACTTTTATAATGATTTGCACTTTTTCATGCCTTGCGAGAGAGGGAGAGGAATATTTTGATCCATTAAAATTTCTCAAATTTTATTTTTTTAAACAACATATAGAAGGGGTAGTTGTAATTATTCTTTTTTTTTTTTTTTGGTTTTACTAACCGATATCTGAATTTTGCATAATTAATCCGATCCGAATACTGTGGGACCTATTAACAGGTTGACTCTCCCAAATCTTTTGTCTCCATTCCTAAGACTCGAACTTGAGATATCTGGTTAAGGGAGTAGAGTATACAACCATTCAACTTAAATGAGTTTAGTAGTTGTAATTATTCTTATGTTTTCTAATTCCCATCTCCCATGACAGGCTTGGTGGTTTTAGGCTCCAGATATGCTTAATTAGTTCAAACTTCTCGTGGAGAAACACTAGACGCATTTGGAGCATATAAGCATAACCATGTATCTATATTTTTTCAAAATTCACACTATTTTCAAAAGTAGTAAAAAATTTTTAGTAGTCCATTTTCTAGAGCCACATTATTGTTGTAATAATTGAACTCCTAGTTTACCATACATTTCAAGTGCAAAACACAAAAAATGGCTAATGGCTTCTAAGTTTGGTAATCTCAATTTATCTTAATTTATAATTATTTTATTCCTAACATTTTTAATTAAAATAAAAAATATTTATTTAAAATAGGAAATTTTGTAAGTAGAAAACAAATATTCTCCCAAAAAAACAAAATTAAACTCATTACATCAATGTTATGGTTTGTATCTCTACAACAGAGTAGAAATCAAATAGCCGTCCTTGCTAAACATGAATCGCACCTTCTGCAAATTCTGTGATATATATCTACCAGTGTTAACCAAATGCTGCTCATAAGGATGATTTAGAGGATTGACATTGATTAGCAGGTATGAATGTTTTTAACCAAATTCGTGTCTAGTGTTAATGCACTCAAGTCCCTTGGCCTGGCAAATTTTAGTTTCAGTGCATCACTTACTGAGAACTTCTTCCTCAATTTTCTTGTTCTGTTTGGTTCACTCGCTTAGGTTGAATTTCCTAGAGTTATGTTTCAACTTAATAGTCACTGAAATATCAGCCCCAAAATCTCCTGACACTTAATCGTGACTTGAGATATAAAGCATGCTCCACAACTTGCCGAGAGGGCTTTATTTCACTCCCAATGCTTAAAGCTAGAGATTGTACACGCTCTATATGGTTGGTCTCCTAATATACTATCTTGCTTATTGTGATTTTTTTAAAAATACTATTTATTTTTCATGGTGATTGATGTGTCATCCGTTCACAGTTGACAAATCTTTAAACATACCGAAGATAGAATAGCAATCAAATAAACTGAAATCAAACACGAAAGAGAATTCAAAGCTGCCGCCCAATTTCAACTGCAATCAAATGAAACATAATTTAAAACTGATATAGGCACCCAATTTCAATAGGCCTTTCCAAATAAAATCGCATCGTGCATCGTGTTGAAAACCATGGTCCCAGGACCTGGAGGTTCTAGGACCCGAACTCTTGTCCTACAGTTATTTATTTTGTTAGTATAGTCTTATTTGTTATGCATAATTTTTAATATTTGAATATAATAATATTGTAGATAAAGAAAATGTTTCTCTACTAGAATTTATTCAATTCAACATCTGTACTTCATTTTCTCTTGACTGCTCAGTGCAGCCGCTTTGTTTTTGCCATGGATGTTTGTAAAGCACGTTAAGAAATGTATGTTGGTCTTAATCTATTTTTGATTAACGTTTGTGAAGCACATCAATGTTTTTGTCATGCTTCTTTACGTTTGTAAAGCACATCAAGCACATTAATGTTTGGTGTCTCTCTCATGGATTTTGTTCCAAAACTGTTAAATCTAGTACGTTATTTTGCTTTACGTTACCTTCTTAGATTCAAAATTTTTTAAATTATATTTTTTAAATTTAACTATTTTATCATATTTACCAATAGAATTAAAAGAGAGTAAGTGATAGTTTTACAATTATACGATACTCTGACAATATTTTTAAAATTTTACCCGTTTTATCACATTTATTAGAAGAGCATTTGGAATTTTTTTCATATAAAAAGATAAGGGACCCAGGTTACGCCTCATACTTATGAGGAAAATGGCTGAGATAATCATTGTAAAATTTCAATTATATGAGCATTTGGATAATAGTATTATGATAAAACTTTTATATCTATGAATACTAAATGAATAAAGATGAGCCGATAAAAACATTCAAAACATTGGTCATGCAATAACCATAATTGTTTTTTATAAGAAAAATATGAAAATTTATTATTCTGAGTATTATACAATAGTCATCATTTCTATGCGTATTAATTTTTAAAGAAAGATCTCTTTAATAAATAAAAAAAAAACAACTTAATTTATTTTGAATCTATAGAAATTAGGAGCGTGCTATGGCTTTTTTGAATTGATTGAAGAAGAAAAACTTAACCAACTTTTAGTTGGTATGATGAGAAAAGCTCTATAATTCTTTAATTACGCATTGAGTTTGATCTTTTTTTTAAAATAGAAAAAATTATGTTAAAAGAATTCTCTCTTGATTGAGAAGATCCAATAGTGATTTGACCTACATTAGTCAGTATAACAAAATTTTAAATACTGAACTATAGACCAAATCCAAAATAACAAAAAAAAAATTAAATTTATTTTTTTCAACTTAATTCCTTTTTGCTAATTCAGACAAATTCTTCTGACTTAATTATTTTTCTAATATGGTAAACATTTATAAATCACCGGCGTACCTACAGAGAAGTCAATTATTTTGTGGATCAATCGATTAATCGATATAACAGTCAAATTGTTAGCACCTCATCATGCATGTACGAAGTTTCCTTTTTGGAGAACCTTGATGGAGTCGTTTGTGTCCCATATTATTATTATTATATTTTTGTGGAATTTGATTTTTTGTAGAGTATTCAAAATTTTACTTTAATTAATTTTGATAGAGTTACTATTGGGTCTGATATAAGAAATAAGTTTTTTTTACGTTATTTTTATCACTACTAAAACTTGAATCCCGATTTTTAGAATGGGGTATTATATCCTATCCATTAAACCAATAAAATATTAATTGTGTCACGTATTATTAAACTATTCTGATAGTGTTTTGTTTTATTTTGACATGTAAAGAGTTAATATGGATTTTTGATATAATTAAAAGTAGTTAATCACAAGAATAAACAAGTTGAAATGTTTCCCTTTGAATTAAATATACCTTCATGTGCTTATATTGGAATTTTTGGGTCAATTCGTTTGGTGGGTATTATTTTATTGGAAGTCAAATCTAAACCAACAAAGTGCTTTGTTAACTATATTTGCAGACAAGTTTTGACTCACAAGAGAATTAATTATAAGTTATCTGGTCTGTCTCGAATAGTTTGGCATAACAAATTTTAAAAATATGTTAATGTCCTTTGCCTTAGGGAGAAAAAAAAATAAAAAATAAAAACAAACTTTCCTGTTCCCCAAATAGACCCGTTAGACCAATTTTTGAGCACCATACCTTGCCATATGTACCCGGTTGGGATAGTACCTTGGGCGAGGGCCCCTTCTTAAAATTTAAAGGAAAGAAAATTAATAATATATAGAGAGATTTTAAAAAAAATTAACAATATTTTGATAAATATTTTTAAAAATTTTAATAACAACATTAAATATTTCTAAAAATAATTTTTGCCAAGAAATAATATTCTCCCAAAAAAATTTAATAACACGATTATTCAAGCCCATTTAGCAAATAGAATAACATTTTCCCAAAAAGTAATTTTTGTACTTCGGCAGCATTATTGCAAATTGAAGTGGCAAAAATATGAATTTAATTCAAAATTACTCAAATTTAAAATTTTTATTTTTTTATATGAATTATCATATACAATTTTTGGTCCTTTTGGTCTTTGACACATTTGCTCCATATATTATTTCCTTTTTTTTTTCTAATTTTTTCAATAGTAATTTAGAACTTATAAATATTCCCATTGTAAGTTAAGTGCCATTGGAATAGGATTTGATCACAACATATACTTTATAATTTTAAAAATTAAATTTTACTTATATATTTGCTCTAAAATTATTTCATAATTTTGAAATCTAATGCGTAGTTCTTTTGCACAATATCAACCAAAAATTGAAGAGAATAGAAACCTTGGTGAAATGACAAATAATGAGAAACCAACTATGGGGGTATAGTATACCTACTCTAAAACCCATAGTATCTTCCGACACGTTACAATTTTTTCTCTAATTGGTATTGGTTTGGAGAGCCTAACTTCGGTTACTTGATCAACAAATGTAGCCGTTGAATTAGACCAACCCACTAACACCATATACAATACTAACCTACTCAAACTTATCGATCCCTCCAAGCCAAACTATTTCACTTTCCTATATATACCCATATTAAACCTCTAATTTCACCACCACTTCTTCAACTCATAAGCCATTTGAACAAAATCGCTCTCTCTCTCTCCCTCTCTCTCTCTCTCTCTAACATGAAGTACCTGAAGCCCATTCTAGTTTAGCCCTTGTCATGGCTTTAGCTACTAGTCTTCTTGCATCAGCAATGGATCTAGACGAGGAAGAAACCTTAATTGATGAAGATGAAAATGAGGACTTTGATTCGTCTCCATCAACACAAGAATTTTCCTCACTGAGAGGGGCTAGTAGATTTCTAGCACAAAGCCCTCCATCCAAAATGACATGCAACAAGTACCCAAGAGTGTGTAGAGCCAAAGGAAGTCCAGGACCAGACTGTTGCAAGAAAACATGCGTGGATGTGACGACTGATAGACAAAATTGTGGAATGTGTGGGAAGAAGTGCAAGAACTCTGAGATTTGTTGTAAAGGTGATTGTGTTAACCCCAATAACAATAAGAAACATTGCGGGGGTTGTAACAAGAAGTGCCAAAAAGGTGATGTGTGTTCTCTTGGTATGTGCAACTATGCCTAGGAAATCTGTTGTAGATACATTTTATTAGTATATATGTGACCAATAAGGTTATGTTGTGACTCATCACAATTTTGATGGGTCTCAGTTGTAAGTTGCTAGATTTTTCCTTGTAATAAGTCATTTCATTAATTTAGTATGATAAATGTTCTGGTGGGTTTAGCCATATTTGTTATACATATGTATATATATAAAAATCATCGAATATTCTTTTGAATTGGGGTACAAATTAGAGAGGTTGCATATCCAAAATGTGGTCAAGCCCCTAACCTAGATTAAAACAAAAATGAGGCCGAAAGTTAATTGGGTATGTTGCTTGAATATACTTAAGAATGGTTATGTTTAACTCGTGTTTGCGAAGATACATTTTTTATACATGAAGATGATAAAGTTCTTATGATTACGGGGAGATTGAATGACCTGCAACATGTAGATGATAAATTTAGCAGTATTACTTATGGAAATCAAACACACGACCGTATGGTTAAAAGTCATGGCCTCTATTAGTTGACCTAAGACGACCAAACAACTCTTGTGTAAATGTCATATGGTAAGCTAAAATTTTCTTGATTAACTGTGATTCTAGAACTTATTTTTTGGTGCTTAGTGATATTATTTGTTCATGTAATCTGTTTTCTGAGGCTAGGTTGTAATTCACTTGACCAATTTTTAATTAAAATATCGTGATATTTTAATTAATTTAAACAAATAATTAATAAAAATTTAGTCCACAGACGATAAATAAAATTTATAATTTATTTTAACTAAAACAATAAATAAAATTTAGACGTATAAAGATGAGTGTTCAAATTGGATCAGATTTGGATGCTACATGTTTATGCTTAAAAGTATGCTTTTTGTTAATGCCAACGAATTATCATAACTATTAGTCTGACTAATTGGAATTGGGATTATGGGTTCCTAACCACAATTAAAAGAAACTTCACATGCTTATCTTGAACTTTGTGGTCAACGCGTCAAATGCTATTGAAATCTTTTGGGAAGTCAAATCTAATCCAACCAAAGGGCTTTGGTAACTATTTTTGTTCTAGAGTATTGTCAACTAATTTCATTACGAAATCATAACAAGAAAAAAGTTGCAATATTTGTTTTCTAGTAGGGAAGTCATATTAAACTATATGGTAATTAGGAAACCCAAATTATATTCTTAAATTAAACATGATATTATCCAAATCCCCTTTAAAAATCCGGCGTTTGGATTGGCTTGATTTTCATAATCTAGTGTTATATTCTTAAATCAACAATAATTTATCCATTTATAACTAATATTAGTACTATTATAAGATAATATGATTCGCACTCTAAAAAGTAATTTTTTAGGTTAGGGATTTCCAAACTTATACACCAGTTTCCGAAAATTAAGTTATTCGAATAATGTCTAGTTGGTCCAATAATTAAATACTAATACTCTTTAAGTAAGGTCTCAAATTTAAATCTTATGTACGATAAAAACAAGTGTCAAAAAGATATGTTCCTTAAGAAGTTAACCTAATTTGATCAGATTTAATCGAAATCAATATGACCATCGGATATCAATAATTTATTTAAGAGAAAAAGAGGGAGAGAAAATTAATCATACTTAAAAATATTAGTTAATAGTTAATACATTAATTAATAGTTAATGTATGTGTTTATATAGTTAATAAAAATAGTATAAATAGTAATATCAAGACATGTATTAGATATTGAATTGAATGGAATATAATAAAATCTCTCTTTCTTTTCTTTGTATTCTCTCTCCCTCTCTAGTCTTTCTCTCTCTATCTCTCAATTCTCTCTCTTTCTCTATACTCTTTCTCTCTCTCTCTCCTCTTTCTACCTCTTTCTCTATACATTTTCCCCTCTTTCTAAAGTTGGTTCATGACAACTGGTTGGAGTCCAATGGGTCAATTTCTATCATACACATGTGAGGCTTGGATCAATGTATGGGTTCTGACTCTGAAGGAATCTAATGAGGTAGTCTTAGATGTATCAGGGGATTGATTCCTAGTGAGTATGATTATGAAGTTATTTTGAACTATCATAGTTAGATTGTTTTATCAAACGGTTTAAATGGTAATTGTAATTGTAATTAATACTCCCTCGTATTTGTAATTTAGTAATTCGTGTTTCGCGTACCATGAAATGAAACAACTCTCACATCTTTTTTTTTTTTTTTTTTTTTTTGGTTGATCTAAATCTCTAATACGAGTGAAAATTAAAAAAGAAAAAAAGGAAATGTGAAAATCTTAAGTGAAAGTGAACACACTAGGATTGCTCCCTCCAACCGAACAACTTTTAATCAGCACATGAAAGTGGCGGACTCCTGTCAACTCAATCTCAAACCACAATAATCCCATTCCCCACCTGAAATAATGACTTACATGCATGTGACCGTCCATACAATACAATCTCACACCCCTCCAAAGAAGTCCTCAGATCCAACGGCCAAAACTTCACCATCATAAAAGGTCTTGCTTTTGACCACCACCTGAAATTCAGTCCGATATTTTCCATTATTTAATTGAAGTATTTGTCATATCGCCCTGCTGCACATCTGTCTCTTTTCCTAGTTTAATGGACTGACTACCATCTTGGTGGTGCCCTTGGTCTGTTGAGAATCCTAATCTATAAGGTGAAAGTTATGATTGTATATTTCCCATATTTGTAATTTACTTTTTTTTTTTGTCAAGTAAGAGTAGTCATTATCAGATTTGTGTTAATTGGATTTTATTATGATCTCTTAGCGGTTGGAACTTTCTATCATATTAATCAAAAATTTTTGAACTATCATAGTTAGATTGTTCTATCTTTCTCATACTAAAAAATATATAAAAAAAAAATTGCTAAAGTTTTATATCCCTCTAAGCAGTAGCGGATCTAGGATCGAGGTGTAAAAAATTAAAAAGGATACAAACAAAGCATATACACACCACCACCATTAAAATTTTATATAAAAAATATAATCTAATATCAAAAAAATTATATTTTTTTAATTAAATTTTTAAAAATAAAAAATTAAGGGGATGCAATTACCCATCCTTACTTACATATGGCTATGCCATTGCCTCTAAGACTTATATCATCTATATTATTAAGACTATTTTTCAGTTTACTCTTATTATATTCATTTGTAGTTTTATCTTTCTTATATTTAATAATTGTTGTTGTTGAACATTTTCTTCTCCTTCCTAGTGATTAGATATATAAAATATATTATGTATGATTATCAAAATATCAGTGACGTCTTACAATATCAAACTTTTAACAATAGAGTATTTGGTAGTCGATGTCAAGTGTTGAAGAGTATCCCTACGTGTTGAAACGTCTTGCTCTTGCCATTGCTTCTCTCTTGATAACCATTCGAGGGATATCTGCCAGAAGATAACTTCGTTCATTCTCCTTTCTTTCATTTTTTGAGTCGAGGGATATCTCTTTAATCCAACTCTATTCCAACGTTGAAGATTATTAGTGATGGAAATTTTTGTTGTTAATTCTGTTGTTAAGAGCCTTCTCGCTTAAAACCTTTTCGTTAAAAATTACAGATAGAAAATAATCCGTTGCTATTTTTTACAATGGTTCCATCACTGATAGTTTCCATCGCTAATCCGTCATTGATTTCACTCACTGTATATTGCTATCAATGATTTGGATTAGTGATGAAAATTTTTCATTGATAAAAATTTTGTCGGTAACATTTAGCGATGGAAAATTTTTATCGTTAATACTTTGACATATTAGGCGAATTCAGTGACGGATTAAGGATAAAAATTTTTAATGACGGAAACTTTCTGTCACTAATTCATCTCTGATACTTTTTAGCAATAACGAATATAATCATGTTATGCATGATTATCAATACTCATACTTGTGATATTGTAACCTGTAATTATTTATTTCTATTATTTCTCTGTTGTAACTTGTCTTCCTCTTAAAATTATAATTTTATTTATTCTAAGACCGTTATCACCTGCTCTTAGTAATATTTAGTTTGGTAATATTAAATTTTTTTATATATTACATTAATTATTTCTTATACAGTTTATATTTCAAAATGAAGTCCATTGATCATGGTTGGATGCATCCTCCCTTAGCTAATGGGCACTTGACAGATAAATTTGTTGACGGTGTTAATGAGTTCTTGAATTTTACATGTTCTTAATATAAGTTCATGGATGGATTTAAGATTAGATATCCTTGCAATAACTGTCAGAATCATAAATTTATAGTCGAGATGATATCACGGTGTACTTGTTCTCAAGAGGGTTTGTTAATGGTTACATCATATAGGTTTATCAAGGAAAAGTTAGAAATAGAGAATCAATTAAAGGACAATCATCTAGACATAGAGAGGATGTTAAGGCTCTATATAGATCCATATGGTTGTGGATGTCGTAGACCCTCAATTTGATTAGAATTGCAATTATGATCATAAAAATGTTGACAATACTGAGTCACCTATTGGTTACACCATATGAATGTTCACAATGGCATGTTCAATCATGTTGCTGTTTGGGTGTCCTCTCACCTATTGGTTACACCATATGAATGTTCACAATGGCATGTTCAATCATGTTGCTGTTTGGGTGTCCTCTACTACCCTTTACTGTGTTAATATGTTACAATTTATCTTATTCCTCTTGAAGATTTTTTTTTTTTTAAATAATTAGGATAACAAAATTTCACTTAAAGGCATAGGGCTTTAAGTGAAATTTTGATAATCATGCAAAACATGATTATATTCGTTATTGCTAAAAAGTATCAGAGATGAATTAGTGACAGAAAATTTTCGTCATTAAAAGTTTTTGTTCTTAATCCGTCGCTGAATTCGTCTAGTATGTCAAAGTATTAGCAACAAAAATTTTCCATTACTAAGTGTTACCGACAAAATTTTTAACAATGGAAATTTTCCATCACTAATCCAAATCATTGATAGCAATATATAGTGAGTGAAATCAATGACGGATTAGCGACATAAACTATCACTGATGGAATCATTAAAAAAAATAGCAACGGATTATTTTCTATCTATAATTTTTAACGAGAAGGTTTTAAGCGAGAAGGCTCTTAGTGACAGAATTAGCAACGAAAATTTTCATCGCTAATAATCTTGAGCGATGGAATTGAGTTGGATTAAGGAGATATCCCTCAACTCAAAAAATGAAAGAAAGGAGAATAAATGAAGTTATCTTTCTAGCAGATATCCCTCGAATGGTTATCAAGAGAGAAGCAATGGCAAGAGCAAGACGTTTCAACACGTAGGGATACTCTTCAACACTTGACATGGACTATCAAATACTCTATTGTTAAAAGTGGGTAATTTAAATTTGGTATCATTCAACAACAAATCAATTAATGATTGAAGTGTTTTATTACGATTTTGAATTATAACGTAATTTATTTCATATTTATTATTGGATTTTATTTTATTTATTACTTGTGAATATATTTTTTAATTATGAAATTGATACACATCAGAGACTCGCATCCGAATTTTGAAATGGTCGATTTTTTTCTAGACTCGAAATTGTCTTTTTTCTTCATTACAATTAACAACGTTCTTGTCTTTCCTATGATCAATTGAACTTGTTCAGTTTTCGGCAAAAATGTTGGGCCGGCTAGGCCCACCTTGTGTTTTTTTTTTGGAGGTGTACATGGGCAGTCGAGGGACATTGAGTACACCTATAATTTAATAAACATGAATTTTATTTCAACTCTGAATGAAAATTTATTTCAAATTGTGAAACATGAATATAATATCGTTTCAAAATATAAAATATTTTTAAATGATCAAAACCCAAGAATATTTAAGTTCAAAATATTGAATGATATTAGATTGGGGAGTTGGTTTGATTTCCAGAATTTCTTTGTGAGCAGAAATAGAAAAGAATAGGAATACAGGTTTGTTGAAGAGTTCAATCAAAGAAGAACAGATAAAATGAACAATTACGGCTTAGACTCTTCATATAAGAAATTAAAAGTCTTTGTCTCTCGACAACAATTTAAGTGATAGAATCTCTCCATTTTCATCTTTCTTTCTTCAATTTGATCCCGTTTTGTTACATTTCCTTGTATAAAAAAATAATAGTTTTTCTCTATATTTTGTTAACATTACAATTTTATATCGGAATGATATTCAGAAATATAATTGCTTCAAAAATGCTAAGAAAGATAAAATATGTTATAGCAAATAGGAATGAAAACTATTTATAATTTTGTAGACACTTTCAATTACATGGCCTTCCCCAAGTGAGAAATCCAAGGATCATGCTGTAGTACATGAGGGAGATGCACCCTTGCCAGCTGCATGGGCTTGCATGGATCATTGTTTGTTTACCAAACAGTCTTCACTCTGATCCTATGCAAGCCATAAATATTCATTAAATAAGTAGAAGATTGAGGTTTTGATGTGACAAGAACTTCATAAACAATGTATGTTATGGTGACAAAAATACATTTCATATTTCTAGAATGTTGGTTTATTGGGGTTTGGAATCTAAGGACACCCAATCCTAAAAAATTCAATACCATGCCAAGCTTAGAATTATACAGAGAGGAAACAATTATAACAAGATGTATTTGCTTTTTATTGATTTCTTGTGTTGACATGTTATGCTTAAAATTGTTTTGAAATTTTGCAAAATTGTTACCATCACTGTGACATTTTCACAATAAAAAAGGACATATAACCTTGTTGCAAATTTGGGGAGAGATATGCTTATGACAAAATAAATTTAGCATAAATTAAATTTTAATAAAAAGCCTAAAAAACATTGGAAATTGGAAGAGATTTCTTTCATGGCCATCATCAGGTGTTAGGCTGTGGCTCCTTATTATATATTTTATTCATCAAAAACATAACTAATATGAAAAAAGATGATGGGCCAATCAGGTCCTACTCTTGCTTTCTTGGCGGAAAAACAAGATTTTCATTAGAATTATAATAATTTTAGTTTGAAAAAAAAAATATCCAAGAAAAAAGAGAGAGAGTGTGTGTGTCCCTCTCTCTCTCCTCTCTCTCTCTCTATATATATATACACATATATATTAATGGAGGTAAAAAAAAATATATATTGACAAAGGAAAAAATTCAAATACTATCTTGAACAAAATTGATTAATATATGTTAGTATAAACTGACACATAGGATTTAATTAATTTAGTTTTTGATTTATTTAATCTACACAACATTATTCAATAGTAAATACATTATGGTTCTAAGATAAGAGTGTGGTAAGACCAAAACTCTCACTACATTAAGATGAAGTGCTAAAGTTGCATTTTTATAAGAGTTCAGGGGGTTAAAAAGGTTATGCTCCAAAGTTTTGGACCCACAAATTGTCACCAATAACTTTCTATAAAAGGCTATCAAATTAGACACCTAAGCTCCGTGCATGATTTTATAAAAAAACCTCTAAATTCCTTCTCCTACACTTACCCACCATTGCACCAAAGCACCAAATACATACCCATGAAATTTCTAAAATTCATCATCTTGTTCATACTTTCAACACTGTTATTAGCCACCACACAAGCGTTGAATTGTGTAGATCTAGAGATGTCTAGTGACATTAAGCTATATGGATCACAGAAAGGGCCAGGCCGTTTCCTTTGCCAGCAAACAAATGAGAGAACCATTGTGACATGCGACAAATTTCCTCAAATTTGTCGAGCAAAGACCAGTCCAGGGCCAGATTGTTGCAAAAAGAAGTGTGTCAATCTGATGACAGATAATTTAAATTGTGGATCATGTGGACGCAAATGTAAATACCCAGAAGTTTGTTGCAAAGGGAAATGTGTGAACATTTGGATTGATCCTAGGCATTGTGGTGGGTGCAATAAGTCTTGCAAAAAAGGGAGAATTTGCATCAAAGGCATGTGCAGTGACTATGCATAAACCCATTTTTTTACACCATTTTTATCACTATTGATACCTATGGAATTTACCGGTCGTCCTATGAGAAACCGTAACCCCACATGAAATTTCCTTACGCATGGTGTGTGACACTTTATTTTTTTGTATTTTGGCCTGTATTTGAGCACATTGTAGGTGCAAGAAGGGGCAATTTGTGTGATTGTTGTGCAATATATACACAGTATATCTTTATGTAATTTTTGTATTTGGAGTCATGAAGAGGCTCATACATTGGTAAAAATATAGTATTATAAAGTTAAATCTGCGTGTCTACTTTTTATAATGATTTGCACTTTTTGATGCCTTTGCAGACAGGAGAAGAATATTCTGAGGGATTCAAATTTCTCTGATTAGAAAAATTTTAAAATTTTAATAATATATAAAAGGGGTAATTGTAATTATTCTTATGTCTCCTAATTCCCATCTCCCACGAAAGGATTGATGGTTTTAGGCCCCAAATACTAAATTATTTCAAACTTCTTAAATCCAATTAATAAATTTGCACTTGGTTGGATTGATGATAGTAATAATTTTTTTTTTGATACATAGCGAAGTTTGAATTCAAGACATTTATAAGGGGAGGGAGGGACTATACCTATTGAACTATAGCTCATTGAGCTATAGTAATATAGTCTTACAAATTCTCAATTTTTACCCCTTAAAACTATTATTAATGTTAATAAGAGAGAAAACGACCACTGCTTTAAATTTTAGTTTTAAAATCTAGTTTAGGATGATTTCTAAACTTATACACTACTTTCTAAAATTTTGAATAATGGATACAAGACTATCCCATTCTTATACAAACAACATGAAGTACGTAAAGTACATTTTAGTACTAGCGTATCTCATGGTCCCCGCTACTCCTCTTGTGGCATCATCAATTGCCCAAGAGGAGGAAGAAAACATGACAAATGAACATGAAAATGAGGATTTTGATTCGGTTCCATCAACACAAGAATTTTCCTCACTAAGGGGGGCATGTAGATTTCTAGCACAAAGTTCTCCAACAGCCAAAATGACATGCAACAAAATACCCAAGAATTTGTAGAGCCAAAGGAAGTCCAGGACCAAACCGTTGCAAGAAGAAATGGGTGAATGCAATAACAAATAGGCAAAATTGTGGAATGCGTGGGAAGAAATGCAAGCACTCTGAGATTTGTTGCGAAGGTGCTTGTGTTAACCATAATAATGATATGAAACATTGTGGAGTTTGTGACAAGCAGTGCCAAAAGGGTGATGTGTGTTCTCCTGGCATGTGCAATTATGCTTAGAATAGAAAGATATATCCTTCTTAGGAGTCATTCCCACCCATTTGATTGTTGCGTGTACGTGTGATCAATACTACAAGAAAACAAGATATAAGCCACGGAAAATATCCAATATAAAAAGTGATGGAATTGCAACAATTAACGTCAGATGTTACAAAATAAAAAGATAAAGGTTAACGAGAGATCAGTGATGAATTTAACGATAAAATTAAAGATGAAAAAATTTCGTCGTTAATTCTGATAATGAAAAAAGCACGAAATTGAATATTATTTTACGAGATATTTTTTTGATAGTTTAATGATGGATTACTGATGAAATTGGAGATGGACTGGACTTCATTACTAATCGATCACAATACACTATCATTTAACATTTTTACGATAAAGTAGTGATGAAAATTAAAGATAGAAATATTTTTATCACTAATTAGTCGTAACTTAAAGAAATATTGTTACTTGAGGGATTACTGGTGAATTTTTTTTTATCGCTAATCCATCGGTATAGTTGTCTAGCATTAGAGAGAGAGAGAGAGAGAGAGAGAGATGTGCCTCTTTCCCTTCCCTCGCGAGACTCTCTCTCTCCCTTTCCTTACTCTTCTCTTCTCGCTTAGGTTCGTTGCCGCCCGAAGTATGATTTTCGACTTCGTCACCATTGCCGTCGCAATCGATCCTCCTTTAGGTTCGTCTCTCTCTCTCTAGATTTCTCTTCTATTTTCTCCTATTATTTCCGATTTGATCTATTGCTTGGGTTTTCTTAATTGATGTAGTTGCTGGTTAGGGTTCGGTTTCGAATCATGATTCACTTATTTTAGGGTTTTGTATCCAATCACACAAAACATCAAAAGTTGACAGCCACATAAAAAATTACATCGAAAAAAAATTCAAAATTTTGGATTAAAGACATACGAAACCCAAAATTTTGCCTCAAGCAAGTGACATGAGGAGAGTGGATTGAGATGAAGAACCTCTTAAACGCTATGGCTTCAACAATTTCAGATTCTTACAATGGCAACTATGTCTCCATTCTTCAAAGAGCAAAGAGATTTATTCTGTCTCTGTTTCAGGGAGGGGTCTTTGCTGGAGTCACATAGGGTAGGTTTGGAGCAGGAGCAGAGGATCAGTTTATTTATTTATTTTGGTTTTTTTGCTTGCTTGTCAATTTATTTTTTATTTTTATAATGCGTAGTAAGCAATACTAACCATCTTTGTAAGATATCAGTTTAGTTACATGAAAGGGAACCAAGTTACATTTGTGGCTTCATTGGTCGACTGAAAATTGTAATTGTATTCTTGTGTTTGATTTGGAGTGTGATGTTCGGAGGAAGATTTCACCGAGTTGAGTTTTGGGTCTAGCAAAACGATTTACTTGTGTAATAATTATGATTATTAATCAACCATAATTAAAAATATTAGTTAATAATTAATACATTAATTAATAGTTAATGTATGTGTTTAAATAGTTAATAAAAATAGTATAAATAGTAATATCAAGACATGTATTAGATATTGAATTGAATGAAATATAATAAAATCTTTCTTTCTCGTCTTTGTTTTCTCTCTCCCTCTCTAGTCTTTCTCTCTCTATCTCTCAATTCTCTCTCTTTCTCTATACTCTTTCTGTCTCTCTCTCTCTCCTCTTTCTACCTCTCTCTCTATACATTTTCCCCTCTTTCTAAAGTTGGTTCATGACAACTTGTTGGAATTTCTATCATACACATGTGAGGCTTGGATCAATGTATGGGTTCTAACTCTGAAGGAATCTAATGAGGTAGTCTTAGATGTATCAGGGGATTGATTCCTAGTGAGTATGATTATGAAGTTATTTTGAACTATCATAGTTAGATTGTTCTATCAAACGGTTTAAATTGTAATTGTAATTGTAATTAATACTCCCTCGTAATTGTAATTTAGTAATTCGTGTTTCGTGTACCATGAAATGAAACAACTCTCACATCTTTTTTTTTTTTTTTTTTGGTTGATCTAAATCTCTAATACGAGTGGAAATTAAAAAAGAAAAAAGGAAATGTGAAAATCTTAAGTGAAAGTGAACACACTAGGATTGCTCCTTCCAACCGAACAACTTTTAATCAGCACTGAAAGTGGCGGACTCCTGTCAACTCAATCTCAAACCACAATAATCCCATTCCCCACCTGAAATAATGACTTACAACCGTCCATACAATACAATCTCACACCCCTCCAAAGAAGTCCTCAGATCCAACGGCCAAAACTTCACCATCATAAAAGGTCTTGCTTTTGACCACCACCTGAAATTCAGTCCGATATTCTCCATTATTTAATTGAAGTATTTGTCATATCGCCCTGCTGCACATCTGTCTCTTTTCCTAGTTTAATGGACTGACTACCATCTTGCTGGTGCCCTTGGTCCGTTGAGAATCCTAATCTATAAGGTGAAAGTTATGATTGTATGTTTCCCATATTTGTAATTTACTTTTTTTTTTGGTCAAGTAAGAGTAGTCATTATCAGATTTGTGTTAATTGGATTTTATTATGATCTCTTAGCGGTTGGAACTTTCTATCATATTAATCAAAAAATTTTGAACTATCATAGTTAGATTGTTCTATCTTTCTCATACTAAAAAATATATAAAAAAAAATTGCTAAAGTTTTATATCCCTCTAAGCAGTAGCGGATCTAGGATCCAGAGTCAGAGGTGTAAAAAATTAAAAAGGATACAAACAAAGCATCTACGCACCACCACCATTAAAATTTTATATAAAAAAATATAATCTAATATTAAAAAAATTATATTTTTTAATTGAATTTTTAAAAATAAAAAATTAAGGGGGTGCAGTTACCCATCCTTACTTACATATGGCTACGCCATTGCCTCTAAGACTTATATCATCTATATTATTAAGACTACTTTTCAGTTTACTCTTATTATATTCATTTGTAGTTTTATCTTTCTTATATTCAATAATTGTTGTTGTTGAACATTTTCTTCTCCTCCCTAGTGATTAGATATACAAAATATATTATGCATGATTATCAAAATATTAGTGACGTCTTACGATATCAAACTTTTAACAATAGAGTATTTGGTAGTCCATGTCAAGTGTTGAAGAGTATCCCTACGTGTTGAAACGTCTTGCTCTTGCCATTGCTTCTCTCTTGATAACCATTCGAGGGATATCTGCCAGAAGATAACTTCGTTTATTCTCCTTTCTTTCATTTTTTGAGTCGAGGGATATCGCTTTAATCCAACTCTATTCCATCGTTGAAGATTATTAGTGATGGAAATTTTTGTTGTTAATTCTGTCGCTAAGATCTTTCTCGCTTAAAACCTTTTCGTTAAAAATTACAGATAAAAAATAATCTGTTGCTATTTTTTACAATGGTTCCGTCACTGATAGTTTCCATCGCTAATCCGTCATTGATTTCACTCACTGTATATTGCTATCAATGATTTGGATTAGTGATGAAAATTTTTCATTGTTAAAAATTTTGTCGGTAACATTTAGTGATGGAAAGTTTTTGTCGTTAATACTTTGACATATTAGGCGAATTCAGTGATGGATTAAGGACAAAAATTTTTAATAACGGAAACTTTTTGTCACTAATTCATCTCTTATACTTTTTAGCAATAATGAATATAATCATGTTATGCATGATTATCAATACTCATACATGTGATATTGTAACCTGTAATTATTTATTTCTATTATTTCTCTGTTGTAACTTGTCTTCCTCTTAAAATTATATTTTTATGTATTCTAAGACCGTTATCACCTGCTCTTAGTAATATTTAGTTTGGTAATATTAAATTTTTTTATATATTACATTTATTATTTCTTATACAGTTTATACTTCAAAATGAAGTCCATTGATCATGGTTGGATGCATCGTCACTTAGCTAATGGGCACTTGACAGATAAATTTGTTGACGGTGTTAATAAGTTCTTGAATTTTGCAAATTTTTAATATAACTTCATGGATAGATTCAAGATTAGATATTCTTGCAATAACTGTCAGAATCATAAATTTTATAGTCGATATGATATCATGGTGCACTTGTTCTCGAGAGGGTTTGTTAATGGTTACATCATATAGATTTATCAAGAAAAAGTTATAAATAGAGAATCAATTAAAGGACAATCATCTAGATATAGAGAGGATGTTAAGGCTCTATATAGATCCATATGGTTGTGGATGTCATAGACCTTCAATTTGATTAGAATTGCAATTATGATCATATGAATGTTGACAATACTGAGTCACTTATTGGTTACACCATATGAATGTTCACAATGGCATGTTCAATCATGTTGCTGTTTGGGTGTCCTCTACTACCCTTTACTGTGTTAATATGTTACAATTTATCTTATTCCTCTTGAAGATTTTTTTTTTTTTAAATAATTAGGATAACAAAATTTCACTTAAAGGCATAGGGCTTTTTAAAGTCAATTTTTTTACTTTCCCAATAAATGAGATTATTGTACCCAAAAATTTTCACTTACAAGATGACAGAACATTTGGCAATATCTAGTTGTCTGAGTTTCTGTTGTTCCTTAGCTCTATGGGAGCTTGCCTTCCAGCACCTCTTATAGTAACAAATGTAAGATTATTTAATCTTGTGTAAGTTTATGTGAGAAATATGTTAGCGGAGAGATTAGTGAGAGTTGGTGAGCTTGGAAGATTTAAATAGAACTCTGCATCATTCATGGTTTCAGCGCTCATGGGAAATGCTGAAAAAAAAATTCCTGGCCGAAACCGGGCCCAACCCGACCTGAACCGGTATGCTGGTTCTGGTTCACTGGGCCGAACTGGTTCCACTTAAAAAAAATTTGGAACCGGCTCAGCCCAGATCGGATTGGCCTAGGAACCACTGTCAACCTAACCCGCGGTTCCGAGAACCGGTAGTGGACCGGACCGGACCCGGCCTAGCCCAATTCCATGTCTAAAATACATGAAGGATAATCTTTGATTTCAGCTATATTTATAGTATTAATGACTTGCATTGCTTGCTTCTTTATTGCCGTAACCATATCAGAATATCTTCTTGTGTGTAAAGCTTTCCCAAGCATGATATATTAAAAGTGAATTTTCGTCTTGCCACGTGAATTTTTATTGTATATAATAAATAAAATGAGAATAAATTGTATATTGAATATTCCTTGCTGCACAATGAAGATATATTTAAGGCATTTGATGATGCAATTGCAGATGGGGTGGATATCATTTCTCTTTCTGTTGGAGGTTCAACCCATCTGCCCTTTTTTAATGATTCTATTGCAATTGGATCAAGGTAAAGTGACAAATGAAAAGACCAAAAATTATAATACAGTAAATTGTTGAAAGGAGTAAATTGTGATGGAAATAAGCAAATGCAGGTGCAGTCGGTGCAATAATGCAAGATTCGGGAGCTAAAGATGTTGCTTTTTCCTACCCACTCCCTGCATCTTATATTGATCCTGACAGTGGTACTGCTATTTTTAACTACATAAGCTTAATGGAAAATTAGAAAAGCATCATAGATTCGTGCAAATTCTAAATGAAAGTCACATACAGTAATGCAGTAGGAACAATATTAAGGTAAACTTTGCACATTAAAAACAATGATTTTTCTATAAATTTCTCAATAAAGAAATGTACGACTCCAGCATTGTCATGGTTATTGCAGCCAGATGTGACTGCCCCTGGAGTTGATAACTGAGCTGCATGGTCTCAGAATTCACTGGTTCCCCAAGTTCCAGGAGACTACAGATTAGCACCATTTAACATAGACTCAGGTACGTCTATGGCATGCCCTCGTGCTACTGGTGCGGCTGCCTATGTTAAGACATTTAACCCAACTTTGTCTCCTATTGCTATTAAATTTGCTCTAATGACTACAGGTAAGCAGCCACGAGCAATGTTCATCATCTATAGGCCATGAACATCCCTAATCATTTTTTTTTTCAGCATTATTTTTTTTCAGCATTTCCCATGAGCGCTGAAACCATGAATGATGCAGAGTTCTATTTAAATCTTCCAAGCTCACCAACTCTCACTAATCTCTCCGCTAACATATTTCTCACATAAACTTACACAAGATTAAATAATCTTACATTTGTTACTATAAGAGGTGCTGGAAGGCAAGCTCCCATAGAGCTAAGGAACAACAGAAACTCAGACAACTAGATATTGCCAAATGTTCTGTCATCTTGTAAGTGAAAATTTTTGGGTACAATAATCTCATTTATTGGGAAAATAAAAAAAATTGACTTTAAAAAGCACTATTCCTTTAAGTGAAATTTTGTTATCCTAATTATTTAGAAAAAAAAAAATCTTCAAGAGGAATAAGATAAATTGTAACATATTAACACAGTAAAGGGTAGTAGAGGACACCCAAACAGCAACATGATTGAACATGCCATTGTGAACATTCATATGGTGTAACCAATAGGTGACTCAGTATTGTCAACATTCTTACGATCATAATTGCAATTCTAATCAAATTGAGGGTCTACGACATCCACAACCATATGGATCTATATAGAGCCTTAACATCCACTCTATGTCTAGATGATTGTCCTTTAATTGATTCTCTATTTCTAACTTTTCCTTGATAAACCTATATGATGTAACCATTAACAAACCTTCTTGAGAACAAGTGCACCGTGATATCATCTCGACTATAAAATTTATGATTCTGACAGTTATTGCAAGGATATCTAATCTTAAATCCATCCATGAACTTATATTAAGAACATGCAAAATTCAAGAACTCATTAACACCGTCAACAAATTTATCTGTCAAGTGCCCATTAGCTAAGTGACGATGCATCCAACCACGATCAATGGACTCCATTTTGAAGTATAAACTGTATAAGAAATAATAAATATAATATATAAAAATTATAAAAAAAAATTAATATTACCAAACTAAATATTACCATGAGCAGGTGATAACGGTCTTAGAATAAATAAAATTATAATTTTAAGAGGAAGACAAGTTACAACAGAGAAACAATAGAAATAAATAATTACAAGTTACAATATCACATGTCTGAGTATTGAATCTAATATTTTGATAATCATGCATAATATATTTTGTATATCTAATCACTAGAGAGGAGAAGAAGATGTTCAACAACAACAATTATTGAATATAAGAAAGATAGAAATACAAATGAATATAATAAGAGTAAACTGAAAAGTAGTCTTAATAATATAGATGATATAAGTCTTAGAGGTAGTGGCGGAGTCACATGTAAGTGATGGTAGATAATTGTACTCATTTAATTTTTTATTTTTTAAAATTTAATTAAAAAAATATAATTTTTTCGATATTAGATTATATTTTTTGTATAAAATTTTAATGATGGTGGTGCATATATGCTTTGTTTACATTCTTTTTAATTTTTTACACCCCCTGACTCTGAATCCTAGATCTGTCATTGCTTAGAGGGATATAAAACTTTAGCAATTTTTTTTTATATATATTTTTTAGTATGAGAAAGATAGAACAATCTAACTATGATAGTGTTTGGCTAGGCCAGGTCCGGTCCGGTTCACTACCAGTTCTCGAAACCGCAGGTCAGGTTGATAGTGATTCCTAGGCCAATCCGATTTGGGCCGAGCTGGTTCCAAATTTTTTTTAAGTGAAACCGGTCCGGCCCAGTGAACCAGAACCAGCATGTCGATTCAGGCCGAGAATTTTTTTTGCTTAAACCGACAGGCCGGTTCCGGGCCGGGCCGGTTCCAAAAAGGGTTAAATTGGCCCGGCCCGCTACAGCAGCTGGGCCAGGCCGGTTCGGGTTACTGTTCATCCCGGTCTCGTTCACGGGTTGGGTTTTTCCGGGCCTGTTGGGTCGGTTTCGGGCCTAAACCGACCTGATGACATCTCTAATGTATTTGACATTTGTTGTTTTGGATAAATTAATTGATAAACACTGGAATACACTAAAGTGGTAACAGAAGCAAAAGCTGGAAAGCAAAACCAGAATAAAAAGAAAGAATGAGAAATTATAAAGCTCACATTCAGTTCAATCCCGTTTGTAACACATATGAAGATGATGGTTTGTATTTATTTTTTCTTTACAAATTATGTTAGAAATTTTTATACCGGTAAAATTACTAACAATTTTAATTATTTTCAGTCCGAAGAAAACAACTTCTCAGTTTCCCATCTCGAACTCTTTAATCGTACTCACAGGCATGATAAAGGAAAAGGACATTACGTTGACAAGAAGTCACAAGCAATTTGTGCAAGGCAAATTCATTATTATTTAATTATAGATAACCTTGAAATACTAATAATTTCACAAATGTAATTATATATGCTTGTTGTAGGGCAAATACAAATAATTGTTTGAGGAAAAATATGACTCATATAGCACTTCTTAGCTAGACTTTGATACTCGATCATGGTATGAGGTGACTAGGGGTTCAATAAAAGGACGTTTATATGGTTTTGGAGGGAGAGTTGATAACATACTGACCATAAATTCTTTTGGTGTCACTTCATCTCTATGCATCTCTTAGATGTATACTAAGGAAGAGGTAGATAAAATGATGAGTGAAATAAAAAGTAAAATGATAGAAAACATGCAGAGCCAAATATTGGAACCAGTGCAAAGTCGAGTGAGGGGGCAAATTGAGGCACAAATTTGTGACATACTTGCACAATTAGGTATTCAACATCCACCACATGGCCAAGATAGCACTCAGTCACCAGATTCTAATCACTCATCTTTGTGATATTGATAATTTTATTTTTTATATACTTGATTTTTATGGTACTAAATATTATGTATTGTAGTTGATTTTATAAAATTATTTGATGTATACACTGTATTTGGTAACATGAGCTTTTGTGGATTGTATGTAACTAATATGGTTGCTTTTTATATTTATCAAATGGAGTATTTTGTAATATAGATAGTAATATGAAAACTGCAATATGATAGGTTGATTGAATTACAAATTCACAGGTTGATCAAAATGATCAGAATGGAACAGGATTAAAAAATTACACTCAGCAACAGTTTAACGAAAGAAATTTTCCATTGCTAAAAATTTCATCACTAATTCATTATTTAATTCGTTCGGTATGTGAAAGTATCAGAGACGAATTAATGACAGAAAGTTTTCGTCATTAAAAGTTTTTGTCCTTAATCGGTCACTGAATTCGTCTAGTATGTCAAAGTATTAGCAACAAAAATTTTCCATTACTAAGTGTTACCGACAAAATTTTTAACGATGGAAATTTTCAATCACTAATCCAAATCATTGATAGCAATATATAGTGAGTGAAATCAATGACGGATTAGCGACATAAACTATCACTGACGGAATCATTAAAAAAAATAGCAACGGATTATTTTCTATCTATAATTTTTAACGAGAAGGTTTTAAGCGATAAGGTTCTTAGTGACAGAATTAGCAACGAAAATTTTTATCGCTAATAATCTTGAGCGATGGAATTGAGTTGGATTAAGGAGATATCCCTCAACTCAAAAAATGAAAGAAAGGAGAATAAATGAAGTTATCTTTCTAGCAGATATCCCTCGAATGGTTATTAAGAGAGAAGCAATGGCAAGAGCAAGACGTTTCAACACGTAGGGATACTCTTCAACACTTGACATACTATCAAATACTCTATTGTTAAAAGTGGGTAATTTAAATTTGGTATCATTCAACAACAAATCAATTAATGATTGAAGTGTTTTATTACGATTTTGAATTATAACGTAATTTATTTCATATTTATTATTGGATTTTATTTTTATTTATTACTTGTGAATATATTTTTTAATTATGAAATTGATACACATCAGAGACTCGCATCCGAATTTTGAAATGGTCGATTTTTTTCTAGACTCGAAATTGTCTTTTTTCTTCATTACAATTAACAACGTTCTTGTCTTTCCTATGATCAATTGAACTTGTTCAGTTTTCGGCAAAAATGTTGGGCCGGCTAGGCCCACCTTGTGTTTTTTTTGGAGGTGTACATGGGCAGTCGAGGGACATTGAGTACACCTATAATTTAATAAACATGAATTTTATTTCAACTCTAAATGAAAATTTATTTCAAATTGTGAAACATGAATATAATATCGTTTCAAAATATAAAATTGGGGAGTTGGTTTGATTTCCAGAATTTCTTTGTGAGCAGAAATAGAAAAGAATAGGAATACAGGTTTGTTGAAGAGTTCAATCAAAGAAGAACAGAAAATGAACAATTACGGCTTAGACTCTTCATATAAGAAATTAAAAGTTTGTCTCTTGAGAACAATTTAAGTGATAGAATCTCTCCACTTTCATCTTTCTTTCTTCAATTTGATCTCGTTTTGTTACATTTCCTTATATAAAAAAAAAATAATAGTTTTTCTCTATATTTTGTTAACATTACAATTTTATATCGGAATGATATACAGAAATATAATTGCTTCAAAAATGCTAAGAAAGATAAAATATGTTATAGCAAATAGGAATGAAAACTATTTATAATTTTGTAGACACTTTCAATTACATGGCCTTCCCCAAGTGAGAAATCCAAGGATCATGCTGTAGTACATGAGGGAGATGCACCCTTGCCAGCTGCATGGGCAATCATTTGCATGGATCATTGTTTGTTTACCAAACACTCTTCACTCTGATTCTATGCAAGCCATAAATATTCATTAAATAAGTAGAAGATTGAGGTTTTGATGTGACAAGAACTTCATAAACAATGTATGTTATGGTGACAAAAATACATTTCATATTTCTGGAATGTTGGTTCATTGGGGTTTGGAATCTAAGGACACCCAATCCTACAAAATTCAAAACAATGCCAAGCTTAGAATTATACAGAGAGGAAACAATTATAACAAGATATATTTGCTTTTTATTGATTTCTTGTGTTGACATGTTATGCTTAAAATTGTTTTGAATTTTTGCAAATGGGCTGTGGCTCCTTATTATATATTTTAGTCATCAAAAACATAACTAATATGAAAAAAGATGATGGGCCAATCAGGTCCTACTCTTGCTTTCTTGGCGGAAAAACAAGATTTTCATTAGAATTATAATAATTTTAGTTTGAAAAAAAAATATCCAAGAAAAAAGAGAGAGAGTGTGTGTGTCCCTCTCTCTCTCTCTCTCTCTCTCTCTCTCTATATATATATATATATATACACATATATATTAATGGAGGTAAAAAAAAAATATATTGACAAAGGAAAAAATTCAAATACTATCTTGAACAAAATTGATTAATATGTGTTAGTATAAACTGACACATAGGATTTAATTAATTTAGTTTTTGATTTATTTAATATACACAACATTATTCAATAGTAAATACATTATGGTTCTAAGATAAGAGTGTGGTAAGACCAAAACTCTCACTACATTAAGATGAAGAGTTAAAGTTGCATTTTTATAAGAGTTCAGGGGGTTAAAAAGGTTATGCTCCAACGTTTTGGACCCACAAATGTCACCAATATCTCTCTATAAAAGGCCTCCAAATTAGACATCAAAACTGCAAGGTTTAATAATAATAACAAAAACCTTTAAATTCCTTCTCGTACACTTACCCAACCATTGCGCCAAAGCACCAAATCCATAGCCATGAAATCTCTAAAATTCATCATCTTGTTCATACTTTCAACACTGTTATTGGCCACCACACAAGCGTTGAATTGTGTAGATCTAGAGATGCCCGGCGACATTAAGCTATATGGATCACACCCGAAAGGGCCGGGCCGTTTCCTTTGCCAGCAAACAAATGAGAGAACCATTGTGACATGCGACAAATTTCCTCAAATTTGTCGAGCAAAGACCAGTCCAGGGCCAGATTGTTGTAAAAAGAAGTGTGTCAATCTGATGACAGATAATTTAAATTGTGGATCATGTGGACGCAAATGCAAATACCCAGAAGTTTGTTGCAAAGGGAAATGTGTGAACATTTGGATTGATCCTAGGCATTGTGGTGGGTGCAATAAGTCTTGCAAAAAAGGGAGAATTTGCATCAAAGGCATGTGCAGTGACTATGCATAAACCCATTTTTTTACACCATTTTTATCAGTATTGATACCTATGGAATTTTACCGGTCGTCCTATGAGAAACCATATTTCCTTCAGCTTGGTGTGTATCTCTTTATTATTTTGTTTTGTTTTGTTTTTTTTTTTTTTTTCTTTTTGTTTCCATTTTTGGTTTGGTGCTTATTAAGGCTCATAAAGAGTCGTGATTGTATTTTGGCCAGGTAGGTGCAAAAAGGGGGAATTGGTGTGTCTGTTGTGCAATATATACACAGGATATCTTTATGTACTATTTTATTTGGAGTCATGTGGAGGCGCAAAAGGAATTATCATTTACATTGGGCTCCAAAGGAATTATCATATACATTGGTAAAAATATAATATTATAAAGTTAAATTTGTTTCTCTACTTTTATAATGATTTGCACTTTTTCATGCCTTGCGAGAGAGGGAGAGGAATATTTTGATCCATTCAAATTTCTCAAATTTTATTTTTTTAAATAACATATAGAAGGGTAGTTGTAATTATTCTTTTTTTTTTTTTAGTTTTACTAACCGGTATCCGAATTTTACATAATTAATCCGGTTTGAACACTGTGAGACCCATTAACAGGTTGACTCTCCCAAATTATTTTTCTCCATTTCTAAGACTCGAACTTGAGATCTCTGGTTAAGGGAGTAGAGTGTCCAATCATTCAACTTAAATGAGTTTGGTAGTTGTAATTATTCTTATGTTTTCTAATTCCCATCTCCCATGACAGGCTTGGTGGTTTTAGGCTCCAGATATGCTTAATTAGTTCAAACTTCTCGTGGAGAAACACTAGACGCATTTGGAGCATATAAGCATAACTATGTATCTATATTTTTTCAAAATTCACACTATTTTCAAAAGTAGTAAAAAATTTTTAGTAGTCCATTTTCTAGAGCCACATTATTGTTGTAATAATTGAACTCCTAGTTTCCCATACATTTCAAGAGCAAAACACAAAAAATGGCTAATGGCTTCTAAGTTTGTAATCTCAATTTATCTTAATTTATATTTATTTTATTCATAATATTTTTAATTAAAATAAAAAATATTTATTTGAAATAGGAAATTTTGTAAGTAGAAAACAAATACTCTCCCAAAAAAACAAAAAAATTAAACTCATTACATCAATGTTATGGTTTGTATCTCTACAACAGAGTAGAAATCAAATAGCCGTCCTTGCTAAACATGAATCGCACCTTCTGCAAATTCTGTGATATATATCTACCAGTGTTAACCAAATGCTGCTCATAAGGATGATTTAGAGGATTGACATTGATTAGCAGGTCTGAATGTTTTTAACCAAATTCGTGTCTAGTGTTAATGCACTCAAGTCCCTTTGCCTGGCAAATTTTAGTTTCAGTGCATCACTTACTGAGAACTTCTTCCTCAATTTTCTTGTTCTGTTTGGTTCACTCGCTTAGGTTGAATTTCCTAGAGTTATGTTTCAACTTGAGAGTCACTGAAATATCAGCCCCAAAATCTCCTGACACTTAATCGTGACTTTAGATATAAAGCATGCTCCACAACTCGCCGAGAGGGCTTTATTTCACTCCCAATGCTTAAAGCTAGAGATTGTACACGCTCTATATGGTTGGTCTCTTAATATACTATCTTGCTTATTGTGATTTTTTTAAAAATACTATTTGTTTTTCATGGTGATTGATGTGTCATCCGTTCACAGTTGACAAATCTTTAAACATACCGAAGATAGAATAGCAATCAAATAAACTGAAATCAAACACTAAAGAGAATTCAAAGCTGCCGCCCAATTTCAACTGCAATCAAATGAAACATAATTTAAAACTGATATAGGCACCCAATTTCAATAGGCCTTTCCAAATAAAATCGCATCGTGCATCGTGTTGAAAACCATGGTCCCAGGGCCTGGAGGTTCTAGGACCCGAACTCTTGTCCTACAGTTATTTATTTTGTTAGCATAGTCTTATTTGTTATGCATAATTTTTAATATTTGAATATAATAATATTGTAGATAAAGAAAATGTTTCTTTACTAGAATTTAATCAATTCAACATCTGTACTTCATTTTCTCTTGACTGCTCAGTGCAGCCACTTTGTTTTTGCCATGGATGTTTGTAAAGCACGTTAAGAAATGTATGTTGGTCTTAATCTATTTTCGATTAACGTTTGTGAAGCACATCAATGTTTTTGTCATGCTTCTTTACGTTTGTAAAGCACATCAAGCACATTAAAGTTTGGTGTCTCTCTCATGGATTTTGTTCCAAAACTGTTAAATCTAGTACGTTATTTTGCTTTACGTTACCTTCTTAGATTCAAAATTTTTTAAATTATATTTTTAAAATTTTACTATTTTATCATATTTACCAACAGAATTAAAAGAGAGTAAGTGATAGTTTTACAATTATACGATACTCTGACAATATTTTTAAAATTTTACCCATTTTATCACATTTATTAGAGGAGCATTTGGAATTTTTTTCATATAAAAAGATAAGGGACCCAGGTTACGCCTCATACTTATGAGGAAAATGGCTGAGATAATCATTGTAAACTTCAATTATATGAGCATTTGGATAATAGTATTATGATAAAACTTTTATATCTATGAATACTAAATGAATAAAGATGAGCCGATAAAAACTTTCAAAACATTGGTCATGCAATAACCATCATTGTTTTTTATAAGAAAAATATGAAAAATTATTATTCTGAGTATTATACAATAGTTATCATTTCTAAATTTTTAAAGAAAGATCTCTTTAATAAATAAAAAAAAAAAAAAAAAACTTAATTTATTTTGAATCTATAGAAATTAGGAGCCTGCTATGGCTTTTTTGAATTGATCGAAGAAGAAAAACTTAACCAACTTTTAGTTGACATAACGAGAAAAGCGTTATAATTCTATAATTAAGTATTTGAGTATGATCTTTTTTTTTAAAATAAAAAAAATTATATTAAAAAAATCCCCTCTTAATTGAGAAAACCCAAAGTGATTTGACCTACATTAGTCAATAGAACAAAATTTTAAATACTGAACTATACACCAAATCTAAAGTAACAAAAAAAAATTAAATTTATTTTTTTCAACTTAATTCCTTTTTGCTAATTCAGACAAATTCTTCTGACTTAATTATTTTTCTAATATGGTAAAAATTTATAAATCACCGGCGTACCTACAGAGAAGTCAATTATTTTGTGGATCAATCGATTAATCGATATAACAGTCATATTGTTAGCACCTCATCATGCATGTACGAAGTTTCCTTTTTGGAGAACCTTGATGGAGTCGTTTGTGTCCCATATTATTATTATTTTTTTTTTTGTTGAATTTGATTTTTCATTGAATATTCATAATTTTACTTTAATTAATTTTGATAGAATTACTGTTGGGTCCGATATAAGAAATGAGTTCTTTTTATGTTATTTTTATCACTATTTAAACTTGAATCCCGATTCTTAGAATGGGGTATTATATCTTATCCACTAAATCAATGAAATGTTAATTGTGTCACGTATTATTAAACTATTATGATAGCGTTTTGTTTTATTTTGACATGTAAAGAGTTAATATGGATTTTTGATATAATTAAAAGTAGTTAATCACAAGAATAAACAAGTTGAAATGTTTCCCTTTGAATTAAATATACCTTCATGTGCTTATATTGGAATTTTTGGGTCAATTCGTTTGGTGGGTATTATTTTATTGGAAGTCAAATCTAAACCAACAAAGTGCTTTGTTAACTATATTTGCAGACAAGTTTTGACTCACAAGAGAATTAATTATAAGTTATCTGGTCTGTCTCGAATAGTTTGGCATAACAAATTTTAAAAATATGTTAATGTCCTTTGCCTTAGGGAGAAAAAAAATAAAAAATAAAAACAAACTTTCCTGTTCCCCAAATAGACCCTTTAGACCAATTTTTGAGCACCATACCTTGCCATATGTACCCGGTTGGGATAGTACCTTGGGCGAGGGCCCCTTCTTAAAATTTAAAGGAAAGAAAATTAATAATATATATAGAGATTTAAAAAAAAAAAAAATTAGCAATATTTTGATAAATATTTTTTAAAATTTTAATAACAACATTAAATATTTCTAAAAATAATTTTTGCCAAGAAATAATATTCTCCCAAAAAAATTTAATGACAACACGATTATTCAAGCCCATTTAGCAAAGAGAATAACATTTTCCCAAAAAGTAATTTTTGTACTTCGGCAGCATTATTGCAAATTGAAGTGGCAAAAATATGAATTTAATTCAAAATTACTCAAATTTAAAATTTTTATTTTTTTTATGAATTATCATATAAATTTTTTGGTCCTTTTGGTCTTTGACACATTTGCTCCATATATTATTTCCTTTTTTTTTCTAATTTTTTCAATAGTAATTTAGAACTTATAAATATTCCCATTGTAAGTTAACTGCCATTGGAATAGGATTTGATCACAACATATACTTTATAATTTTAAAAATTAAATTTTACTTATATATTTGCTCTAAAATTATTTCATAATTTTGAAATCTAATGCGTAGTTCTTTTGCACAATATCAACCAAAAATTGCAGAGAATAGAAACCTTGGTGAAATGACAAATAATGAGAAACCAACTATGGGGGTATAGTATACCTACTCTAAAACCCATAGTATCTTCCGACACGTTACAATTTTTTCTCTAATTGGTATTGGTTTGGAGAGCCTAACTTCGGTTACTTGATCAACAAATGTAGCCGTTGAATTAGACCAACCCACTAACACCATATACAATACTAACCTACTCAAACTTATCGATCCCTCCAAGCCAAACTATTTCACTTTCCTATATATACCCCTATTAAACCTCTAATTTCACCACCACTTCTTCAACTCATAAGCCATTTGAACAAAATCGCTCTCTCTCTCTCCCTCTCTCTCTCTCTCTCTCTAACATGAAGTGCCTGAAGCCCATTCTAGTATTAGCCCTTGTCATGGCTTTAGCTACTAGTCTTCTTGCATCAGCAATTGATCTAGACGAGGAAGAAACCTTAATTGATGAAGATGAAAATGAGGACTTTGATTCGTCTCCATCAACACAAGAATTTTCCTCACTGAGAGGGGCTAGTAGATTTCTAGCACAAAGCCCTCCATCCAAAATGACATGCAACAAGTACCCAAGAGTGTGTAGAGCCAAAGGAAGTCCAGGACCAGACTGTTGCAAGAAAACATGCGTGGATGTGACGACTGATAGACAAAATTGTGGAATGTGTGGGAAGAAGTGCAAGAACTCTGAGATTTGTTGTAAAGGTGATTGTGTTAACCCCAATAACAATAAGAAACATTGCGGGGGTTGTAACAAGAAGTGCCAAAAAGGTGATGTGTGTTCTCTTGGTATGTGCAACTATGCCTAGGAAATCTGTTGTAGATACGTTTTATTAGTATGTATGTGACCAATAAGGTTATGTTTTGACTCATCACAATTTTGATGGGTCTCAGTTGTAAGTTGCTAGATTTTTCCTTGTAATAAGTCATTTCATTAATTTAGTATGATAAATGTTCTGGTGGGTGTAGCCATATTTGTTATACATATGTATATATATAAAAATCATCGAATATTCTTTTGAATTGGGGTACAAATTAGAGAGGTTGCATATCCAAAATGTGGTCAAGCCCCTAACCTAGATTAAAACAAAAATGAGGCCGAAAGTTAATTGGGTATGTTGCTTGAATATACTTAAGAATGGTTATGTTTAACTCGTGTTTGCGAAAATACATTTTTTATACATGAAGATGATAAAGTTCTTATGATTACGGGGAGATTGAATGACCTGCAACATGTAGATGATAAATTTAGCAGTATTACTTATGGAAATCAAACACACGACCGTATGGTTAAAAGTCATGGCCTCTATTAGTTGACCTAAGACGACCAAACAACTCTTGTGTAAATGTCATATGGTAAGCTAAAATTTTCTTGATTAACTGTGATTCTAGAACTTATTTTTTGGTGCTTAGTGATATTATTTGTTCATGTAATCTGTTTTCTGAGGCTAGGTTGTAATTCACTTGACCAATTTTTAATTAAAATATCGTGATATTTTAATTAATTTAAACAAATAATTAATAAAAATTTAGTCCACAGACGATAAATAAAATTTATGATTTATTTTAACTAAAACAATAAATAAAATTTAGACGTATAAAGATGAGTGTTCAAATTGGATCAGATTTGGATGCTACATGTTTATGCTTAAAAGTATGCTTTTTGTTAATGCCAACGAATTATCATAACTATTAGTCTGACTAATTGGAATTGGGATTATGGGTTCCTAACCACAATTAAAAGAAACTTCACATGCTTATCTTGAACTTTGTGGTCAACGCGTCAAATGCTATTGAAATCTTTTGGGAAGTCAAATCTAATCCAACCAAAGGGCTTTGGTAACTATTTTTGTTCTAGAGTATTGTCAACTAATTTCATTACGAAATCATAACAAGAAAAAAGTTGCAATATTTGTTTTCTAGTAGGGAAGTCATATTAAACTATATGGTAATTAGGAAACCCAAATTATATTCTTAAATTAAACATGATATTATCCAAATCCCCTTTAAAAATCCGGCGTTTGGATTGGCTTGATTTTCATAATCTAGTGTTATATTCTTAAATCAACAATAATTTATCCATTTATAACTAATATTAGTATTATTATAAGAGAATATGATTCGCACTCTAAAAAGTAATTTTTTAGGTTAGGGATTTCCAAACTTATACACCAGTTTCTGAAAATTAAGTTATTTGAATAATGTCTAGTTGGTCCAATAATTAAATACTAATACTCTTTAAGTAAGGTCTAAAATTTAAATCTTATGTACGATAAAAATAAGTGTCAAAAAGATATGTTTCTTAAGAAATCAACCTAATTTGATCGGATTTAATCGAAATCAATATGACCATCGGATATCAATAATTTATTTAAGAGAAAGAGAGGGAGAGAAAATTAAGTTTTTCGACAAAAGAGTGAATATCAGCTCTTTATATAACTTACTTCATAAAATCTACCGGACAGAACGGACATGTGCTTTAAAATTGGTTTCTAAATACCTTTGTTTTCTTTTTTTTTTTTAAAGCAAATACCAGAGTCCCAGTGTTAAGAACCTTCATGAGGTGACAAAATGGAAGCAGACCATACCTAGCTGTCAATCAATACCAAGATAGTTCTAACTTGGGGTATAACACACCTTAACTTTGGTTTGTTTGATCAACATCTGGCCGTTTAATTACACCACCCCACTAACCCATATATCTTGATTTCATATGATTGATTATCATCGATCTATTTAAAAATTTTAACACATATAAATAAATTAATTATAGTTATCGATAAATGTTCAATGATCAATCTTTTCTTATTTTATCGATAATTAAAAGAAACTGATTAATTATTTTCCTAATCGAGAGTCAACTCTAACTAAACTTTTAGGATTAAAAGTCTCAATAATATTAAGATCTAGAGAAATTTAATTCTAATTAATAAACACATAATGGATTTATTTAAATTAGATTATTCAATTTAATGATATGAATGTCATTCGCCACTTTATAAAAACAAACAAACAATTACAGATTTATCGTTTTAATTAGTTATAAATTATTCTAAATCTATTAAATATTGGTTACTATTTAATAAATTCTAGTACAGAAATTAAATAAATACTTATGAAATATTGAATTAATATAACTAATAAAATCTCATAATCATAGAAAATCGAGATTTCAATATTTTTCAACTAGAAAATAAATTAAGATAAGCATGGAAGAAAAAAATAATAAAACTCACAAAACTTTTATTGCCAACGAAAGAATTTGTTCAACAAGGGATAACAAATGAGATATTTAAATAGATATATGACAAAATTAGAAAAATTAGAAATGAAAATATATGTAATAAGTTGGGAGTTGATTCAATTATGAATAAGATGTGAAAATATCAGTTGAGATAGTTTGAACATGTGTAACGAAAATCTAAAGACGCATCAATTAAAAAAATCGAGAACTTGAATATAAAAGATTTAGTAAAACGTAAATGTGGACTATTAAAAATTTAGATGCAAATTATCTGTAAAGACGTGATAATTAAGAATTTAGTTGATAAGATGATTTTCGATAGAAATGAATAACATAGGAGGAGAATCCGTATAAATTAAATTAATATTTTATTTATTATTATTTTTCAATTTTTCAATTTTTTATTATTTTATTTTATATATATATATTTTTTTTTTTGTTATTTGTCTCTATCTTAAATTTTAAAATTAAGATTTTAATTGTTGTTGTTATAAATATATATATATATATATATATATATATATATATTTTAAGGCATGACCCTGGAAAACACAAGAAAACAAACAAATAAGCGGACCCAAACGTCAGGAAACAATTACTAATGTATCTCTCTGGCAACAATTATTTAAAAAAAAGAAAAAAGACACACGCATCAGTAAATACAAAATTGTAATGACTTTTTGCAAAGTCGGGGCCAACAAAAGGCAATTTTTTGTAATGAAACTTAAAATAAGATAACTATAAGTTTAAACAAAAACAAAAACATCATATGTCCAGATCGGGCACAACTTATATAACAAAATTGCTGACCAAAATAGGGGGCTCCAAAAAAGGGGAGAAAAACCAAATTGAGAAATCTCAGGAGCACAATGGCCAGCACCTTATTCGTGGGACTTTTGATGGTATCTGATCCGACAAAGTACCAGGGACCAACATCACAGTCGGACAATGCCACTCAGTGGCGATAGGACCAAAAATCTCTGAGGGTCTTGTGATTTTTGCCCGAGTCTAGAGAGAAGCAAAAATACATCTTCGGGGAGCCACGGATGTGGCAGGGAGGATGGGGCTATTGGAATAGCCATGGTAGAACTAAACCATTTTTGTGCATCATTTACCTTCCAAACTGAGAACTTGCGCACCGATATAGGCTACGTACAGGTGGGGAGAGCAAATGTGTGTGATAAGTTGAATAAGGTGCATGCCCCCTTCCCCCCCCCCCAAGAAAAAAAACCCAAAATCAAAAATTTACTGTATTATTCTTAAAAAAAAAATTAAAAAGGTTATATTTGACGACTTTTGATCGGTTTAGTTTAAATATATTATCCAGGAAATGATAGAAGAATGGAATCCATTATGAAACATATAATGCATTACAGACGTATAATCATTACACTTCAACCGGCTTATTCTATTCCACCTCTTAAAAATAAAAGAAATTAAATCAAAATACTTAATAGTATCACGATATATTTATACAAAACTTCTATCCTAAGCACATGCAATGGAGCAGTAGACAATCAAAGTCAAGTGAAATACAATCTACGAAATAATTTAATCTATAGACAGTATCGTTATGGTAAAGGTCGTAATGTCAGAGGAATCATTACCGCAGGGCATAAAGGAAGAGGTTATAAGCATCTATACCGTAAATTCGATTTTCGAAGGAATGAAAAAAACATATATGGTAGAATCGTAATCATAGAATATGACCATAATCGAGATGCATACATTTGTCTCATACACTATCGGGATGATGAGAAGAGACATATTTTACATCCTAGAGGAGCTAGAATTGGAGATACCATTGTTTCTAGTATAGAAATTCCTATAAAAATGGGAAATACTCAACATTTGAGTGCGGTTTGAACTATTAATTCACATAATTGGAAGTAACCAATTAGGTTTACGATGAAACTTAGAAATCGATCACCGATCCAATTTGATTATCTCTACAGGATATACCTCAATAGAAAACTGAAGAGTAAGAACAGCAAGTGATTGAGTTCAGTTTAATAACAAAAATACCATATAAATCAAAAATAAATAAATCAAATTTTACCTAACAGCTCAACTCGTCATATTTTAAAATTTTTTATTCAATTTAAAAATATTTTAACTAATTTAAAATTATTCAAATTTACTATTCTCATATGTTGAAAATAAGGAAAATAAAAGGGAATTATTGTCCACTTATCACAACAGGAGACTAGACTAATTATTTTAGTACATTTATCCTCAATTTTGAATCTGTGTCGGCAAATTTTATTCCTAGTGAGTGAGGTGCTCCTCGCCAAAGACTTACCCCAATTGATGCAATTCCTCACATCTCCCTCCCTCTAAGGTATCCATATCGAACAACGGTGCCCAAAACTTGGACTAGTACATTGACCTGAATCATTGATCATTAATAAAAAAATAATGAAGCATGGATTTGCAAAGTCAACATTAAAACATGGCTCGTGCAAGCACGTTTCCCTCCAAAATCCCACCAAACAAAATGAACCCAACAAATTTTAGCAGCCCAAAATCGTGGGTGCCACCTTTTGCCTTCTATATATCTCTCTCTCCTCTCTCTCTTACTCCTGGCCTAAATCAAAAACAATGGCCCGTGCACCTCTCTCTCTGCTCCTATCCTTGTCTTTTATCCTCTACAATGCTTCGACATTGGCTGGAGCTAGTTATTATTCACCAAGCTACTACTACAACCAACCTGCACCTTACAAGGAAGTCATGAACACAATAGACTCATGTTGGAGATCAAATCCAAATTGGTCCTCAAATCGCCAAGCATTAGCAAATTGTGCAATTGGGTTTGGAAAAGATGCTATAGGAGGAAAGTTTGGGGAAATTTATGTAGTCACCGATTCATCAGATGACCCTGTGAATCCCAAACCGGGGACTCTAAGATATGGGGCAATCCAAAACCAGCCTCTGTGGATCATTTTTGACAAGGACATGTTGATCACACTAGAAAATGAGCTCATGGTCAATAGTTACAAGACCATTGATGGTAGAGGAGCAAAAGTTGAGATTGCTCATGGACCTTGCATAACAATTGCCGATGTTAGTCATGTTATTGTCCATGGCATCAGTATTCATGATTGTACACCCGGTAAGCCTGGCCTTGTTAGGAGTACTCCTAATCATGTTGGTCATAGGTTGGGATCCGATGGTGATGCCATAACTGTCTTTGCATCTTCCTATGTTTGGATTGATCATTGCTACCTTGCTCGCTGTTTTGATGGCTTGATTGATGTCATTCATGCCTCTACTGCCATTACCATTTCTAACAACTACTTCCAACAACATGACAAGGTATGCTAAAAAACGAGTTTTATATATACCTCATCTACTCCAAAAGTTTAAACTAATAAAGGAAGGTAAAATTGATCGCCATTGTAGGTGATGTTGTTGGGCCATAATGATCAATATACCGCAGATAAGATCATGAGGGTGACAGTGGTTTATAACCATTTTGGCAGTGGTCTGGTTCAGAGGATGCCACGGTGAGTACTTAGTGTTTTTTTTAGTTTATTAGAATGTACTTTACTCTTATACGTTTATTTTGTTGGTAATGCAGAGTAAGATTTGGGTATGCTCATGTTGCCAACAATAAGTATGATGAGTGGCTCATGTACGCGATTGGTGGGAGCGCCGACCCAACCATCTTAAGTGAAGGAAACTACTTCACAGCTCCAAATGATCCCTATTTCAAACAAGTTACAAAGAGAGATACTGATGCTTATTGGAAGAATTGGAAGTGGAGATCTTCAAGGGACATTTTTCAAAATGGAGCCTACTTTGTGCCATCTGGTTGGGGAACTTGTTCTCCTGGCTACACACCGGCTCAATACTTTAGTGTTGCACCTGGAGGACTTGTTCCCGCTTTGACATCAGATTCAGGCCCTCTCAATTGTGCTCTTAACAGATCCTGCTGATTTTTGCAAATCAATTTGATGTATTCTGCTTTTGGTTTTCCATTTTCTCCTTTGTGTCCCCCCCCCCTTTGAGTTATTTATCTTATTTCCTGTCAATCGGCTATGCTATCCAATCCTTTGTTATTTGTGAAAGCATATTCTGTATTAAATGGAGGAAAGAAGATTATCTCAGACCTTAGATGGTGTGCATCTCTTGTCAGTTGATCTGGGATTTGGATAATACTATATGAAGCTAAATAGAAGACAAATGATACTTTCAACAACAAAATGATAAATGTTGTTGCATTTCAACAAAGACATAAAAAAAGTGAACCCCTCATGGAGAATTATAGATGAAGAAACCAATAAAAAAAGTCGAAAACAGGAAGACGGTACTACGGAGACAACGAGAAAAAGAGAAAATAGAATAAGAAATCATCTTGTGAGGTTGCCTTCAAAAGAGCCTATTCTCACTGCTTTGGACCCCACATGTGACTGGTGCAGTCGCCTTCATTTTCCTAATGTGCCATACACCAGCTCCAGCTCCTAAAAAACCAGCTGCAGAATCTGAACCCACGGTCCCTGCGCCATTGCACGGATTCCATCAAAAATCCAAACTTTTCAATCCAATTTTTCATACGTTAGAAACAATAATTCAGTCAAATTACTTCACCAGCGATCACTCCAGCCCTCCTATTCTGCTGTGAATTGCTATGATCTGCACACACACACAGAGTATTTGTCGCAAAATATACAAATGATAAATTTCGCTACCATGAAACATAAGATTTTATCTGGTGGTTAGTCGAGAACTCAAGACCATTTTCCCTTTTTTTTTTGGGTGGGGGGGGGAGGGGTGGGGGGAGGGAAGGAACTAGAGTCGAACCTGAGACCTTTATAACATGGATGACTATGAGTTACAAGCTATTCTCTCAGTGACCTTTGAGCCAATGTTCTTAATCGAAACTCATATTATGAGACCAATGAGAAACAAAGAGGCCTTATTATATAAAATTGCAT